>CAJNDS010002439.1:253237-426805 GCA_905221605.1 Symbiodinium natans
ACTGCAGGCAAAACGGTCTCAAGCGCAACAGAGCCTACCTGGACCTACCGTGAACAGGAAAGAAACGCGTGCTCACAAGCTCAAAAGGACGGTGTATGTACAGGGGTTACTATTCTACGGCCGGTCTCACAGTTCGCTCACTCACAGGGCTAAACAGTGTGGGCACACTTGCGCCGCAGATGTCCTGGGGCCGATGAGGGAGCGGCACCCCCGTGCTGATGGAACAACGCATGACTGCATATGGTGGCATGGTTGAAAAAGGACTCGGTACACTAAAGAAGAAGAGCACAAAAACACTCAGGGAGAGTGTAGCTATCTCATTTTCTCATCGCTCAAGACTCCTTAGCAGGGCGACCCGGGCATGAGATGCCGGTATCATGGCACTGTGGCCGAAAGGTCGGCTTCACATGTGCCTTCCCTGTACATAGGAACAGAGACAAAGGTTCAGACAGGGTTGCTAGCCTGTCCCCCCGTGCACCCGAGAGGGGGGTGCACCCCCACTTTTGTGAGAAAAATAAGCTCTCATCGTCAGGCCGATCCGCCTTCCCCAGCAGGGGGCCTGCGGATACAGCCAAGCACATAACAGTTGGACTGGATTTCGGGGCTTAAGGTTTCAAGCCTTTCCGATGCGACACCGTCGTCCATGTACCAGGCATCTGTCCTGCCCGGTATCAAGCCAACGGTTCTGTAGTGCCCTGTGAGAACTGTTTCACCCAGATGCACAATGATGGAGATGAGGTCATAGGCAAGCCAATCACACGCTATGCTGCTTTCATTTCTGAAGATCGGAAGGTGGACACAGCGATTGTTGAATGTAATAGGCACACGGGTCTTCCTCGTGACACCATTGGTCGTGGTATATCTAGGTAGGACAAGGAAAATGTGAGTCGGAGCTGTGCATAACGCATGCGGTTGGGCCTGCAGGTGCCAGTTAAGGATGAGGGTGTCCAGCTCCCCGTCTTGGATACCTCCAGGTGCTGCCAGAAGTAGCAATGGTGCAGCGGGCTCCCTGATTTCAGTAGTGCATCCCTCCTCAACTGCAACTCTCGCCTCCCAGTGAACGAGGCTATCAGTCCAAGCAAGCTTAGGGATGATGAACTGTATGAATTCACTCACGTCATGCTGTCTGTTGGGCTGCGCCCAGCCTAGCATGTACATGCGGAGAAACATGGCTGCATCCCAGTGCGTTTTGGCAAGTGCCTTCTGCCAAGCATCAGGTATGCGGCTCCCCGGCCTGAGCTGTGCTTGCCACAGGGTGGCAGTAATGACGGCGTTGATGTAGCAAGTGTTGCCACTATTCTTAAGCTTGAGGCGAGAGACACTCGGCACACCAGCTGGTGGCCGTGCACTTCCTGCAGCGCTCAGATGTTTTCCAGGGCCTTTTGCAGTGCCATTGCCAGTCCGTGGCGTTGCTGGTTTGGCGGCTGCAGTTGCGCTCCCACCACATTCCACACCGCGCAGTTGGCCAACTGTCGCAGTTTCTGATGCAGGATGTTTACTCTCGGATCTCGCATGGCTACTTCGATGAGGAACACTGCTTTGTCGCCTTCCTGGGGCTCTTGCTTGGGACGCCTTTGGGCGCAGAACCTGGTGACCAGATCCGGAAGACACAGCTCGGCGACCTGGTTGATGAGCTCCGTCGCCTCTTCCACCTTCAGGCTCTTGGCTGTCGCCGACGGCTCCACCTGTTTGGTGGCCGAGTTCCACTCCTGATACACGAAGCGCTTCTGCTGGTCGAGCCACTGATGCTTCATCGCATTCTCCACGGCCGTGGGATCTCCTACCATCAGTTGGACTCTTGCCACGACCTCTTTCAGCAGGAGGCCCAGCGCAACGATTCTCATCGGGGGGACGTTCTCTCCTTTCTTCTGTTTTTGTTGCCATTCCTGCCCCGCCTTGAAAAGCGGCAGCAATATGGTTCCTGGGCCTTGTTGCTGGAGGTGGAAGGTGAAGGATGTGTCCAGGCGTAGACGGTTCAGGGCGTCCTCCTGCTGCAACGACAGATTTGCCAGGAGCGTCACCACCGAGTTCAGGTTCTCGTCTGCAATTTGCCGCCGGCCTCCCCGCTGTCCTCGCCGGGCCGCTTTGGGTCGCTTGTTCGGTGCGTTCTCGGTCTCCCGGTCCATTTCTCTCGGCTGCTTCGAGGTCTCTCTCATGTTCGTCGCTAACCCTGGTAGTAGGTTGCCGAAGACGCTCACCACTTCCGTCGTCATGTTCACAGTGTAGTCCTATCAGGGCACATTGGAAGATCACATTGCATTGGAAGTAATGTCTGGAGGGGGAGGACCTGTCACACCACGGGCAGGTGCCATTTCTGAGGAGTCGGGGCTTGACCTGCGCACATCGCTCCTCAAGTTTGCCGTTGGCGGTGACTGCCCACACGTCCTTGTGGGCCCTAACTATGTGTCTCTTTAGAGCCGTGGGATCTGCGATCCATCGCTTGCAAACACAGCAGTGTTGCTTGAGGGACGACACAACATCGGCATCTAGCAGACTTTTCCAGCCTTGTTGCCGAGCAGCATCAAGAACCAGCTTTTGGGCTATGGGAGGCGGCTCATTTGCAGTGGCCTCCTCTGGAGCTTTTGGATTGGTGCTAGTATCTGCTTCGGGGCCGACCGCGGCTCCCTGAGTACTGCATTCCGGATAAAGAACAGGGCAGTATCCTTTTTCAATATGCGCTTTAAGCCCAATCCATGCCCCGTATTTGAATTTACAGAAGGCACACTGGGGCAGACCGTTCAGTGCATGGTTTGCCGGATCAAAATTGAGCAGCTCTGGCTTATCTTCTGGGTGCTTCCATGCCTTATGCTGTCGGAGGCTAGTGATAGTGCGAAATTGTTGACTGCAATGCGGACAGGTATAAGGGTCTGACTCCTTATCTTCAGGAAGCTGCTCACCTGCACTCATCGAATGGAGTGAGTTGATAGCCAGCGCGAGCTGCGCCCGGACCTGTGGAAGGGCCCTAATGTCGCTGGGGCACTCTGCTGCAATTTTCTCAAGCGCGTCATGCATTCTCTGGCCTTGGTGAGCGAGAGCATGCAGGGGGTCCTCAGCATTGAGATGCTTCTGGATCTGTTCATTGGACACTAGGGTAAGATGCGCCGGCTTTTTGGCAATAGCACGCATCTGTCTGGCAGCCATTGCTCGAAGATGCTTGCGTCCTGTGGGTCTAACACCCACCGCCAGTAGCCCGTGCGCTGCTGAGCTCCACACCCCGGCTCTCCAGATTTGGTACCTGGGGCGGTTGTGCGTTACGCGTCTGGAGTTGATGGCTTTGCGAAGCTGGCTATATTGACCCCTCGCCTTACGCATACGTAGCTGAACAGTTTTCTCCTGGGCATCTCTATAGGAAATGACGGTACCTAGGTACTGATGTGTTTTCCTGAGGGGGATCAGAATCTGCTCGCCGTGTTGCATGAAGGCAAGGTGTGGGAGTTTGTCCTTAAAGACCTTAAGTTTCTGCAAGATCCTAATTGCATCTGCTCCCTTGGCGTGACACAGCACGACCGATTTGGTTGCGCTGAGAGTCATACCGTGGTCGTTAAAGGTTTGCACGACTTTTTGGATGCCGCCAATGGCACCCTGAAGGTCTTCGGCGCTTTTTAACGTCCATGCAGCTAATGCGTCATCGGCGTAAAAAGTGAACAGCTGCGTTACCCAGTCCCAGCCTAGGCGCTCCGCTAGTGTGTCAATGATAGCAATTGTGTGTGCCACAAACAAATACGGCGCGACCGTACAGCCTTGTTTGATGCCTCGTGTGGTCGTGACGTGGTCCTCATGAACGCCGACTGAGCAGTGATACCTTGCCTCGAAATGGAACTGCATAAGGAGTTGCACCAGCGTTTCGGAGACCCCTAGGCGTCTCAGGCTAGTGGCAAGGGCAGTGCGAGGGACATTGTCGAACGCCCCCTCTAGGTCAAGGGAGAAGCATATGCCTCCTGCGCATTTAACCTGCGTAGCTCCGGCATGAAGGTCATATATGCTTTGTTTGCTCAGGGTCGCATACGCACGAGCCTCTCTCAGGTGGTTATGCACTCTCAGTAGGGCGTCTAGAACCCCTCTGCCGGCAGTATATGCAAATTGCGGTCGAGTGACCAGCGCTTCCTCGAGAAGTGGTCGGATGTGTTCTCTCAGCAGAGCGCATACCGATTTCGAGAGAGGGTGGGAGAGTCCTATTGGGCGAAGCCCGGACGGGCGGCTGGGGTCTTTCTGTGGTTTAGGCAACCATACGAGGTATGTGTCTTTCCACACGTGTGGGATGACGCAGAGGGAATCCTCCCCCCAGGATCGCATCAGGATGGGCTCCAGCGTTTTGGCTACCTGGTCACGGCACAATCTCCAAACTGCTGCCGGGGCCGACATCTTCGGCACCCCTTTGCGAAATGGTAGTTTTCCTAGGGCCCAAACGAGGTCTTTGGCCTGAACAAGAATGGGTTCAGTGACTCGGTGATTGGGCAAATAGTCTTCTCCCTGACAAAACTTGTTGCTGCTGTGCTTAATGAGCTCAGCCAGTTGTTCTTTGGGAGTGAGGATTTCTCCCTTTTCGCTGCGGATGTGTGTGCGCGCGAAGGGTTTCCAGGGAGCTAATTTTCTAGCGCTCATCCACACCTTCCGTTGATCGCCCTTAGCGGCAGCAACTTGTGGGTCCTCAGCGACAGCCTGCAGCTTTTCGCGTTTGATTTTCTTGGCAGTTTGTTTCATCGCTTTAGAGGCCACGCGAAACTCGGTGTACTTTTTCCATTTCCGGAGAGTTTCGATTAAGCTGTTCGCTTTGGTGGATTTCCATTCCTTGTACTTAGCCCACATCTCTTTCGCGGTGTGCTTAAACTGCGGATTCTGCGAAACGCGGTTGTCAACTTCAGGTTCGGGAGGGTAGACGGTTTGCAAGTGTTCTTTCATGATCTCATCCACCTGCCGCGTAAAGCTGTGAAGATGCAAGTCAGGGTCCAGCTTTTGAATATCCGCGTCGATGAGGTGTTTTAACTTTTAACTTCTTAGCCCGATCATCTGCCTGCGCAATGGAATCTTGGATGCATTGCCTAGACGCCATCGAAGGTTTGACAGGGTTCGGGAGCCGACATGGTGCGACTCTACGGATGTGAGCCTGCACTGGGATGTGGTGATTGGCCTTCCACTTTCCGAGGGCGACTTGATGCATGGGTCTGCTGTGTCTAGCAGTGCGAGTCGCGTGCTGAACCCTACACGCAACGAAATCCAATTGCGTTTTGGTGCCTTGGTGCACGCACGTATGCGCCGGAGTGCAGTTCCACGTATTGAGGAGAGTGAGGCCGAAGTCCTGGAGTATTCCCAGAAAGTCATCTTCGTCAGGCGATCCCTCTACTTTGGCAACAACGGCGCTACCTATCAATCCCCTCGAGGTTTTGATGGAGCAATTGAAGTCTCCCGCAATAATCAAGTCGTTCCGTTGTGGACTCTTCATGATGCTAGACCGTATCGCATCCCAGATTGAGGCCCGAGCTTTCAGGTTCTCGGCTTTGTCAATGTTTGTCCTCCACACATGCTGGTAGACATTCAGAAGATCCGAGCCGTTCTGCGGGTGATGCAGTCGAACCGAGAGTACTCTGCCTTGCCTAAGAACCCTGTAGCTAACATTATCTTGCTTGCAGACATTTTGATGGATCAGAGTGGCAACTCCTGAGCATTTGTCTTTGCCTGTAGCCCCTGAGGAGACGACGAACCAGGGGCCGGACGAGAAAGTGCGGCACCCCTCCTGTTTCCAGTGTGTTTCCTGCACGAACACGATGTCAAAGTCATCTGGTTTCTCACTTAACCATGACATGAGTTCTTGCCAGGCCGCCTGCGAGCCCCCGCTCATGTTCCAGGTGAGACATCTAAGGTGAGATGCTTTGTCAGATTTGGGATGCTTTGTGGGTTTAGCCGGCCGATCATTCGGCCCCAGCTGGTGTATGCCCCCTGTGGTTTTTGTCAGTGTTTCTCTAGTGTACCATGTGCCCTTATAGTGAGTGCCGCCTGTGGCATAGGCTCGTGCGCGAGCTCGTCGCAGCGATCTCTTGGCAATCCACCCGATGCTGTTATGGTGATTACGTGTTGCCTGGCCAGTGTCTTCGCCCATTCTATTGGACTGTTGGGGCCGATGTTGTGTGGCTCCCACCACGGTACTGGAACCCGTGGTAACCCTCACGTCTGCTCGACCCCCATTTGCTGTCACGAAGCTTCCACAAAGGATAAGAATCCACATCCAGAAAAGACTTCGAAAGCTTGGGGCCCAGCCGCTGGACTTGGGACCAGCGCGGCTCGGTGATGTGCGTCTGGCGGGCTCACCCATCTGTGTTGTAAATAGGTTAGTAGTGCACTTGGCATGTGTGCTGAGGATGTAGGGTCTCCTTCTGTAGCAACCTCTGATTCTCCTGGTGCAGAGCCATTTAGTTAGTCTATCTCTTTGCAGCGATAGAAGCCTGCCTGCATAACCTTTCCCACCGACCAAAAACACTCCCAGCAGAAGAATGTGTCCCCATCTCAACCTGGCGTACTGACTCTCGGGACCTGGGACATCTCGTCGATCATAGTCCTGCAGCAGAGGCGAGGGTTTGGTGCGTATGCATTGGGTAGAGGAAACGGTGCAGCGGATGCGATGATGCAATGCAACCCCCGTGTATGCTCGCTGAGCTGCAGTGCGGTCTTGGTCACGGTCACTGGGGGCCGAAGATCGGCTTCCCCTGGAGGACCGGAAAGAGTGAGACCGAACAATGGCCTGCATGACGACATCAGCAGCCGGTGGCCCCTCTGAGCCAAAAACTTCTTCTCCCGATGCCAGGATCCTGACGGCCTTTATACAATGCGGGGCCAGCTTGCCATCGGCACCCCGGGTTAAGTAGTAGCCGTTCATTGAACGGAACCAAAGGGCCCCCGATTCTTTCGGGGAGAGAATGATTGCGATGTCACAATGCGCGGGGTAATTCCGATATTCACTTCTGTCTACGGAAACGCAATGAATGTGTGTCCGGGACTGGGAGAGGCCTCCCGTGATGATGCCCTTCGCCAAGATCGAGCCATAGAAGTCCCAGTTGGTTGCATGGAGGACGTACTCCGGCAACTCGGCATCCCCAAGGGGCCGCATGACCGCTTCATCACGTAGTCCTTTCTTGGAGTGACCTTGAACCGCCCTGATGTAGAGATCGGCACCGCGCCATTCGAGCGCGAAGCGTTGCTTGTCGTTCCAGTAGACCACCGAGCGGATGTAGTTGGGGGTTGCCCCCTTCTCCTTCATGATGGAGGTGCGTAAAAGGTCTGACACCTTGGTCCACCCGGCCTCGTCGAACGTCAAGCCGAAGTCTTCAGAGTCGTGCCTCAGAACAACTGACAGTCTTTTGGAGAGAGACTGGTCCAGTTTCCAGTAGAGCTTCGTCGGCTCCCCAAAGGGGGCCGAATCGCGTGCTGGCGTGGGCAGAGAGGTGCCATCGCTGCTGGCGTAGGTCGTCTCCGTGTAGATGTTGTATCTCTCGACCCTGCGCGGGGAGTGGGGGATGCTGCCAGATTGATTTGGTGGCGTTTGCCCCGTAGGGTAGTCAACCTCCATTTCCACATAGGCATCAGATGAAGTCAGCTCGGCAGTCCGGGTTGCAGGAGCCGTGTATCCCATGTGCTTGGAGGTCCTGTCCGGCATGTCATCATCTCTACTGTCCTGGCTGGTTTGGTCCTGAATTGCCACTCGGACAATTTGCTCATCATCCTGCAGTTGCTCGGTGGGGAAGTAGTAGTCGAATTTGATTGCCAGGTCTTGATGACTATCGAACCAATGGATTTGTTCAGCGACATGGGGACTCCCTCAAACAGTGCGATTACGCTGTGCAGCATGCCGGCGAACTGGGTGAGGATGGGCTCGAAGTCCGCATCTTTGGACAGGCTCCATAACCAGCATTCCACTGCCGTGCCGAAGGTGGAGTGGTTCGCGTAGTTGAGCTTGTCTCTGGAAATCAGGCACATGACAAACGCAAGGTTCCAGTTGCCTGCGGCCGGGATGATCTTCAGGGACTCCGAGTGGTGGAAGTCTTCATGATGCTTGACGAAGTGCCCCATTTCGAAGAAATTTTTGAACATGAGGGCGACCTTCTTCTTGCGCAGGACATTGATGTCATCTTCGATGATGTCCAGCAGGTTCCATTTTTCACGCATGGCTCTCAAGGATTGTGGAGGCACACTGTCTCGGGCAGGGGGGACGAACTGCTTGAGGCCCTCGGAGACATGCTGGGCAGGGGCCGGAGGAACGGCTCCCTCTGTGGTAGGCCTCCTTTGCTCGCTCGAGCTGCTAGCCTGCTGCCTCTTCTTTGGCGATGCCGGTGGGTCAGGTGGTTTCTGCCGGAACCACCATTCTCCCTGCCACCAGATCTTGAGGTAGCCCTCGTCGTCTTCCGTCGCATGTACTTCGTGCCGGTCACTGGTGTCAAACTGGTAGTCTTCAACGTCTTCGTCCTCCTCGTCGTAGTACCAGTCCTGATGTTGATCCCGGGGCCGAGCGTCGGCTCCCCTCGCATTCTGCCAGTGTGGCTGTCGGCTCTCGCGATCGGCCGCTTGTCGCCAGGGCTGCTGATTCATCTCCTGAGCACGGCCCCTAGTGTCGGCTCTCTCCCTTTGATTGCCAGGGGCATTGCGGCGAGCACTGCGGGCAGCCAGTTCATTGCGGGCGCGCCTCCTAGTGCCGTCGGGCCTGACCCGAGCTCGGGGATATCGATGCCACTTTTGATCTGACATGCTATCGGCAAAGACAACACACATGTATATACTTATGCAATCAGGCGTGGCGTGCATCATGTTCCTGCGGCCCGACAACCACTCTACAACACGGATCTCCATTCTCGCACTTAGAAACCCCGAGGTCCTCCCACAGGTGCTTTGTGTAGGGCCGAATACGGCACCCGCAGCTCTTCGGCTTGAAGTGACCTGGGCATATAGTCCGGGTTTGGGGCAGGTATGACATCTGCGAGTGTCAGGCAATGGGAGTACAGTCGGGTGCAGGGCCATGCATCCTGCTACACCGAGTTTTCCACTTCGGGTACACTGCACCTGGGATGCGAGCATGTTAAGGATTTGACTGGGTATCAGGGCTGGCGTTCTGTGCCGAACATAGCTAACTACGACAGGGCACATATTCCACATATGTCTACGGTGAGGCCCTCGAAGAGCTAAGGAAGGCCTTCGGTAGATGCCTCTAACAAGCATCAGTTTCGGCCTGCATGGTCTCACACTTAGCGAGAAGTTCTGCAGCCTTCTTTCGCCTCTTCCTAGGAGGTAAGCTTCGAATGTCTCCGAGAAGTCTGGTGATAAGGCCCGCACATGAACCTGTGGAAATTGCGTAAGCCACAGCATTGCTCGATACGCCCACCTTGCGACCCTTAGGTTGTGGTGGCGGCTCTGAGTCCGTCGAGAGTGAGTCATCGGTGCCCGGTCCTTGTGCAGGGCTGGAGGATTGACCTGGGCCATCGGCTTCCCCAGGGCTGGGGCCGAATGTGGGACTGTCGGTCCTGTCCTCTGGGAGCATGTTTGTCTCATGTGCGGAGCTCTCTGATTCGCTCCAGTCCAGGAGCCCTTGCGCACTCCTCGGCACTCCATGGATTCTGTCACTTGAGGAGGAACTAGCGAGCGGTGGTGATGAGAGCTGCAATGGGGGGGGCAAAGATGGAAGCTTCGGTTGATTTGGGGGGGGGGTTGGGGCTTGGGGTCCTCTCTTATTTCGTGCGCTGGCTTTGGAGCTGGCTCCCCTAGGGGCCGTTGACTGCACGTAGTGGGATCTGGCCGACCAGTGCGCCTCATGGCACTGTCGTAGGCGGGGATGCATCTGCGGCAAAGGAAGACTGTGAATATCAAGTGCAGAGCGAGATTCATGGTTTGACTGAGATCAGGCTGATAAGAGACGTTGCAAGTTGTTGCTCAAGTGCAGCACACAACAACGGGAACCTGACAGAAATGATGGCCACCAGCTGAAGTCCCTGTTCTCTCGGTAGAACCTCAAGGATCGCTGGCACAAGTTCGTCTGCAGTATCCTGATTCAACAGCTGCCCTGCGAGGTCCAAGGCACTTTCAATGTCAATAGTGTCTTGACAGCTCAGCAAGCAGTCTGCAACCAGTTCCAGAGCCACAACTCGAATCTGAGTAACAGGCAGAATGGCTTCTAATGGTGTGAAGAGTACAGAAATCACCGAAGGGGCACTACGGTCCGCTATTGGGGGCCCGCTATACGAAACGCTGAGAGCCGAGACGCTTGATGGGTTTCAAAAAAAAGTTTCATATGCTTTGAAGCAAGCTTGCACGGCTTAAAAAAAGCGGGGGGGTTGGGGGGGGCGCAGCCCCCCCCATTTGCAAACACAATGCTTGCATGATGGGTTTCAAAAAAAGTTTATGCTTTGAAGCAAGCTTGCACGGCTTAAAAAAAGCGGGGGGGTTGGGGGCGGCGCAGCCCCCCCCATTTGCAAACACAATGCTTGCATGATGGGTTTCAAAAAAAGTTTCATATGCTTTGAAGCAAGCTTGCACGGCTTACGCAGCCCCCCCCCCCCCATTTGCAAACACAATGCTTGCATGATGGGTTTCAAAAAAAGTTTCATATGCTTTGAAGCAAGCTTGCACGGCTTAAAAAAAGCGGGGGGGTTGGGGGGGGGCGCAGCCCCCCCCATTTGCAAACACAATGCTTGCATGATGGGTTTCAAAAAAAGTTTATGCTTTGAAGCAAGCTTGCACGGCTTAAAAAAGGGGGGGGGGTTGGGGGCGGCGCAGCCCCCCCCATTTGCAAACACAATGCTTGCATGATGGGTTTCAAAAAAAGATTCACATGCTTTGAAGCAAGCTTGCACGGCTTAAAAAAAGCGGGGGGGTTGGCGGGGGCGCAGCCCCCCCATTTGCAAACACAATGCGTGCATGATGGGTTTCAAAAAAAGTTTCATATGCTTTGAAGTAAGCTTGCACGGCTTAAAAAAAGCGGGGGGGTTGGGGGGGGGCGCAGCCCCCCCCATTTGCAAACACAATGCTTGCATGATGGGTTTCAAAAAAAGTTTCATATGCTTTGAAGCAAGCTTGCACGGCTTAAAAAAGCGGGGGGGTTGGGGGGGGCGCACCATGAAACACAATGCTTGCATGAGCAAAAAAAGTTTCATATGCTTTGAAGCAAGCTTGCACGGCTTAAACAAAAGCGGGGGGTTGGGGGGGGCGCAGCCCCCCCCATTTGCAAACACAATGCTGCATGATGGGTTTCAAAAAAAGTTTCATATGCTTTGAAGCAAGCTTGCACGGCTTAAACAAAGCGGGGGGGTTGGGGGGGGCGCAGCCCCCCCATTTGCAAACACAATGCTTGCATGATGGGTTTCAAAAAAAGTTGCATATGCTCGGAAGCAAGCTTGCACGGCTTAAAAAAAGCGGGGGGTTGGGGGGGGCGCAGCCCCCCCCATTTGCAAACACAATGCTGCATGATGGGTTTCAAAAAAAGTTTCATATGCTTTGAAGCAAGCTTGCACGGCTTAAAAAAAGCGGGGGGGTTGGGGGGGGGGGGGGGGGGGGGGCAGCCCCCCCCATTTGCAAACACAATGCTTGCATGATGGGTTTCAAAAAAGTTTCATATGCTTTGAAGCAAGCTTGCACGTTGGGGGGGGCGCAGCCCCCCCCATTTGCAAACACAATGCCTGCATGATGGGTTTCAAACAAAGTTTCATATGCTTTGAAGCAAGCTTGCACGGCTTAAAAAAAGCGGGGGGGTTAGGTCGCTGAGGGGGGGGGGGGTAGCATATGTATATATCTTATATAAACTATATATATTCTATATACTATGTGTATATGTATATATAGACATACGCAGAGTATATTTACTATAATATACACATATATATATATATATATGATGTACTATATATATATATATATATATATATATATATATATATTTGTTTGTTATCTGTACTATGTATTCCAGATATACTATATCTACTATATATACTGTATGTACTGTATCTCCTATATATCATATTTATATATACTATAAACGCTATATATGTATACTATGTAGACTATATATCGAGTATATATACATACTATATATTTCTTACATGTATGTCGTCCATGAAATAAGTACCTATATATATCTAGCAATATATATATATATATATATATACACAAGTCCAGGAAACCATGGACACCACGAAGCAAGGAACCAAGGAAACCATGGAAACCATATAAACCATGGAAACCATGGAAACCATGGAAACCGTAGAAACCAAAGAAACTATAGAAACCAAGGAAACCAAGAAACCAAGGAAACCAAGGAAACCAAGAAAACCAAGAAAACCATAGAAACCATAGAAACCACGGAAACCATGGAAACCACACAAGCCAAGGAAACCACGGAAACCATGAAAACCACAGAAACAAAGGAAAGCATGGAAACCAAGGAAACTAAGGAAACCATAGAAAACCATAGAAACCATAGAAACCACGGAAACCATGGAAACCATAGGAACCAAGGAAACCATGGGAACCAAGGAAACCATGGGAACCAAGGAAACCAAGGAAACCAAGGAAACCATTGAAACCAGAAATCTCTTGTAAACAGTACTAAACCAAGAGAAACGCGTTCCAAAATGACCCCTTTACGCGTTCCAAAATGACCCCTTTACGCGTTCCAAAATGACTCCCTTACGCGTTCCAAAATGACCCCTCTCCCATCAGAGCGGGGTCTCTCTCTTCCTCTTCTTCTTCTTCTTCTTCTTCTTCTTCTTCTTCTTCTTCTTCTTCTTCTTCTTCTTCTTCTTCTTCTTCTTCTTCTTCTTCTTCTTCTTCTTCTTCTTCTTCGGGGCTTGAAGGGCGCGCGAGCACCCTCCGCGCACAGGGCGCGCCCAAGTTCCTGTCTCGGTCGGTGTGAGACTGTTGCCTTTGCAGGAGGACTGATTTTCCACGACGAAAATGGACCCCTAATCCCCGTGACGCCTTCTAATCCCCAGTATTCGCATTCCTCGTGTTTGGTGGGCCATGGAGCGCTACACGGGCGTATCCCCCCGAAATTGTATGATTCAGGCCGCGAGCCCGCCACTCTATGTAAATAGAAGGCAAACAACGGCTAGGGCTAGGGAGGTCATGACCCGCTTCTCACCATTTGAGTGGGTTCGCCCGTTTGCTACTGTCAGAAGGGCCAGAAAAGTCCCTGCCCTCTCTCTCTCTCTGTCGCTCCCACTTTCAGTTGTGCGACGATTTGTCACATTTCTCCCGTGCTGCTTTGGAACTCCTACAGGAGCATGCGGGGCCCCCAACGATGTACTTTTGTCATGTGGGGGCCTCTATGGCTGGCTTCAGCATGCTGGACTAGGGCAAACGAAAACGCGCTGCGCGAAGGTGCATGTCCGGGCGAAGTCTTGTCTTGACATGCCTTGGTATCCGCAGGAACGGGAAGTGCAAAGACCTTGGGCTAACTGCTTTCCACGTTGATGCTGAGAGGCATGTGCCTATAGATTGTGTGCATGTACTCATATCATGCATGTACGCACGCGTGTATGTTCCTCGAGGATTGGGCAACAGTTGGCAACAGATCCCAGGTCCTGCACACCTCGCGTGGGCTCGGGCTGGAAGCCCGGCGGCCGCAAGGGCAAGGCCGTGGCGGGGGCAGGTGGGGCGCTTGGTTGTGGAGGCTGCGGCTGCTGGCAGACTGCGGCAGCTGGGGCCGGGGCCGAGGACGCGGAATCGCCGGCTTCACCGGGCCGCCGCGTGGGGGGTCTGAAGCTGTGGGTGATGCTATCCCAGAAGTAGCGCCTCTTGTACCTGGGCAATAAGAACCCAAACACCTGCGAAACATGTGTAGGTGTGAGAGAACCGCTCTGTCATAGCCCAGGCCGCTCATCAAGCAGCTCCCGCGAGTTTGTCGTCGTCTGCATGAGTACGGCCATCTGAAGCGCATGCTCCTCGGGCTCCGCTCAGCCCTTACTCTGCAAATACACAGCAATGAGATTTACGCAAGAGAAAGTAGTCTATTGCACTTTTTCAATTTCTCTATCAATCTCCGAAAACCGGGCATTCGGTGGCTGGCACAAGGGAAGGTCAGCCGCTCCCAACGTCATTTGCGCGAGCACGAGCGTGTAGCAAAGCAGGAACACTTAAAGATCCATGTGAGGTCCTTGTTTTCCTTCTTGGAATCCTCCAATCTGTCGAGGAACATGTTTCGCCGTGCCAGCATTTTTTCCTCAGTCATTCTTAGAGTCTTAGGGCACACAGCTGAAGCTTTCAATTGCGCTGTAACAAGGCTTGAAAGGTCCAACAGCGACATTGCGGAACGTGAGGCTATGCACGAGTAAAGCATGCTATGTACGCCCCGGCGAAGAGAAGATGCCATTTTGGCGTATGTGCCCCGCCGCCAAACACTGAGCGCATGAAGCACAAAAGTCACCTGTTTCCGAGTCTCCAAACAGAACTGGCAATCATTGATCATGCGGATGTAGGCAGCTTGCACGGCCAAACCCCATGATTGCACCAAACTTTCATCTGGTGGAACTCCTCCAGAAGAATGCTGGATGCAAAGCAGGCTCGATGCGTCAGTTTGGGGAGTATGAGCACATGAGAAACTTGCAGCGCCGGTGGCTGGAACTCCCCAAGACAAAGCAACTACAAGCAAAGATAGGCCATGCGCCTCTCAGCCTGCTACAGCTTGGAGGTTCATAGTAGTCATAGTACTTATAACCCCAGTCATACCTGTACTCATCGCCCACTTATAAGCCCCTTAAGTGCCTTAACATGGTGATACTTGCAACAGTAATTGGGTTAATGAGTATCATGAACCTCCAAGTATCCATCGAAAAGCTCCGTTCAGCGCCTGGAAGCGCGCTTGGTTGGCAGGACAGAAGCTGCGTGAGAGTGTCGATGAGGAAGGTGTTGCGACTTTTCCTGGTGTCGTTGGCAGATCAGGACAATGTCCCGACTTGGGGATTGGTTTAGTTTACTCACCACACCCTACGCGCATTCGCAAGCGCACAGCTTCCAGTCTCAACTCTCATGACTCGTGCCGCGTCTGCTTGGGCACGCCACTTCATTGCAGAATATGGCAGATGTGGGGGTGTCCGATAATGGGGGGGTACCCTTTTTGGGGTCCCTTTCTGGGGATTCTATTCAACTTGGGATATCAAACGGGTACGCCTATTTTGGGAAATGCTCATGTTGCAGCATGACTACAGGTGCACTGGCAACAAAACATACGGAGACAATGCCATGCTAAGTAGGTCTGGGCATCGAATCCTCCGCATACCTGACAGTGCAGGCGGTCAGGCTCAAGGGGCAAGGGACGTGGGTTTGGACCCTCCAGTGCCACCAGTGATATGGGGTGGAAGTGCATGGGCTCTCCATTGGCCCATTCATTACATAGTGGCCACGCTGCTGCCACCACACCAGTACCAGGGGCTTTCACTCTCTACTCTCTGACTTTTCTCTGGCTAGCTAGCTGCCGTAGCTGCCACAATTCCCCGGATGCCGCTACGAACTCACGGTGCGAACGGGGGAGTTGAGAACTGCTCTTGGCGGAGTCTGATCGCTGTGGATGAAGCGTATGTCCTGCACTCTTGCACAATGACTGCTTTGCTGTTCTTGGCCGACCACATCCTCAAGGACAAAGGTCCTGTTCCTAAGCCAAGGAGCAGCACCATGAGGTCCAAACATGCCTGTCAGGGGCTGAGGTTCAGGATGCACGGTAAGCTTACAAAAAGTAAGAGTGTTGGAAGTAGGGTCTGTGCACAAGCGGCATTCCCAAACCGAGCTTTCTTCCTTGCAATCGGACTCGTGACAAACACGAGAGAAAGAGGGTGAGGAGAGCCGGCAACTCCACTCTCGTGTCGCCCAGTGAGGCCATGGATCCTATGGTGACGAAAAATCTCGGAAGCACGAAACTCCAAGAGCGGCAGGTCACACTAAAAACTCTTGCAGCATTCCCAGAATACCTAGTGGCCCACTTCATGCCTCGCATTTTTTTCTGGTCCACACTCAGAGCTATAAAAGCCCACCGAAGAGCTGATTGCGTCAGTCTGCCGAGGCCTCGAACCGTCGCATGGAAGCAGGTACCACCTCCAACCCCACGTGCACCTTTATCTGTCCGACAGTGCATCAGGACCGGCATTTGTGGCCATGGTGCCGCGTCTCAAACCCCTTCAGCTCCTTCTCCCGCAATGTGACGCGTTGCCTGCCTTCTCTACAAGCCCGGCTTTAGGGTGCACGTTGGGGTGCTCTATATTTGAGGCTGATCCATATGGGAGACCGCGTGTTGCAACAGGCCACCACTGTAACTAGCCCTCCGAGCAGGCCCTGGCCGAGGCGGGTCGCGTAGAGTCAAAGTGGCATGGTGTCGAGATGCGAAATCTGGAGCGACGATTGGTGAAGAAAGGCGGCCTAATGGTATCGGATGGGGCGCAGTTCTTTGTTGGCTTTTTGTTTCCCAGGGTGCTCATTGTTAGCCTCGTTCCTGCTGGAGTTGGGGGGTCTCCGGGCCCCTTTCCGATTCTGAGGGGCTTCTATGTTTATTCTATTTTTGTGATCGGCCTAGCTGAACCCTCTGGGCCGCTCCATGTTTTTTCTACTAGGGTTTAGGGTTTTAGGGCTTGGGGTTTAGGGTTTATTTCACGGGGTCTCTTCCTTTGTCGGGTCTCAGGGAAGCTTTATTTAGGGTTTCAGGGGTGCTGTTGAGGTTGAGGCCTTGGAGGAGCAACATCCCGGGTGATGGAACTGCAAGAGCTTGACAGGATTTACTCAGCATCTTCTGGAAATTCCAGTGGTCCCATTTTTATTTCCACCGTCCGAGAGAAAAAAAGGTTGCAAGAATGTCTGGCATCATTGCCCAAACAAACCCAAAAAAAAAAAACGCATGTTCGTATGTCTCAATGCCGCGCCCTGTTAGATTGAAGTTCCTTGAAACATCCGCGGCGCTGGAGTCAGGATGCTTTTTTGGGTTTTCATTTCAACGAATGTCATAATGAAATCAAATATCCTGACCTGCGGATGCATCATACCTTGAAACAAACCAGAGCTTTCTCCCCGTACGCAACACAGAACGGTCATAAGCCATTTTGCGCGATCTAGGAGACCAATCAACCAAGCCATACAACGTACAATGGCTCGTGCGCACGCGCATCATAGTGACTTCTGCAGACCAATGGCTTCTTTCGTGGCCAAAGCTGAGACAGCATACATGTCGCAGACGATTCGTTCTGCGCTGGGCTGTGTCTCGAGACATGCGCTGCAGCACACATGCGGCAGTTCAGGCTTCTCACGCTGCGGAACACAATTCGCATGCCAAACCCCAACCACACGGAAAATGTGCGGAAAGCTTACGGAGGCTAAAGCTGCCGCCCAGCCTTCAAAGCCTCCTCCTCCTGAGACTGCTGCGCTTGGTGCGCACGGAGCTCCTCGGGGTGTAGTTTGCCATGGTGTTTTGCCCTTCCTTGGGTTTGTGTGATGTTGTGTGGGGCCACATGCAAGGTCAAGCAGTGAAGCTCATGGAACTATCAGTGTGTGCACGGCACAAGTTGCGCACTGGCAAGACAACCTGGCCTCTAGTTGATCCATGAGGTCTTGAATCTGCATTCCTCAGATGCAATAGAATGACAGTGCTGCTGGACAGTCTTGACTCTCTCGTTCGCTTGAGCGCACCGCCGTCCCCTCGTGTACTGCCATCAGCGTAAGTGGGATCAGTGGGGTTCGGGCTGCGAGGAGGAGGAGGCCTCACAATCGATGTTAACGCCCTTCACCCCGAAATTCTGCTGGAGATGGACATTCCCTTGATTGAGAAAATCTTATCCCGAATGGGGGGGGGTTATTGCAGAACTTGCAGAGCTGAGAGGGAGACGGAAATCATGTTGAAAGCATACGGAGTTTTCAGGGGTAAACAGCCCATCAGCGTGTGGCAAAAAGTCGCCCCAACAATTATTGAGCAAGAGGCGGTGGCTCATGGCTTTTGAATCCTCTTCACGAAAGAAAGCCATCACGTTGGACAGGAAACTGTCCTCGTTGGCCTTTACGGGGTCGCTTCGGTTGCATGATGTGGGACACGAGATCTTGCTGTCATGCGAACCTCTTCCTGCGACTACCACGTACTGTTCAAGACCAGCATTTCCCGATTGCAGACCCTCATTCTTCGAAACGTGTAGACGACATGTTGACCCTGCACCCGAAAAGTCCTGAAAGCGATGTTTTTTCGAGCGGTTCCACGGCCAAGTAAGAGCCTCATGCAACCAATGACCAGCACATTTCAAGGAGCAAACAAACTCTAAACCCTGAATCCTAAGCCCTAAGCCCTGAACCTTAAACCAACTCCACTTGGCAGAACTCCAGAAGCCGTTCCAAGCGCAGCCTTCTTGTCCAGAAGCTGGCGGTGCAGCACCCCACACTGTGTACGGAGCCGTTGCTTCCGCGCATCCGAGGGACCCTGGGAGCTTGGGGTTTTTTATGGCTTAGGATGGTTTAGGGTTTAGGGTTTGGGGTTTGGGGTTTAGGGTTTAGGGTTTAGGGTTTAGGGTTTAGGGTTTGGGGTTCAGGCTTGTACAGCTTGTTGCCACTACTCTTGATTTGACCTGTGGCTGGTTTGTTTTCGCCGATACGTTCCAAGACTTCGACAGGTGGAAGGCACTGCGGTTCCATATCAGAAGCAGAAATCCAGACAACGTCGCGGCACGCCATGTGAGGCAGCTAAGCACCGACAGCAAAGTACTTGGTATTCATTTTTCGCCGGCTTCAGGTTCTACTTCTAACTTCCCCAAAAGGCTCTGTCCCAACTCCGTCGCCCTGCAGAGAAAGGCCCGGAAAAATCCTGAAGATCATCCCAATGGAAAAATCCCATGAGTGTGCAAACCCTTAACGATTCCTGCAGAAAATCTCACGAGTGCTCACGCCTAGATATCCCATCACCGCATCCTGCAGAGTGTCCAGCTGGGGCGGCAACTAGTTGGAACCAAGGGTGGAGATTATCGAAAAAAGCAGCTGCATTTTGCGCCATGGATGTACTACGCGGCGCCTTCCTACACTGGCCCCAGCTGTCCCTAACAACCTGTGCCCCTGAAGTCCCCCTAAACCCTAAACCCTAAACCCTAAACCCTAAACCCTAAACCCTAAACCCTAAACCCTAAACCCTAAACCCTAAATCCGAGAGACTGATGTGATCCCGCCATTTGTTGCTTCTCGATGGGTTAGCGGAGGTCGGGCGACGGCTGCCTCCACACCTCCATTGACAGCACTTGGTTCTGCGATGCAAAATGCAAAGAGCGGATCTCAGAAAGAACCACCTTGAGCAACCATACTTGGAAGCCCTTTCTTGACTGAGTAAGTAGGGTTGGTAAGGCGGTCTATGGGGATCAGATTGAAGAGGGTTTCTGGGGGATACTACGTAGACTTACAAAGTCAACAAGCTTCCAAGTAGGGGTACCCCCAAACCTCAGGCGGTGCACCTTTTAAGGCCTTTGCCAGACGCTCGGCAGGGAAGAGCTCACCAGTGGCTCGCACGAGCCTCAGAGAATTTTAAAAAGCAGCCGGGCCGCAGAGTGTCTGTACTCCTTGTCCTGGATTACTCGGTTCCAGGGAGATGTTTGAGTGTATTGAGTAGTGAGCATTCCCTGTCCTACAAGCCTACATAAAGTGCACTCCCTGCACACCCTGTCGCGACATGGCTTGGAAAAACTTTGTCCTGCGGCCTTTCGGATGCCACCACCTTTTGAAACCAACCCTACAAGCCGAGAACATCAGGGTCCTTTCTCTTCGGTCGCTCGAAAGATGTGTTCCTGCTGTCAGTCTGGTGGCTTCGTCGCAGTCTCGCGCAAAGCCGCGACCTCGCCATCTTCGACACTCCCATCGTCCATCTTTGCAGACCTGGCTTGCAATGGTATGAGAGGAGGATATCCATCCTAGTCTCAATCAGCGCCCCAACTCCCGGGCAACTTTTCATGTGGAGGCGGGGAAGCCTCCAACTGATTGCAACCCCTGGCCAAAAAAGCACTCCATTCTCAAGTTGGCAAGCTACTTCGCTACTTGCAAAACGAGCAGCGGTGGGAGGCCGTATCACCGGCATCTGTGAGGGCGCCCCATCGGACAATAGACAAGCAGTTTGAGGATTAGGAAGCCGCCCCCTTTGCTACATCTGTGCGCTAGGCTCACGTGCCCTGATTGCGGCGTGACCGTCTGCGTTCCTACATGAACTCGCTTGAACTCTGCTGGTCTTAGTAACTATCTGGAAACATGAGCTGCAAGAACTGAGGCTGCTTTGCTTAGTTTCGGGCTGTTCCTGGTGACTGACGATGTGCTCGCGCGGCTCTCGTCAAGGTGCACATGGAAGATCATTGAGACGCTCTGCAAAAACAAGTATGCCAAACTGAAATCTACGCAGCTTGAGCCAAACCCAATGGCGGAGGCTTGGCGGTGTGCTGTCATTCGCGAAGCCAAAAACCGCAAGGAAACTGGGCCAAAACAGCAGAAGAACTTGAACGCCAACTGTGCCTATGGCTCTGTTGCTGCTTCTGCAAGCTCAAGTTCTGTCAGCTGGGATCAAGTGGGTCCGAGTGTGCCCGAACATGTGGAAGGTGCAACGCCTTGACCGGGGGTTCAAACGTCTCCTGACACAAAACCCCCTGGATCGGCAATGCCTGAGCGACCCCGTGCTTTCTGCAGCTGTGCCGCATCCTTGTCAGCTGGCAGGCATCTCTTCGGACCGTACCTTTTGTCAGATCCCCCATGACATGAGGGAGCCAGCGCTACGTTCAATTGAGCTGTCCTACAGTGCCCGGAGACATCAGCGCACATGAATACACGACAGATGCTTTGGTCATCTTGGGAGTGTGTTGCGCCAAGAATCTGAACTTCTGTTTGAAGAACATTTGGTCCAGAAGTTCTGCGAAGAACTTGGTCCTGACATGCCAGGTAGTATGCCACCTAAAGCCACGACCTGCCTTCCAGTTCCAAAGCCTAAAGAGGGCATCGCCAGGGTATTCGGGTTGCTGGCCTTGAACCTGAAGCCCCGAAAAGAAACAAGGGCAAATGGTGGCAAATCACGCAACTGAAGCAACTTAAGCTGCCCTGTGCGCGACGCTGACAAGGCCCTGAATCTTGTCTCCTTGGGACATCGAAACCAACCCTCACTCGAAACTGTGCACATGGGTTGCGCATTTCTCTTTCTCACACCTCGATCTCCCCCGACTGCGACAGAATGCACTGGGCCTCTCCAGGGCATCTCCTTCCATCAATGGGTCCGCAGGCTCTAACTTCTTGTGCTCCTGAGCCGGCTTTGGCATGGGTAATGGCACGTGGGGCTTTTAAATCCAGGCTGCTAGCAAGCTGTGGGCTTCTCCCAGACAAAGGATAAACCTTCTCAAAGCTAAGGGTCCCGTGCGGCTCGCTGCACCTCGCGCTGCACCTGCAGTCCACAGTGTCTGGCAGACAGTGGGTCTTTGAGGCCCGCAAACCCTCGAGGAATTACACACCATGTGTCTCCCTACACCTTATTTTTCGCAAGCCCCAGGTCTCGTGCAGCCAGTAGTATGCCTCCCTAACATATCCCCTCCCAGGGATTATTGACTTCTAAAGACCTGGGACTGGACTGTGCGGCCTTGTCAGATTGTGGCAGCGGCTTGAGGATGGCGTTCCTGAGCATCAAGGGCATCTTGCTGCATGATAGTAGCAAATTAGGGGTGTTCTTTTCATGGTGACTTGCTATGAGTACTTATCTCAGTGTTTTGTGCTTCTTATGCTTCTCATATCAGTGCCATCCCCAAATCCCTGGCTGAAGTGCCCAACCCGGAGTGCTCTTCCCGACCCGTCATGCTGCACCTTAAGGAAGGACGAAGAGCTGTTCAATTCTGACCGCAAATACTTGATAATCGAGGAATCCCTCCAAAACTTCCTCCACCCGCTCGCCCCGGAGGTCAATGCGGCGAACAAGCGCGTGCAACACCAGCCACTGCCCGAAGAAGGTGTCGCGAAGGGGGGCGGGGGGGGGGGGTGCAGTGTTGCGGCCACCAGGGCAAGGACTGGTTGCACCGCCGCCAGATTCGCAAGAAGGTGCACTCATGTAACCGCCACAGGCAAGCAGAGGTTTCCCACCATCCCTACCACCACTTCCACAACCCTCACCGCCCACAGCACCCACATCACTCCCGCGTCCGCCAGCGCTTTGGCGCAGCCCATCTCTGTGGGCTGTAAGGAACCCAGAGAGCCCAATACCCCTTAACTGAGGAATATTCCTTCAATCATATTAAGGATCCCTTTATAGTTTAAGGTATATTCCTTAATTAAGCGGTATTGGGCTCTTTGGGTAGGGAGCAGCGGCTAAAGAGCTGCTGCTGATGTGGGTGGTCAGGGTGGTGGAAGCGGTGGGGGGAGGGCCCGGTAGCATCCTGAATGTAAGGCGGTGACAGCGGGGTGCTGTCGGCAGTGGGTGTTGGGAGGTGGTGGATCAAAAACAAGTAAAACATCGGAAGGATGTTCGTCACCCTGCCTGCCACTTATCTAAGGGGCAGGGGCCAATCGTAGCCAAATGTTCGGCCAGTCATGTCCCTCCATCCTAAACGCCGCGTGTATTCCATCGGAAGCGACGAGCCGGAACTGTTAGTTGGGTGCTGCCGCGCAATCTTGAGGCAGCTCAAGAACTGCGGCCACAACAGCGGGCAAGATGTTGCAAACAGTTCACTCGCTTGACCTCCCTGACCGTATTCTTTGTGCTGTTCCAGTGCCCGGGATGGGGTGGACGGGGAGGAGGGCAGGGGCACCTCACCCATGTCGATGACATGTGCCATCCATACTTCCCACATGCGTGGATTAGCATCCCCCATCCCCTGAACTCCAGGAAACTTTTCTTACAGGATCCCTCGCAGTAAGGACATAAAGTAACTTCAACCAATCTAGAACCAACCCCGACATCCCTCAACCCAGCCTCCGCCGCTCATCGACCTTCTCCAGCTCCTGAGGATTCTTCTCCTTCTCGAGCAGCTGCTCCATCCTGTCGAAGGCTTTTGGTTTCAGGATGTCTCGCCTACTTCGCCTGGCCGATCCTTTGCGTCAGGCGCCCCTAAGACAGGCGTCACGCCTCTGTATGGATGCAAGAAGCCTTGCTCGAAACATGCTACACGCCAAACTGCTCAAGCACAGGTTGCCAGGATGAGCTCGGTGTGAGAACGTAGCGACCCTGAACCTGAACCTTCACGAAGCCGCCACAAAAGTAGGACGGGGTCCTTGCTTTCTCGGTCTCAAAGTATGCCTTGCGCAGGGGAGACATCGATCCTCTTAGACCATGTCACTGCAGGGCAGCACTATGAGACAGTGGCTCCAGCACAGCCCTCGGCATGCACTGTCCTTACCCCCTCCGCCTACCCCAGGATGTCATTACAGTCCCTAAACCCTAAACCCTAAACCCTAAACCCTAAACCCTAAACCCTAAACCCTAAACCCTAAACCCGCAGGGCCTGGACGGCATCTTCGGGCAGCAGCGGTTGTTCCGCCAAGCCGAGATGGAACAGGTCGCGAGGCATCCCTTCGGCTCCACTTTCCATGCTTTCTGCCGTAGCAGGGGTTGAGGGTTTAGGGTTTGGGGTTTAGGGTTTAAGTTTAGGGTTTAGGGTTTAGGGTTTAGGGTTCAGGGTTCAGGGTTCAGGGTTCAGGGTTTAGGGTTTAGGGTTTAGGGTTTAGGGTTTAGGGTTTAGGGTTTAGGGTTTAGGGGTACACATGCGCAGATCCATCAGTCTAGAATAGTCTAGATTTGGGAAGGGTCTCAGGTCCTTTGGCTCAGGCCGGTCGGAATGCACGAGGCAGGTGTTCCCTACTTGGAGGTTCATGGTGCTTATTAACCAGTTATAACGTACTTATAACCCACTTATAAGCCCCTTAAGTGCCCTAAGATGGTTGTAAGTACAGTTATATGTACAGTTATAAGGTTAGTATGTACCATGAACCTCCGAGTGCACACCGTGAAGTTTGGATGCCAGGCAGCTTTCACCCTCTCGCCGCGGCGGCGAGCGGTGCTTGCGCGGACTCCGGTCCTTCAGTCGAGAATTGCGGGCGACTCCTCGAAAACTGACTGTTGGTTAGTGGGGACTGAGGGAATGGGGTATCCTATATCCCCTATATCCTATTAGGGAGACTAGGGTACCCCATTCCCTCATTCCCTACTAACCAGCAGGAAGAAAAACTCAGAGGTCGAGACGACAATGAGGCCCAGGCCACGCCCGTTCCACGAAGGCCCACAGAAAAAAGCTCCTGGAGGGTTGGAGCTCAAGTTCAAGGATTAAGGCCGGCCAAAGCTTTCTGCACAGGGTCACACAATCTAAGCATCACGCATGACCTTAGACAGGAAGCTCATAAAAGAATGTGAATTTAAGAGACAAATAACAACCATCATCATCATCATCATCATCATCATTCAACGAGTAACTTTCAATAGCCCTTTTCAAGAGTCCAAGGTCTGACTATGTGCGTCGGTCTGGGAACTTCGGGATTTCGATTGGTTTTCAGACTGCTCGGGATCTTGGCATGCCTGTGTGCTTACCTGCGCTGAATGGGATGCCCAATGCCCAACTAGGACCGGTTCCTCAAAGCATCTCAGAACCTTGCAAAGACTCGAAAACAAATTCGGTGGTTGTCGGCATTGGCTGTGGAGCCCCTGTGTCCAATATTCCTGCCCATGTGAGTCTCGGATCTTGGATTCTGGACCCCTCACAAAGAACTAGGATATGCATGCCCCACTTCTTTGCCCACATCTTGGCGTCAGTGGGCATGAGCAAAGCATTCTATAGAGCGTCTCATTGTCCCAGTGTAAGGGAAATGTTTCGCGGTGGGGGGTGTAACGTAATTACTCCAACCACTGGAGAGCCTTGGAAGAGCTGTCTCTGCAAGGCTCAGCAAAGACCTTGTCAAACCCTGGATTCGTGAGGGAGGCAAGCGGAAGGCGGATTCTATATGAGTTGAAGCAGACCCCACTCATTCCACATAGTACCCGCACACAAAACCTTCCCACATCAGACAGTGCTGCTGTCAACAATCATATCATTAATGATATGCTTACTCATTGATTCATATTGATAATAACAATAATCAGAATACAATTATGAATTCACAATATTAATGTTGCAATTGCAAGCCCGGCTGTCCCAGGGATTCGTGTGGGAGAGAGTCGAAGAACCTCCCCAGCAATGGCTTGCGGAGCTTCGGGCAACTGCCAAAGACGATTCTCGCTTGGGTAAATGATTCTCTGAACCCTAAACTAAACCCCAAAACCCTGAAAAAGCCCCTTCGGGCGATGATTCCCTAAACCCTGAACTAAACCCAAAACCCTGCAAAAAAGACCCTTCTTTGCATCTGGGCTTGGTTCGCCGGCCGGGAATTACGCCCTAATCAACTGTACCCATTTGCAACGGGCTAAGTCCGCACCTAAACCCTAAACCCTAAACCCTTGTACTATGCTGTGTTGAGGCTTTGGGAGGTTTGGAAAGATGACATCAAGTTTCGCCAGCACTCGCACTGCAGGTCCAAACTGCTGACGCAACTCCTCGAAACTCGGGTTGCCGAGGTGCACATGCTCTAAGGCTACGCCAGTACTCATGCACGCACATACACACTTGCATTTCACACCCAGCGAGGCTCCATTTCTGCTGCCGGCTTCTGCCGTCCATTTGCTTGCATTCGGAGCTGCCGCAGCCATGACTGGCTGCTAGCACTGGAAGAGCTCACTCGAAGTTCTCAACTAGGCTTGCGTGCGGCGTTGCGCGCATGTGCACCAACGGGCAGCGGCAAGCGGCAACGCCAAACCTTTGTCTCTTTTTTTCTCCGAACACAGCAAAGCCGTTAGCAGCTACTTTCCTCTCTGCCCGAAACATCTGCCACAGCCACGCCGCTACAGGAACCTCAACTTGTCTGCCTGAGTGCAGCACGCACGAGCGTAGCACGAAGCACTGTCACCGAGCACCCGTGAGCCTTGTCCGGATCTCTTGAGCTGGCGCCGCTTTGGCGCTGCACCTTTGCACGGGAAGGGTTTTGAGGGCCTGGCAGGCTCAGAAGTTCCTATTCCTCGGCCTGCCCGGAACCAGGGAAGAGGCGCCGTCAAGCTTGCGATTGCCTGTGGAGTCGCTTTCGGGCTGCAAGACCCCGTCCAGGAAGATATTTCAACGTCTGAGAAGTCTAAAAGTCTCAGTGACTACATGGTCCCTTAGTATGGGCCCCTAAACGAGTACCCCTTACATGCCCCGTATATACCCCACACAAATTAGGGACTGGCAGCCACAACCTTGCCATTCACGTGCTCAAGGGCTCAAGGCTGCTCCGATATCAGGCCTGGCAATCCCCACGGCTGCGGCTGGTCGGCCGGTCTGCAGGGGGTCGGTCTGTGGACCAAGTCTGCCTCGTTTGGGCGTGTTCGGAGCTACTGAGTTTCAGAGGGGCCGACCGCTGTTAGCATGAACTAAAAGTTGCCACCTCGGGGACAAAGCTTCGCGCGTTTGAATACAGTTCCTGAAGAAGCTGATGCACCGACGATGAGAACCGGCCGTGCCTGCCCTCAGCAAGACGTGCAGAGGAGATCTCGATCTGGGTCAGTCGAAGGCGGCCTCAGGCCAACAGATCCCCAAACCCTAAACCCTAAACCCTAATGTTGCATCTTGGGCACGCTGGCTCTGCAGTGCTTGGGCGCTGCGCCGATGGTCGAACCAGAAAGACTACAAAGAAACAGCAGTGGGCCAGTTCACTGATCAGCCTGTGCATCTTGCAGCAGTGTTAATACAGCATGGCACAAAATTGTGCACCATTGTTAATTTTTTTTCATGTAGCCTGTTGACCCTACGAATAAGTTGCTCACATGTGAGTTCTGTCTCTATGTTTTCAATTTAGAACAACATGATGATGAACTGAATAATGTATTTGATATGAATAAGCATGATACTCATCATGACAAGCATGAGAATGAAACTGATGTTATTTTGGTTTCAACGCGTACGTACTTCAGAAACCTAAACGCATTTGCCCAATGTCACGGTCTACATGTGTAATGAAACGTACTGATCAGTTGCTAAGTCGTTCTTGCCAATCAAAATCTCAGATAAATTGTGTGTTGTTCACGCCTTCGTGCCTGTGGCAAAGACGAAGCCTGCGGCCAACCATCCCAATTCAAAACGCGACGGCCATGCCCTACACACCCAACACCCCTGTTTTGGGGGTAGCGGGCAGGCAACCCAATGCAATCCTAAACCCTCAAGGGTAAAGAGAAGTTGCATGTAGCTCAACGTTTCGGTGTCTCCAAGCCAGTTTACTTCAAACGCCTTTGCCTGTCACCAGCCTATTCGGAAAAGATAAGGTTGCTTGTCTAAACTTTACAAGCCGACACAACACAAAGCTTTAACGAAAAAACTCCCCAAACTTGCGCCCAAGACCTTCTCCCGTAATTTTCGCCCGAAAACCCGGCCTGTGCTCCGGACCCAAGGGAAAGTGTCTAAGAATTGGGAAACACATCACTCGGAACCCTGAAAGCCCGAAACCCTTTCTCTTTGAACCCTCAACCTCCTAACAAAACCAGAGCCGCGTGGCGTTGCGTCTCTGCGCCTGCCACGGCCGGGCCCTCAGGAGCCGGGCAACCCTGCAGCAGTGGATCGAGGCTGGCCTGGGACGGATCGGGTTTGAAGGGTACCAGGAAGCCCGTCGTCAGCCTCACATGGTTTAGGGCCTTAGGGCCCTGCAGGGGTAGAGGCACGCAGGTGGTACCCTAAGACATAGATCGGGCTTCACAAAGACTCTACCCTTGGGTTTGGTTTGGGAGCCCTTTTGAAGGAATTCCTTGGGACTATAGATGCGGTTTAAGGATTATACAAGGCCGCTTCACGGGAGCTTTGATCCCTTGAAGAGCCGGCCAGGGTTTCCGGCACCAGCAGGGCCCTGCGGGTGTGATTGCAGCCCGTGTGGCCCCTAAACCCTAAAGCCCTAAAGCCCTAAAGCCCTAAAGCCCTAAAGCCCTAAAACCCTAAAACCCTAAAACCCTAAAACCCTAAAACCCTAAAACCCTAAAACCCTAAAACCCTAAAACCCTAAAACACTAAAACCCTAAAACCCTAAAACCCTAAAACCCTAAAACCCTAAAACCCTAAAACCCTAAAACCCTAAAACCCTAAAACCCTAAAACCCTAAAACCCTAAAACCCTAAAACCCTAAAACCCTAAAACCCTAAAACCCTAAAACCCCAAAACCCCAAAACCCCAAAACCCTAAAACCCTAAAACCCAAAAACCCATAAAACCCTAAAACCCATAAAACCCAAAACCCGCATCCTAACGAGCCCGCCTCCTCCCCCGAACTTCAAGACTCAGCAGCAAACATGTTTCAACCATCACGGCCCGGGCCTGTCTGCCCAAATGTTCCTCTAAACCCTAAACCCTAAACCCTAAACCCGAAACCCTAAACCCTAAACCCTAAACCCTAACCCCCAAACCCCAAAACCCAAACCCGAAACCCTAAACCCCAAACCCTACACCCAACGCAAGTCCACCGTGGTCTTCCGCCCGAGGTGCCAGAGCAGGAAGCGGATCTGCTTTGAAGTTGCTGTGGTCTCTCCTTGGCTCCAACAGCTCCAGAAGCAAAGGACGCTTAACTCCTTTGCAGGGTAGCTCTCAGTGTTCCGAAGGCCGAACTTCCAACGCACAGAACGTACAGAACCTGAACCCTCCCTAAACCCTAAACCCCTAAGCCAGTCATCCCCCTGTCAACCAAAGGCCAAGTATCAGGCGCCTTTTCCTCGGCACGCAATGCTTTCTGGACACCAACAGCAGAAGGCTTGCAGGCCACCACGTTTAGGGTCTGATAGGGTCTGGGGTTTAGGGCTTAGGGTGTAGAAGGTTTCGGGTGTCCCAAAATGGTCTAGGGTTTAGGGGTTCAGGGTGGTACTCCCTGAACATTTTTGGGGAAGACAACAGGTTTCTGTTTCAAAAGCGCCTTCTGCAGCTTCGAAATCCTCCAGCTAAGCCTGCCATAGACTTTTCGATCGAACTACTGGTCCCTGCAACTGGTGACTTGTTAATGAACTCAAAACGAGAGACCACAATAAGGGTACTTTCTTATTCACTCAATACTCTTATGACAACAGAACTTATGTTCCCGTACTTACAAGAACCCTAACCCTAAACCCTAAACCCTAAACCCCAAACCCTTTTTTTTGCATCCGGACTCATTGCTGCCGGGGTCTTGCTTCACACGCGCTTCGAGAAGTATAAAGCACACAGTAGAAAGTTGATGACACAGTCAGCGATGCCCTAGCATTGCCTTCAGCCGCCCTGCACACGACGAGGATGCACATGAGCACTCACACGCTACGTTTCAACCCTTTGAATTTGTTGCCTCAATCTTCAACCTGGTCCGAGTCAGCGTTGAATGTTGCGAAGCGCCTCACCCATTTCTATGTAGGGTCTGGTAAGGCGGGAACGCGTCACGGAGGGAGGGCTCCTCTGAATGACATCTTGATTATGATCACGCAAATGCCGCAATCCCTGGAGTGCTTCTTCATCACTGGACGCCATTGACAGAGAATGTTGCAAAAAGGCAGCAGGATCCTCGTCGAAGTGGGGGTTTTGCATATCTGCGGGTGAAACATCCGGTTCAGCAAGAGGTTGCATGATACTGTGTTCACTCCTTCCGCAAATATCCAGGGTGCATGCATCGACAGACATTCCGGAAGATGAGGAAGTAGGTGACTCTTTCTGCAATATATCTCCAACATGTGTGTCAGGTATCCCAAGGGCATCATACAACTGAATCGGAATCGGGGCACTTGAGGCGAGCCCGGGCAGCGAGGAAAGCCATGACAGAGACTTCGCAGGATTCACTAAGTTTAGGGTTTAGGGTTCAGGGTTTAGGGTTTAGGGCTTTTTGTTCCCACCCGTGTCGCAAGCGTTTACGGGGAAAAGGTCAGTCAGACGGCACACTAGCCCAAGTTCAGGTTGAAAGTGCGGACGACTTGGGGAGAGCCATAGAGCTGCAACCCAACAGAAATGCAAAATACCCCACAACAAGTCCGCTGGACGGCGACCCGACTGCGACGGCGTCGGTCATGTCGTTCCTGTCGCGGAGCAAATCCATTTGGATGAAGCCGCGGGTCTTGACGAGCTCGATCATGGTCTTGACGTCGTTCGCAGCCACCAGAAAAAGCACGCAACGAGACGGGAAGCCAGCGCTGATGTGGGTGGTGGCCACCGTGGTGCCTGCCACCTCTTCCGGAACCCAGGAGACGGTGTTGTTGTTGACGAAGTTTGAAGAAGGCGGGCGCTGAGACTCCCACGCTCGTGAAGATCTGGCTCCCCGCCCGCTGAACCTTGGTTATGGCCGGATGAGCCTCGACCTGTTCGTGATGAGGGAGGAGAACAACACGAGCAAGAAGAGCAACCCCGGCCGCTCGTTTTGGTTGGGGTGGTTCCCAACCACTCGCAGCACCGAGTCTCTCACCTCATGCGAGGTCGACCCCGCTGCCACTGACCATATGGCAGTCTCTTGGGCGATCCTCGCCAGGGCCGCGGCCATCAGCCCCCCCGCCCCGCCGAAGTCGAAGGTGATCCTGTGGCCCGTCTGCATGAGGCTGTTGTAGGGCGCGGGCAAGGGCCTCTGGACGGCACCCGCGCTCTGGAACATGGAGGAGAAGATGACCATGATGGCGAAGATCATGGTGAAGTTCGGTCAAGAAGCTTGACACCTGGGAGACCATCGCAGGTAAGATCGGGGACGTTATGAGGTCGAATGTGATGTTGCGTGTGTCTCAACCTTGTGTGCAGAGGCTTGAGCCAAAAAGGGTTTAGGGTTTAGGGTTTAGGGTTTAGGGTTTAGGGTTTAGGGTTTAGGGTTTAGGGTTTAGGGTTTAGGGTTTAGGGTTTAGGGTTTAGGGTAGAAGGTACAACGCAGGTAGGTAGTCCAGAACCTGACTCGGCACATCCAGTTTGCCAGCAGCACGCATCGAGTATCCGACACTTTGACTTCTCCATTGCAGAAAAGGGCAGACGAATTACTACCTGCAAGTTGTCCAATTGGACCCCGTAGCCAAACTTGAGCCTTGAGCCGTAGCCCTAAACCCTAAACCCTAAACCCTAAACCCTAAACCCTAAGCCCTAAGCCCTAAGCCCTAAGCCCTAAGCCCTAAGCAGTCAGGTGGCACCCTGGGTCCAGAAGGCGCCGCGCTTTGGAACTGGCTCTTCGCGTCCGCTTGGCTCACGGAAAGGAGCCTTTCAAAGCAAACCCTAAACCCTGAACCCTGCCTAAACCCTGAACCCTGAACCCTAAACCCTAAACCCTGAACCCTAAACCCGAAACCCTAACTTGGGATGTTCCCCCTGCACACGAGCAGTCCTTGAAAGGGATCATAGTAGGGGGTACGATAATGCCTACTAAGGACTGTTGGTATAAGGCCCACGCAACCTTAAAGACATGAAAGTTTCGGTCCCCTATCCTTTACAGCATCTACATCTACATTTCCCACCCCGGAATTATGGGTCGTGCGCTCGAAGGCAGAGTTCTGATCAACAAAAACCACCCATTGACAAGGCCACACGAGGTCAGCCGAGGCCCTTTTCAGCCGAGGCCCTTTTCAGGTTGGACATGTGGGGCCTACTCCAGCTTCAGAGTCCTAGGTAGCCTAAGTAGCTGTTCGGAGCCCAAACTGACGATCCGCTGAGTTGCGCGTAGCTTGTCACGGCGACTTGCTCGGCCAGGTACGTCCCAACCTCAATATTGGGTTTAGGGATTGGGGTTTAGGGTTTAGGGTTTAGGGTTTAGGGCTTAGGGCTTAGGGCTTAGGGCTTAGGGCTTAGGGTTTAGGGTTTAGGGTTTAGGGTTTAGGGTTTAGGGTTTAGGGTTTAGGGTTTAGGGTTTAGGGTTTAGGGTTTAGGGTTTAGGGTTTAGGGTTTCGGGTTTAGGGGGTTCAGGGCTTAGTTAATCCAACTCACATGGTCTGTTCGGAGATTCGGCATCTCCGTCCTGGGCCTCTGGCCACCAAGCCGTCACTCATGAGCACCTTACTCCATGCCGGCGCACTGCCTCTTCGCACCCTCTTGCGAAGCTGTCAGGTCACAAGGGGGGGCGAGGCTTAGTTGGGCCTACGATAAGAATATACTGCTATACTGATATACTAATCTACTCATGAACTTAACCTACTCACATACTAGTATACTCATGTACAAATGTACGAATATACTAATATGCAGGCCCTGTGATCCAAGCTGGGGCTTGACATCATGTCGACTTGTCTTGAGATGCTCCCTGTGGCTGCAGCGGAAGGCTGGCGAGGGCTTTCCGTTTCCAGATTTCTGAAGCACATCAATATCTTAAAGGCGCGAGAAGGAACGAAGCACAATGGGCTGCGCAACGAAAACCGGTGTTTTTACATGCCAGTCATGTTCTTGCTGCAAACATTCACCCAGAATCCATGTCAGCTACAGGCGCTGGAACTATGCCGATCCACACCATGCTCGCATTGCGGTTTTTCACGACTGCAATCGCTTGATGGTGCACTGACAACCGGTTGGCAACGATCCACATCCATGCTTTTTCATGTCTGCTGCGCGCACTTGCTTTGAAAAACTGGCCCTGGGTCTGAGTCTAAAGTCTCGCTCGACCAAGATCCTGAGAAGACTTCTCGAAAGCATGGAGTTTCTGGCGTTCAGGTTTTTGAGAACCCTAAATGGGTGAGATGAGAACAGGGAATGGAGCAGAGTGTTGAAGGATGCAGGTGCCACTTTGCACGTCGTAAAGGATCTACTGACAACAATTTCAGAGCCGCGGCTGTACCGGATTCCCGAAAAGCTGATACTGGGCTTCTTCTCGGCACGCGGCACACAACTCACAATGTGAGGGAGGAGCGCTTCCGCTAGGATCTTGTATGCTCCCGACTTCGTGGAGCAAAGAGAGGAAGTGCCGAGCACACTGGCCGGGGTCTCCGCTTGCTGGCCATGACTTAAATGCTCGGTCCCCACCATGCCTCGGTTACAAGCTTAGGTAGGGTTCAGAGTTTAGGGTTGAGGGTTTAGGGTTTAGGATTTAGGGCTTAGGGTTTAGGGGTTTAGGGGTTTAGGGGTTTAGGGGTTTAGGTTTTAGGGTTTAGGGTTTAGGGTTTAGGGTTTAGGGGGTTCAGGGTTTAGGGTTGCTCGATATCCGGGGTCGCAAACAGCCTTCAGCAAACGAAGGCCATTGTTGCGGGATCGCTACTCCGCTGTGGGCCTCTTATCGCATATCAACAAATTGTGTACGCTCACCCTAGACCCTAAACCCTAAACCCCAAACCCCAAACCCTAAACCCTAAACCCTAAACCCTAAACCCTAAATTTTGAACCCTTCACTGGTGCGTACCATGTGCTGGTTTCCGACGTGCCTTGCGCCCTATGCCGGCGCCAAGCCGCCTGATCACAGGCATGAGTGCCCAAAGAGCCCAACACCCCTAAACTAAGCGAATATTCCTTAAATCATAGTAAGGATCCCTTTATTAGTTCAGCCATATTCCTTAAATATTCAGAGGATCCTTTTTCAATTAAGCAATATTCCTTAAATCATAATAAGGATCCCTTTATTAATTTAAGGTATACTCCTTACTTAAGGGGTATTCCTTAAATCATACTAAAGATCCCATTATTAGTTAAGGTATATTCCTTACTTAAGGAGTATTCCTTACATAGATCATAATAAGGATCCCTTTATAGGTTAACGTATGTTCCTTACCCTAAACCCTAAACCCTAGACTCTAAACCCTAAACCCTAGACCCTAAACCCTAAACCCTAAACCCTAAACCCTAAACCCTAAACCCTAAACCGGGCTCTGTGGGTGCAACTGCTGGTCACTCCCGTGCATCCTTTAGATGCTCCACTTGGAGGTTCATGGTACTTATTCAACATTCATAACTCTACTTATAACCCACAAAAGAACCCTAATGTGGTTATAAGTACAGTCAGAAGTACAGTTATACTTGGTTAATAAGTACCATGAACCTCCAAGCAGGGGTCTTGCAGTTTGTGGCAGCGCCCATGGGCGTGAAAATAAAGAATGGAACTCCAGAATGAGCCATGGCAGTGCGTCACGCTTTGCACAAAGCTCGGCCAAAAGCAGTCACGAATTCGGGGCAGGCTAACGTGGTAGCTTCAAGCTACGTCTTGGCTATACATCCAAGACCGCTTGTTAGCCGCCCGACGGCTAGCGCAGCAAAGCGCAGTGGTGAAGGGGATGCAAGATCAAGTGAAGAAACCTGCACCTGGGATCATAAGGGCTGTTGAGTCCCTTCTCCATGTCGTCCTTTTTCTGAAACACGACGGCTTGTCGGAGACGAACTTGACTGTCCGGAAAGGCTTCAGCACGCTGCGTGGATCCGTGCTTCCATCGTGTCCTACAACCACCACAACGCTGCCCCCAAGCAATGGCAGTTGTGCAGCTGAGGTGACGTGCGGATCCCTGTAGCATAGAATGAAAGGCTGATCGACCCATTGCCTTTCACTTCTATACACTGTTGTACTTTCTCAGCCTACGACGTGCAGATCTCGACATGCTTCGGGGTGGCACAACTTTGTTCCAATGCTCGGGAAAGTGATTCGCAAACACCATGCCCACTTGCGCGTATGTAAAGGTGAATTAAACCTGCGATTCTTCGTGGAAGGGCTGGCAAAAATGAGGACGGAAATCAGGACTGGTTCTTTGCAACCCATCATTCAAGCTTAGCCAGTTGCTTGTCCGGTCCCGACATCGCCCGACCCAACCATAGCCAAACTGAAAAGGTCTAAGTGCTCGAGGCACTCCGGCTGCGCCAATTTCAAACATTCTGCACTCACTCTGTACGCTCGGCGCAAAGTCAAACACTCGAGCCTTGCCAGGCGCGCGCGCGCGTGCACTCAATGATCAGAGGGGCGTTATTGCTACAACTTCTCGAAATCGGCCATCATTAATAATTGGATGCCACTGACTTGGTAATATGCTATCACATTATGATACGATTAAATTGTTGTATTGCAAAAATTTGATATTCTGAGTCTACTATACTATGATTAAATCATATCATGATCTTATTACAGTCGGCCATTCCTTTCATATTCTTAAATAAAATATGATGGCATTATACTGCTATGGTACTATGGTGTGATATTTTTGTACTTCGTCATTTTTGCTTTATAGGGGTCTTCAATTATGTTCTAGTATTGTAGTGTGACCGACTGTGATCGTATTACAGTATTAAAGTATTAATATCATGGTATGATAGTATGATGGTATGATGGTATGATCGTATTATAGTATTATAGTATTATAGTATTATAGTATTATAGTATTATAGTATTATAGTATTATAGTATTATAGTATTATAGTATTATAGTATTATAGTATTATAGTATTATAGTATTATAGTATTATAGTACTATAGTATTATAGTATTATAGTATTGTAGTATTATAGTATTATAGTTTTATAGTATTATGGTATTATAGTATTATTATAGTATTATATTGTATATAGTATTCTAGTATTATAGTATTATAGTATTATAGTATTATAGTATTATAGTATTATAGTATTATAGTATTATAGTATTATAGTATTATAGTATTATAGTATTATAGTGCTATAGTACTATAGTATTACAGTATTATCGTATTAGCGTATTATCGTATTATCGTATTATCGTATTATCGTATCATCGTATCATCGTATCATCGTATTATAGTATTGTAGTATTCTAGTATTATAGTATTATAGTAAGCTTGTAATATAATATCATAGTATTACAGTCTTATCGGATGCTCGCATTACGGTTTTCCAGTAAAGTGCTATAGTATTGTATTATTACGTGATATTATTCTTTACCTACTACATTAGTATATCAAGATATTTTGCGTTGTCATGTTGCCATGATTACGTTAAGAAATTAGAATATAATACTGTATTTTTGCATGTGTTATATATTAGTATATTCCTACAATATTCTATTGTTATATGACTACATGGTAACATACAAAAAGATAATCATAACGTCAAGCAATCTTAAGGCAATATAAAAAAAGTGACATTACTTTGCTATGTTCATATACCGTGACATTAGTATGCTGAGACATGTAGGGCTTGGGCTCTGGACTCTGGCTCCCGGTATGTACAAGTACGGAAACGTGCAAAATCCACTTTGTGCAGACAGCCCGACATCTTGAATGTGAGCGTCTGCGGGTTCTCAATGTCCATGGTTGTACCGTGAACCCTAAACCCTAAACCCTAAAACTCTAAACCCTAAACCCTAAACCCTACACCCTGGCTAAACCCTCTAACCTGAAGAGGTTCAAGCCCCAGACAGGGTGCACACTAAGGCGAGCCTCTCTTACTCGAGGCCCCCCCAACCCCCCCCCCCCCCCCCCCCTGCATGCTTCTTTAGAGGAACCAGCTTACATACTGGAGACATTGAGAACCACGGGGTTTTGTTCTAGACAGGTCTTGATGTGGAACGGCAATTCGAGGCATACCGTCGAGGCATACCGTCCGCATGTCACTCGCTTCGCCCATGTCGAGCTTGGCAACTTCGTGCACTGAAGACACCAAGTCGCCCTGCCGCGCAAGTCCTCCTGCTCCATGACCTCACGTAGCTGTGGCTGTCGCTGTGTGTTTCACAGGCCATGGCAGTCGCAATTGTAGGCTGCGCATTAACACGCCCAGATTCCACTCCAGCTGATGTTGCTGCAGCTGATGTTGCTGCAGCTCCCTGAAGACTTCGACCCACCCCACTGAGTATGTACTCGAAGACCTTCATTAAGTTTGGTTGGTTTACAAGAAAACATGTCGTGAAAAAGTCGTAGAATGTGTTGCAAGGCCCCTGGGCTGCGAGGACTCTCCCTAAAGGTGGAAAACGCAGCAGCCAAGGCACGCTTTGCAACTAGAAGGGCTCGGACATGAACGCCTGGTGCAGGGCCTGGGCATGAACGAAGTGTTCTCACTGTTGTCACCATGCCCACAGCAGTGGCGAATGCTTTACGGTGGTTTACGAAATTAGGGGGGTACCTTATTGGGGTCCTTATTATAAGGGGATCCTACTATTTGGGGGTTCTGTACTAGGGGTCCCCAATTTTCGGAAACCCCCCTCATTGAGCTGAGAGGCGAGAATTTCGTCCTCGTTCTCCTTAGCTGGCACACTCAGGTGCTGCCGAAGTCAAGGCATGGTCGCTTACTTGTGCTTGGGGAAATGGCCCACCGTCCAGAAAGAAGATCCATGAATCACCGCGGCTTTCACATCGAGAGAAGCTGGCTATGCCTGCCTAGAGCTCTTGACCGGCCTTCGGCTTGCCCCGTCCCGAACCCTCAGCTCGAACCAAAATTCAGCCCCGTCCCAGCCGCCAGACATGTCCAGACCAAGAGCATCGAAATCGGAGCACCAAACCCTCAACCCTCAACCCACAACCCGCAACCCTCAACCCTCAACCCTCAACCCTAAACCCTCAACCCTCAACCCTCAACCCTCAACCCTCAACCCTCAACCCTAAACCCTCAACCCTCAACCCTCAACCCTCAACCTTAACCCTAAACCCTCAACCGTAAACCCTAAACCCTAAACCCTAAACACCAACCCCCCAAACTCCGGAAGGTGGTCTGGCAATCGCATGGTGATGTCGTCCTCGCCAAGGGCAATGGACGGCAGCCAGGCCTCAAGCACCTTCGTTGCTGCACCGCGTCGGTGGATGAGGTATAAAGTTCATACTACATTATACGGTCTTTTCGTATGTTAAAATATATATTATACGATACTATACTATATGATACGATATTATCGTATATACTAGTATATTATAGTATATGATAGCATATTATAGTATCTCTCTAGTCTGTTATAGTATATTTTAGTTGTTTATAGTAATATTGTACTGTAGGACATTGCACAAACATCCCCGTTTTCTGGCGCTTGTGTCCGGCTGGGCTTGCTACGGCATGCTGTCATGATTCCGGCTTCTGCCAGGTGCAGTTCTCCTAATGCAAGATTACTATAGTATATTATAGTATATTATAGTATATTATAGTATATTATAGTATATTATAGTATATTATAGTATATTATAGTATATTATAGTATATTATAGTATATTATAGTATATTATAGTATATTATAGAGTATTATAGAGTATTGTAGTATATTAAGGGGATCTTCTCTTCCTGACATCGGTTTGCTTTTGGGCTGGCTGCGAACAGCAAGGCGGGAGCTTCCGACAGCGCATGTGGCGAACCCAAACGTCGTGCGCCTTCAGCTGCGACTGGAGCAAAGAGCAGGTTGGCTCCTGAACACTGGCAAGACGGTTAACGTTCCTACAGTATGATATGCCATGATATAGCATAATATAGTTTAATTCAACATAACATAATACAATATCATATAATATGAAATACTATAACATAATGGAATATAGTAAATTATAGCAAAATATAGTAAAAAAAATGTAATATGGTATAATATAGTATAATATAGTATAACATAGTATAATATAGTATAATATTGTACAATATAATTTATAATATAGTATAATATAATATAATATAATGTAGAAAAACATAATCAAATATCATATAGCACAATATACTATAATATAATATAACATAATATAGCATTATAGCATAGTATAGTTTAGTTTCATATACTCTAATTTAATATACTAGTAATGGTTCTCCTTACTTTGCTCATGTCAGGGCCGCGCACCTCCAGCAGCTTCACGGTCTTCACTCGCAGCTCCTTCTGCCGGTGGGTCCTTGCACACGCACATCTGAGATGGTCTCAGATGGCACCATTCTATTATACTAGATTTTTTGCTATGTTATACTATCTTATACTCTCTTCTACTATATTATACTATATGATACTATATTATACTATATGATACTATATTAAACTATATTTTACTATATTATACTACATTGTACTACGTTATACTATATTATACTAGATTATACTGCAATTATACTATATTGTGCTACGTACTATATGATAGTGTATCAAACTATATTATCGCATGTTATACTAGTGTGGTGGCTGCGGAAGAAAGGAACACGGTTCCCAGTCCGAAGGCCGGGGGGTTCACATGCGCTGTCATGGACGAAACAAGCATCCCATTGCAAGAAATATGCAATAATATACTATACTATACTATGATATACTATCATATACTATCATATACTATACTACACTAAACTACTATAATATACTAGACTCTACTATAATTTCATGTCATAAAGTATAGTATAGTCGAGCACCAGTTTGTCAAAGCCAAACCACACGTACGTACAAGCGAGCAAAGCGGACAGAAGTACTTGTGTCTCGCGTGCAAGACTTCCAGGATTCGATGATTCGCTCACGCGTTTCATTTTATATAATGTTACGCACAAATCTTTCCCAAGAGAGCTAATCAGAAAAAGGCCAGTGAATGACATGAAGGTCCAAAACCACCATTATTGGCCTTCAAATGCCCTGATGATTCAATTCTGGCGTCTTCCAGGAGATTGCCCTCTAAGATGACGCCCCAACGTACGCAGCAACGTGTATGACGACTGAACAACACCATGCCTCAAGGACACCCAAAAGCACATTCCCGCTCTCGTGGTATCATTATGAATATTCCCAAGTTAGTCCAAACAGCTGACAAGCAGAGTTTAAGGCCTTCCCCCCCGGGGGCAAAAAAAAACAAACTTTCGGTCAAAACGTTTCGGTCAAAACTGTCGGTCAGAACTCCCGGGTCAAAACGTTTCGGTCAAAACTTTCGGTCAAAACGTCATTGGGACCCAAACCCTATAAAATTTCTTTAAACCCTAAACCCTAAACCCTAAACCCTAAATCCTCGACCCTAAACCCTGAACCCTGAACCCTAAACCCTAAACCCTAAACCCTAAACCCTAAACCCTAAACCCTAAACCCTAAACCCTAAACCCTAAACCCCAAAGCCAAATCCTAGACAGGCTCAGAGAGTCCTTGCGCTGACCGGGTTTTCGTGGTTGAAAGCCAGGTCATGGAGAGCATCCCACTCAGCTTCACCGTCACCTCCAGGCTGGAGATCCGAATGCCCCAATAATTCTTATTATAGAAGTATAGTAATTTAGTATGATAATAATTTAGTGTGAGAGTATTATAGTATTCTAGTATTATCGCATTATCGTTTATCGGATTATAGTATTATAGTATGAAAGTACTAAAGTATTTTAATATGTGAGCATTATTCGAGTATTCTAGTATTCTAGTATTCTAGTTTTCTTCTAGTATTCTAATACTATAGTACAATATTATTCTCGTATTATAGTATTATAGTATTATAGTATTATAGTATTATAGTATTATAATATTATAGTATTATAGTATTATAGTATTATAGTATTATCGTATTATAGTATTATAGTATTATAGCATTATAGTATTATTATTATAGTATAGTATATAGTATTATAGTAGTATGATAGTATTGTAGTATTATAGTATTATAGTATTTATAGTATTATAGTATTATAGTATTTTTGCATTATAGTATTCTAGTATTGTAGTATTGTAGTATTCTAGTATTATAGTATTATAGTATTATAGTATTATAGTATTATAGTATTATAGTATTATAGTATTATAGTATTATAGTATTATAGTATTATAGTATTATAGTATTGTAGTATTCTAGAATTATAGTATTATAGTATTATAGTACTATAGCATTATAGTATTGTAGTATTATAGTATTAAAGTATTAGTAGCATTATAGTATTATAGTATTAAAGTATTAATGTATTAAGATATTCTAGTATTATAGTAGTATAGTATTATTGTATTACAGCATTCTAGTATTCTTGTATTATAGCATTATGGTGTTCTCGTATTAGCATGCTGAGTCGCAACAAACATTGAAAAACATCCCCAGGCTTCGTGAGAACATGGCACCGAAGCAGCTGGAGAAACCCCAGTCCCCCCAAGCCCCTAAACCCTACACCCCAAACCCTAAACCCTAAACCTAAACCCTGAACCCTACATAAAACCCAAACCCTAAACCGCCCGAGCCCTTAACCCTGAGCTGGCACTCCTGAGCTGCAAGCCGAGCGGCCGATGCTAATGAGATTCTTCCACGACTGGCCGAAAACCCGCTTCACTGTCTTCTCCTAAGTAGCATGGAGTTATAAACAAAGGGTTATACTGCTATATGATAAGATTGATAGTATATTCCTTAATTAAGGGGTATTGGGCTCTTTGCGTACCCCATTCATAGGGCACGGCGTGCTCCGTACTCCTGTTGCCCTTACTGCTCTTATACTCTTGGCACTCTTGTTGCGGGTCTGATTTTTCTGAGCACTCAGAATCTGCCTTTGAGTAAACACCTCATGTTGGTGACATTCGCAGCTTGAAGTTCGCTCACCCCAGCATTCTGCCAGGCGGCCATGGCTTTCATTTTCTTTTGCATTTGCCTGACACGAGGCAGGGATAACAGCATGAACCGAATTCATACAGTTTCAAGAATGCTTAAAAAAGTGATAGTTAAGGTTGAGTAAGATTAGTCCCCTGCATTTTTCTTACGCGCATTCAGCCAGAGTCCATTCCTCTGACTGAAGGTTTCTATGAACCATTCCACGAGGTGCCCCAGCTGGGCACAGTGCGAGATCGCCCTGCAGGAATTCTGCTTCTGGGGGGCGCACTGCTGTTTGAAGAGGTCATCTTGCTCGTTGGCGTCCTGGCTCACTTCCAAGTCAGGCAGTCACTGTCCGGGGAAAGTCAACCGATCGGTTCCCATCCTTCCTGCGACGTGTCAAGAACTACTTGTACTTGGAGGTTCATGGTACTTATTAACCAATCATAAGGAACTTATACCTGTACTTTTAACCGTATTAACCTTATTTTTTATTATTCTATGTTTTCGTTATTTTATGGTTTTATTGTTTTACAATTTTTTATTATTATTACTATTATTATTCTTCTTCATTATTAGGTACAAGTACCTTGAACCTCCAAGTACATGATACCAAGAGAAGACCCCCCGTGAGTTCTCAGATCCACCGATCTCGCCTTGACGATGGCCCTCGCAGCTGGGGCAGAGCTACCATAGCGTCTGCTGTCTGTCTCCTCGCAGTGTTGCGAAACCCTAAACCCTAAACCCTAAACCCTCAATCCTAAGCCTAACCTTTTTGCAACTGGACTTCTCCCTAAATCCTAAACCCTAAATAAACCCTAAACCCTAAACGAGGGAAGTGGCCACCAGAGCCTTGAGGGCACTACACGCGGCTCCACACTGAACATCATCAAAGGTCATCATCCTGTTCCCGCACACCTATAACTTATAGACTTATAGCTTATAGCAACCCACTATGTCACAAGCATGCAGAGGTGTGATGCGATCGATGTGCCCACAATCGGCGCCTGGCTGGCATAAACGACCTCAATGCCAAGGTCCTGTGGCGCAAACTGCAAATCGAGGAAAAGACAGACTGGATCCGTGCTGCTTCTGTTGACGTGAGCACGCCAGAAACATGCTGCCCTGGTTCGGCACTGTCCTGCCAAAGCTCGTACAAATTGGGCATGAAGACCTACCATTTTGCACTTGCATTGACTGTCTGGTTGCCTGACGCCTGACTGACATTGGGCCGGATGAGTACATGTGGGCACTGATCTTCATTCAGTTTTCCAATCCAAGTGCCTTCATGGACACTTCTTGCCATGGAGGTTGCGCCAACGTTACACAACAAACATGGCCCAAGTCCTTGGCTAGACAGGTTCTCAAGACCCCATCGCAACATTGAAGTGTTACCTGGCCAAAGTTTCACCACCTGCGGAACTGTTGAGCTCTCATTCAGCAGGCCAGACCGCAAGTGTTGACCTCTCATTCAGCACGCCAAGCGCAACTTCACCAAGCTGCAAAAGCGGTAGAAACGATTGATCGCGCCGCCTGTTCCATTTCCTGCCATGCAAGCGACAGGTTATCGCAGGACTAGGACTGGGGTTGCAAGCACTGCCGCAATGCGGCCTTACATACTTCAGACCGCGATGACTGTTTACAGGATCATTGACACATTGATGGACATCTCAGGTTTAACATGGCGCTCATCATGCTCATCATACAGAATGGAATTTGCTGAGTTCACAACGAAATCGTGGACACTTGCCCCTTCTTGTGTGGTGGGTTGTAAGGCCAGCTTCATCCAGCTTCTGTTCTGAGCAGAATGAATTCAAACGCGCCTTCAACATACCCACATCTGCAGCATCCAAAACCGGCGCAGCCTGGCAACATGTCAGTTGGGCACAGTATGGTACAGTAGCTCCGGTTCCCTGGCGACACCAACATGTTGTCGGAACACAAACATTTCGGTTGCCTAAGTCCTCCTGCGCGCACTTTCTTGCAAGAACTATGTCGCAAAATTATGTCATGTCCACCTCACTGCGCCAGGCTCCACTACGACACCAGGCTTGGAAAGCCTCACGGGCACTTGACGTGCTTTTTCTAGACACAGGCCTCTGGTGACAACAAAAAGCACTCTGCAAACGCCGTGCCTTCTTAGATTCCAGCCAAGTTGTGGGAAACACCGTGTCGTCCCAATCCTGGCGGGAAGCCACTCAAAGTGGGAATGTTTCGGGGGTTGAAAGGGTATATCCTCTCTGTTGTAACCACAAAACGATCACTCCACACTAGCTGCATGCGAAAACGCCCCTCGTGAATGTGCCATGAGTTTGCCAACAAGCGGCTAAAAAAATCAGCGTGGACTCTGGTTGTTGCCAGTTTCCGGATGACGTCGCTGCACTTCGCATGGATGAACATCGGGACATTGGCAATGGGCACATATCACCTCCAAGGATGCACTTCGGGCCAAAGCATGGATGGCTCCGTTATGCTCCGTTCATGTCGCGGGCTTTCCGATCGCAAGCCTACGTCCAAACAGGCCGACTGTGGGGTGAGCGTGGTGTTGTCCTGACGTGCCACACACATAATGAGAATCAATCGGAGAAAGCGACCGCATGTGTTTTTTTTCTGATTATGTTTGTACATGACTGCCCATCTGCTTTGGAGGGTCCGAATAAGATGTCGCATTGTTGTCAACCTTGCCATCGTCCAGATCCCCCCTGGAGATGCCATGGCTATAGCCATCCTCAGGCCGTTGTCGGCTCCATGCGGTCCTATGGCCAAGCAACTCTTGCGCAACTTGTGCAACCCAGCAACATGATGTTCGATGTCCCAAGCTGCGTGCTTCCGGAGGCACAGGGATACAGACCTGGCATGGACAATTCTTGTTGATTTTTACATCTCAGTAATTACATGCGACCGTCTCCCGAAAAGCCTTTCCATGTCTTTCCGGTGATCTACCTTTGTTTTCGTTCCGGGGCCGCCTCTGCCGCCGAAAGAATGGATCTTGCTCCTTGCCTTGGGCACGTGGCCAGCACACAACACTGAAGCACACCCAATGAACCCATTCTATGCAACAGGAAACTGCCGTAACTATTAGGCCTTGGCGGTACCCCTACCCGCCACCTCAGCGAGTCCATTTTTCCTACGACCGTGCGTGTGTTGCATAGTTTTTCTTCATGGAATGTTGGCACTGCTCCTCCTTCGAATTGAGCATGCTTGTAGGCATGTGTCTCAGGTGCCTCGCGAGGGGCTCGGAAACGAGGGCACAGCACGCAGTCGCGGTAGTAAAGACTGCGAGTCTGCGACGCGAGCCGCTACCAGCCATGAGCCAGTCGCCAAGCCCGGCTTCGATCTCGTCCGGGGCAGCCGGGCGGGCGCCCTCCGCTTGGAGAGTGGCTCTGGCGTCCGCGGGAATGCCCAAGCAGGGAGCCGGTGGGGTTGCTCCAGGGCTGCAACACAGGATCAACACCTGCGCGGCCTCAGGGCAGCGGGTCTGGATGACGGGCAGGGCATCGCGCCTCCTGGCGAAACGCCCGCGTTCTGCCTTTGTTGGATGCTGTCTCGACGACCGCGCCGCGCGCGGGGCGGGCACGCTCCGGGTACAGGGTGAGGACATATATAGCCCGTCGAGGAAGGCCCGCGAGAACATGGCCGGGGCTAAGGGGTCCCCCCTGTTTAAGGATGCCGTGATGCCCAGCGTCTCCTGACTTGCGATGATTGGCGTGCTGTGTTACTATGCGCCCGGCAATGAACGCTGTGAGTCGACCGCCGGAAACCGCCGGGCCCCATAAATCTAGAATACGCCCCCTTTGAACTTTTGGGGGTCCTTCGAGGAGCCTCGGGGTCTTGTGTCATATGCCCTTTGGGTCAGGCCATGTGCCCTTTGGGTCACCGAGGAGCCCAAAGAATTTCTTTAAGCCCAAAATTTTCAACATTCCCGAGATTCGTGAGTTTTCCGAGTTCTCTCAAGTGCCTTGGGCTGTGGCCGTGAAGTGCCCTCCTTCTTCGGAAAGCACCGGCCATTCGGCAGGCATGTCCCTACAGATGTGCCGCCTCTCACTCACTCTCACTCTCACTCTCGCTCTCACACTCTCACACACTCACGAACACTCTGTCTCTCTCTCACACGCAAGCACTTGCTTCTCCAAAACATACATCTGTTTGTCTCATTTGTCTCTGGCAGGAAAAGGAGCGAAACAAAAACTCTAATAGAATTCGTGCGGTTAACATACAAATCCACTATAAATGTTTTTTGTTCACGCCGTTCAGTTTCGAGCTTTTTTTTTCGAGTTTTTTTTTTCCACACGCCTTTTTTCTGTCCGCCGCACAGTCATGACTCCAGGCCGCCGTTTGGCCACTATAGGCGGCGCCGCGAGGAGCTCTCCCAGTGGCGGCTCGCCGCCGCCACCGGCATCGCACGGGCGCACCGGCAACTCCAGCAAGCTCTGCGCGCGACCCTCTGGCTGGCCCTAAGACGTTTGGGGGTTTAGTTCCTCGGGGTCTTGCTTGACTTTCACATCGCAGGACGCGCCCGAACCGCGACCGCCGCCAGGCGTTCGGATCCTGTGCTGCCACCATGTCGCGGCGATCGGGCGCATGGGTGGGGTCCTTAGCTTGACGGATTCGGAACGCTGCAGAACACCACAGTGGTGCGCGTCCTGTGGAGTTCCTCCTTAATCCGAGCATCAGTTTAATTAATACACCCACATTTAAAGAAATTTTTTTTGGCCGGAAGCCCGCCGGAAGACTACTTTCCATTAGGGTGGATTTCGTATGGGACAAACCCCCACATTTAAAGGAATTTTTTTTGGGGGGGTTCAACTTGCGGAGACGCAAAGCTACAGCACCTCAGGGATCTGCAGCCTATTGTTTTTAGTAGAGAATCAATACAGGGCCACGGTCCAACTATTGCGGAACCCTGCATTCCTTATTGTGGGGGGGGGGGGGGGCCACCAATTAATCAGAAGCTCGGATTAGCTTGACGGATTCGGAACGCTGCGGAACGTCACGGCGGCGCGCTTCCTGTGCAGTTCCCTGCATTACGCCACTCGCGAACGCTTGGAACGTTTGCGGACGCTTGCGTGGAACGCCACGGCGGCACGCGTCCTGTGGAGTTCCCCCTTAGCTTGAGGATTCGGAACGCCGCGGAACGCTACAGCGGCGCGCGTCCTGTGGAGTACCTCCGGCACGCCGCGGAACGCCACAGCGGCGCGCGTCCTGTGGAGTTCCTCCTTAGCTTGACGGCCGCACAACGCCACGCGGAACGCTCCCGGGACGCGTGCCCTGTGGAGTTCCCCCTTAGCTTGACGGATTCGGAACGCCGCGGAACGCCAGATTTCATGCGGCTGCCTGATCGCACAATGCAGGCAATCCGTGTGACCGTTGCGGCAGCATCCTCCAGTGGGAGTATGACCGGGTCACTGGCGTGGAGGCCTTCGGCTGCCCTTACGGTGCGCCGCCTCTGCGCATACCTGCGCCCATCCCCCCCCCGGTCATGTCGCTCTCATAAGGCATGAAGATTCCGCCATCACAACCCCCTCAATCCGATTTGTCAGTTTGAGAGGGCAACTGGGGGCCCTGTTGGTCACAGCTCAATCAAGCACAGCTTTGACGTAGCAAGCATTTTTTCACCCGGTCACTTGAGCCAAGGCATTGCCAAGGCAAGTCTGATGCAATCATATGCAATCACTCTTGATTCACGGATGTCATGACATGTAAGGCATCAAACGTGAGCCAAGTACTTAAACTGCTCACACAACGCCCCCATGCCGAGCATGGCATCACAGTCAAAGGAAAATGGAATCAAAGTGTGCAGACTTCTGTCCCGTCTGCTGAATCTTGCGAAAAGAATACGCCAGCACCGAAGAAAATCTGTACAAAAGAGTGCTTCTGCAAAATGATGATGGGTACGACCTGTGCGGCCGCTACCGCTCGCAAGCTGGCTGTGCAAAGCAAATCAATCAACAGCCTAGAAAATCTGCACTGTTCATGCATCCAACGAAAATCAAGAAATCAATCATGAGATCATGCGGAAAATCAAGCAACACATGCGCATAATCATGACAACGAAATCATCGGCAATTCACTTGCTCAAGGTCATGCTCAACCATGCTGTAAAAGCCCATGCAAATCTCAACCATGCGGGTGAACTCCCAAAAGCCGTGAAAAATGCTGGAACTTGTTCTTCTCCAATGCTTTCGTCATGATATCTGCGAGGTTATCGTCAGTGCTGGTTTTCTTGATGTTGTTGTCGGGATCAATGCTGACATCATGCAACCATGACAAAGGCACGCCTTGTGTTCGCTTCATGTACTTGAGCACACCATATGCGTCATCGATTGCTGCGATGCCTGTTGCTGAATCGGTCATGATGGCTAATGGAATTCGATATCCCAACAAAAACTCGAAAATATCTTGTGCATAGATCCCGTGGCGCTTGAGACCTTCAGCCATAGCAGTCACCTCGGCATCTGGCGCCGACAATGCAGTTGCACCTTGTCGATGCGATCTCCAAGCAAATGTCGCGCGAGTGCCATGCGACCCAACGAGTTGCAAAACAGCTCCTGACGTCGATCGCCTGGTTTTCAGGATCTGTCGCCCAGTCACAGTCGACCCACAGTACTAGTCTCAGAGTGCGTTGCTGAACATCAGCAGGATTGAGAACCAGACGAAGTGCGGAGGACTGAGTAGCTGCTAGATATCCCATGAGACGATGCAAGGCCGCATCCTGTCTTTTGGTCCATTTTGTAGTGTACCGGCCTAACCATCCGACAGCAAAAGATATCTCAGGACGACTATTCCGAGCTATCCACAATCCGGCCCCCACGTACGTCCCACAATTTGAGGCAAACTGACCTGGTTCATTCATGCTGGACACATCACTGGCCGCGAGCTTCACAGCTGGTGTGTCGTATCGTGGAAGTCTATAGGCCCCAATCTCATCCAAATACTTCCGCGTGAAGGTATCGATGTAAGCATCCTGCTTGACAAGAAACGTGGCAACATCAGCATGGTCGCGTGACAGTATTTCTTCGGAACCTACAAATCGGCTGACGGGTTGAGATGGGTCTGCGAAATCGAAGCACTCGAAAATCTCAGCCCATGCGTGTGGTAGCACTGGTTTGTGCCCCGCCAACTTGAAATCATCCACAAAACGGCTCATGCCCACAATGTGTCCGTTGTATTCCTTTTTGAAGATCGGACGCTCAATGTCACGAGCTTGCAGCCAATGCTTAAGCAACAACCGCTCGTCAGCATGGTCTTCCCAGTCGCTGTTTGAACGTGTGAGCCCGTAGATGGCCATGTACAAAAGGTGAAGTGGACATCGCATCTCCAGCTCTGTTTGTGTGCGAAATTCTCTCGGCAAACAAAAAACCTTCGGACGACCTTTGAGTCGAGCTTGCAAGTACGCACCATCAGCGTCAGCAGTCTGACAATCGCCGTCGGGTTGCAAACCAGCGTAGCAATCCAGCGCCCGCGATCCCTCAAGTGTAATGGGTCGACCGTGCAATTGGTCTTCCTCCACAAGGCGGCCGTAGAAGCTTTGAACCGGTGCTGGGACTGATCGAGTTCGTAGTGCTTGATCCCCAAGATAAGAATTGCCTGCACGTACTCCACGTCAGGCCCGTACTTGGCCACAGCACTTTCCCATTCACATGCTTCGGAATCCCAAGTCCGCTTCGATGCATGGTTTGCCGCCTCCTTGCGGATGGCTGCACGCGCGGCGTTTGTGTCCCACTCTGGATCCTTGCGTTTGACTATTTTGGTGACACAAGCGAACATTTTCCCGAGCTCAGTTGTCAACTTGTCCAGCTCCTGTTCCAATCTGAGCGCTGCAGCCGTCGTGAGAACCGTCCCACTGCGAACGACTGTGCTGAGTCCAGATCGATCACTTTCAAACGTTACCGTGGAGGAGATGGCCCCATTGTCAAGAACATTGCTCGGCTGCTGCGACCTCTCGGAATCAGCATCCGAACTGTGTATGCCGTCTGGCCGTAATTCGGCGCTCGTCCGACTGTGATTGCTGTAAGTTGGCCTGGATCGTTCCGAGTCAGCATCGGATGGATGTGATCCAATGTGTGCTGGAGACGCCGGGTTTTGTGCGACAGTTGGGCCTTGAGAAGCACGTTCCGAATCTGCATCCGATGGATGCGACCCGCGGCGAGACCGTGATCGCCCAGATGAAGATGTGACATCGTCTGCGCGTCGATCTGACATCGGAGTCGATGGGGCCAAATCAGGGCGAGGCGGTACAAGACCACTATCCATGCTGTCATCGAACTGAGGGCCGTAGTTGTGCCGAGGAGGCGCCTGCGCGTCCGTGAACAAGTCTACCCGCCAGCGAGGTTGGCGAAGCGGGGCATCCGAATGATGACGTCCATCACCTTCATCGTCAGGGGGTGGAATCATATCATCGTCATCAGCATTATCGTGTATGTCATGCGACATCGGAGATCTGGAGCTGGAGGAGTCGATGACGCCCCCATCACGGCTGCCGGGCAAGCTCAGGGAGTAGTCCACGCTTGTCTCGTTGAAGGCCGCGTGCTGAACGTCAAGAAATGAATGACCACCACACCGAGCACGAAGGCAGCCGGGACCATCCACATGCCGACGACGACCACCACCAAGCAAACATCCCCGACAATGGACCTCTGCATCCGTGGCCCACAGTCTGCAAAGTACGCAACGGCCGTCATCGCCAGCAACGGGCGTGGGCTGCAACACCTCCGGTTCGAACAAACGGTGGGCCCAGTGCGCTGCATCAGGGTTGTCCATGCCCCGCTCATGAAATGGCCAGCGCAACTGAAGCGGAAAGCGCACATCACGTGTGTGTACAATCCGTGCTTCGCCCTTTGTTTCGACGTGGCGCTCGAAATCCAAGACGTAATACGACTGCAGCCGGCTATAACCCAACACAACACCAAGCCGTCCACAAGATGCAAACTTGTCATGCTCCTCAGAAAGATAGTAGCAAGCGGAGCCGAAGGGACGCAATTTGCTCAAATCGTAGGGGCGATTGAAGCGGAGCTGGTAAGGAGACTCGGCTCCATTGGCACCAGGGCTGCGCGCGTAGACAAAGAGGAAAGCCATGAGACAGAAAGTCCAAAAAACATAGGGCACACCAGACGCAACAAATAGGCAAGCCATGCCCTCTGCAACTGTGCGGTGGAAACGCTCAGCACGAGAGTTGGTTTGCGGCCGACGCGGCAAGGAGCGTTCATGTCTGACCTTCCGTTCTTTGAGCTTGGCCGCAAACTCGCCTTGGAATTCACCACCATTGTCCGTCCGGACTGCTGACACCGACTGGTTTCCATACATGTCGTCGAAAGCGGCAGCGGCTTCGGAGGCCTGCTTGGTGCGCAAAGCACGTGCGGCAGGGTACCCCGTAGCATCATCATGAGTAATCATGGCATACACCTCGTCATTGATGCTGGGGCGCGTGGGGCCGACAAGATCACAGTGAATGCGTTCGCCATGCACTCGGGCTGTCTGCTTGTCATCTTCCACGGATTGTTTCTTGCGGGACGCCGGCGCGCGGCACATCTTCGCTTGCAAGCACACTTCGCAAGTGGGGTCCTTCGGAAAGTGAGCCAAACAATATTGATCCGCGGGTTGCGTCTGCGTTGCCAACGCCAGGGGAACCGAAAGACTGGCGAGTTCCGCCCCATTGAGGGTCATGCAGAACTCCCGGAACATGCTGGCGGAGAAGTCGTTCAAGCTTTTTTTTTTTTTTCTCCTCCGGACTTTTGCGCCTGCATGCTAGTTCGTCCGAAGTCGGTTAGCTACCCTAGGCCTAGGCGGTAGCTACGCGCGCAAGCTTTTTTTTTTCAAGTCCATGTCGCTCACACCCCCGTGCATGCTTGCAGGACCAGCATCGACAGCGCTTAACAAGAATGGGACTCGATTGACCATGGTGAGCGGCACCTCGTTGGAACCACCATCACGCCAGAAATGCGGCTGTTCCGACCACGCCGGCCAGTAAAAATGATACCCCATCTCAGCGCAAGTTTCGCCCATCGATGCCATGTTGATTTTTGACTCCGGCATCACCATAGCCGAGCGACGCCCTAGATGCGGAACCATGGCGTCTACCATTGCTGTTGGCCGAGCCGTCCCAGGCTCTGTGTCGATGTCACAGTCTGCACTTTGCACGGTTTCCCACATGGCATCATCGGCATTTTCGCCCATGATGCAGAATTGACTGGCCCCAGAATCCAGAGCCCACGCTGTGCCCGCAAACTGTTGAAGTGCGTTCGGCCCGATATCGGCAAACCATGCGGCGAACCGCTTGGTGAGGAACTCCGAAAACGCCTTGGTGAGGACATTTGTCGGAACTGCAGGCCCAGTCCGAGCCCCAATGGATGCAGCTCCCAAACCAGGCGGCGCAGACGGCCCACCATTGGATGAAGAGGCACTGCTGCCATTGACTTTGGCCGCGAAGTCCGGCCTGTAAGCGGAACTTTTTGGATTCAACCAGCACTTTTGCGCTGTGTGTCCGGGCTTGTGGCAATGTTCACACGGCTTGTCACTGCCTTTCTTGCTCTTGTGCTTGCCCTTGCCTCCCTGAGACTTGCCGCCTGCCGCCGCGGCAGCAGCGGTCTTGGCTGCTGCAGCCTTTTTCTGCGCTTTTCGCCTTTTTATCTCTTCCGAGTGATGTGCAATCAAACCGTTGATGGCATAGATCAAGGCGTCTAAATTTTTTTTCTAAATCCACAGAATTGCTGGCATTGAAAACGGCAAAAGTGGCATCCAGTTCTTTGATGTCTTTGAGTTTGCGCTTCAGAAGCGCAATGCCCCCAGCATTCGTGAGCTTATGCTCGCCGGAACCCATCTGGTGACGAAGCAACGAAAAAGATGCCATGTAGCTGTCAAGCTCCGACAATCCAAAACAACTGAGCTCTTGGATCTTGGTGTTAGCCTCCGTGGCTAAATGCGTTGACTCATGCAAGTGCCGCTGATCAACGATGCGGACAGCCTGACGACCACAACCAAACTGTGCACGTGATTTTATCAGCTTGAGGATCTCCGGTCCTTTCTTGCCCTTCTGACATGCGGCAACCACCGCTGCGAAAACATTCACGTCTGTTTTGTTCATGTTTACGGACAAGTTGACGCCAAATCGCCAAAGGAAACCGCTTCATCATCAAGCTCTCTGATGTAAGCCATGGCTGCCACTGGGTCCGGCGCTACACGCAAGATTTGACTCTTCAACGTGAAGCGCCAGCCCTCATAATCAGAACCAGTCTCTAGCAGATCTTTGATGTAGATGCGTCCTGATGTCGCATCGTCCGTCGCCATGGCACCTACAGCTACGGCTGATAACCCTGTGTTGGTCACAGCTCAATCAAGCACAGCTTTGACGTAGCAAGCATTTTTTCACCCGGTCACTTGAGCCAAGGCATTGCCAAGGCAAGTCTGATGCAATCATATGCAATCACTCTTGATTCACGGATGTCATGACATGTAAGGCATCAAACGTGAGCCAAGTACTTAAACTGCTCACAGGCCCGACTCTAGACTCTAAACGCTGAGCCCGAGTGACAGGGCATTGTTAGGGTTCAGTCGCATTTAGACCAGGTGGCAAAAGGCCAAGCCTTTAACTTTAACTGCCCATGCGGATCACAGGCACTCTGGGCATCTAGGAATCATGATTCCTGAACTTCTGACGTCAGGCTAGTACTCCTAGGTTGGCAAACCGGGAATGGCAGATGTAAACATCAAAACCACGTGTGGGAAAAAACCCTGCGCCGCGGCACCACGCGACTCGATGCATTGACTGAGGCGCGAAACAAGGACAAATGGCCCGAGAATCACTACAAATAAAGCATGGATCCCTCCCCCCCCCCCCGGTTAAGGCATTCTCGGTCGTTCGACCACTTGCTTTTTTTCCACGCCTGTTTTTCACCCGCATGTCAAATGTCCAAGTCCCCGGCAAGCCCCTGGCGGCTAGGCCTCAGGGCCTCGACGCAGCGGCAGCCCACTGGGCGCCGTGTCTGCCGCGTACTGGAGGACCTCAGCTAGCGGCACGTCGCTGTCAGCTGCAGGCAGCGGGGGCATAGTCCAGACGCCAAGGACGGCGCTGCAGGCCGCTCGCTCGACATGGTCGTCTACGGAGCCACAGCCAACGGGGGAGCGCTCTGCTGCGACACCACGCTTGTGTCACCGCTGACCCGCACAAGTCACCCACAACCGTTCGGGGATGCAGACGACGGCGCGGCGCTACAGGTCGCGGAGCGCCGAAAGCCTACCCCGAACTCACGCGCGGCGGGCCACAGCGCCTGGTCGTGCCGTGGACGCAGGTTGGCGGACGATGGAACGCGCAGGCGCGCGCCGCCGGCTGTTGGAGGCTGGTCCAGGCGATGGCAAGGCATCATCTCTTCCCGTTCATTTCTCAAGCAATGAGCCGCGCAATTAGTCGTCGCATGTGATTGTTTCACTGCCTGGCCTTCAATGGGCCGCCTTCGGGCATCTGGCTTGACTTTAAGTATAAGTGGAGGGCTGCCCATAAAACAGCCGCGCGAAAGGCAAGAGTTCCGGCGGTGAAGAACGATGCCCGCGAGATGGTATCGTGCACGCTGCGGCCGTCGACACGAGCGTGCAGTCCGGTTGTCGGACCCGTGGCTGCGAGACGGGCGCCCAGGTTTGCGCGAGCGCAGGCCACACGAAGCGGCGGAAAACGTCGCCCGTGGCTATCCCGCGGCGCGGGCCAAACGCGTTGCGGCATGCGCCAGCCCCATCCAGCGCGACAGTAGCGCACGACCCGGTGCCGATGTGAGGCCAGCGCTGGCGCTTCAGCAGGCCCGAGCGCGCAAGCTCCGCACCTACCCGGAGCTCCAGCCAGGAGGGCAGGGACGTTGCCGGTTGGTGGTCTTCTGGAGGTTGGCGGGCGACAGCCAAGCGTTGGCGCTGCTCGGAAGGCTCGCTCGCGCTCGCGCCCGGGACCGCGCCCCGTGGGCAAGTGTGGCCGCGGGGGCCGCGCTGACGCAGCGCTGGACAGCCCTCGCGTCGCTGGCCGCATTGCGGGCGCGCCGCGGGGTCACGGGCGAAGGCCGTTGAGGAAGTCCCCTGGTGCCGCGCTCAGCGATCGCCTAGGCAGTGCTGCAGCACGAGCCTTCCCAGCCAGTGCAAGTAAACGCACGTGCGCCTTCGCAACCGCGCTCCGCTCCACGCGTCAGGGAAGCGCTCCAGGCCTTTCGGGCATGCGTGCGGTTGCCGTTATTGCCGGCCTCAGCGCCCTGCGCAAGCCAAACGGCGGTTTGCATGGCATCGCCACGGGCGACACGTTCCGCCGCTTGGTCGACAAAGCGCTCGCTATAGGGTGTGGGCCGACAAGTTCGACCACGCGACCATTGCGCGCCGGAACTGACACCCTCGCAGCCCACGTTCGCGCCGAGCTGCACTGGTGTCGCTGGATGGCCGCAGCACGTACGACAGCATGTCACGGGCTTCCTCGGTCGGCCAACTACTCCGTGAGGTGGCGGCCGAGTTGCTCCCGTTTGTGCGCCTGTGTTATGGGGGCCCCTCCACATACTGTTGGCGGGACGTTGCCGACCGCTGCCGGGACGTCTGCCTCAACAAGGTGAAGGGTGTGAGCAGGGGGATGCCCTCGCTCCCGCCCCTTTTCGCGCTCGGACAGCACGACGTGTGGTGCACAGGGACCGCGGACTCGGCGACGCTGCCCCCGTCGGCCGTCGGCGTCTGCGGAGTACGCCCGTGGATGCGAGATGGGCAACGCTGCAAACAAATGGACCGAGGGGAAGGGGCAGGCGGCATGGTCACATGCTCAATAGTTGCTCCAAAGTGCTTGAAAATACTGCGAAAGCTCCGAAATGCTGCAAAATGCTCCAAAATGCGCCCAAAATACCACATGGGTCGACGGAGGGTCCAGAGGTGCGTGCGTCGCTGGCAGGCCTGATGTGTCGCAACCAAAAGGACGTGTTCCACCGCTGCGTACCACCGTTGCCCGTCCGCGTCCACGAGCCGAGTGTTTGCAGAGCAACGCAGTCGTGGAGAGGAAAATTCCGTGGCTGCGGCTGTGGTGTCCTGTGCGGGACGCTCGGCGTTGGCAGATGGCCCGTGCGCCCACATTAGGATAAGCACGAGTGCTTGGCGGGCCCAGCAACCCGTCGCCAGCAGAACAGTTCATGGGGAGGCGCCCGCACAAACCAAGGCGGCATGTGTTATTAGTGCCTCGCGGCACGCGCGGTTCACTGCCCGCGCTGCCCCTAGGCCTGTTGTGTATCGCCAGGCCCGACCCTACCACAGGCCTTATCGACAGGGTTTCCGGCGAGCATGTCGCTGCACAGTCAAGCAAAGGACAAGAGTCATTTCAATATGTATATAGGCAGGTAGCACGCCAACGGCCAGCGTTTCAACAAAGGCAAAATCAACAAGCAGTATTCGAACCCGACGTTGTCGCAACTAGGACTTTTCCCAATCGCTCCTTATGGCAGGGCAGGGGCCACTTCACCAAGGAGGGAGCGAAACTTTCATAGGTGATGATCGGCGTCAGAAGCGTTGGTACGATCCGAGCGGATGCGCTCGACACGTCGTCAAAAGTGGTCAAGAAGTCGTCAAACATGGGATGATGTCTGGTTTTGCAACAGCACTTGAGAAAATGATCTTGCATTGCTATCGGCAATGCATAGACCCAAGGCTGGACGAATCCCAACAAACAGAGTTACGTGTGTACAGTGATACTTCCACATGACGGGAAAGCTATCAAGTCAGAGGCATCAATAAGGTCGCACCTCGATTAAAGCACTGGGATGCCGAGAATGGTTGGGTCAAGGGAGGGTTGCAGTTCTTGGCAGGCTCCTCTTCAACATGTCGATCCATCACTTGCAATCAACACAAACCATCTTGCCCACCCCAACCCCCTCCAACGTAAGGATTGACCAGGCAAGCCGAAAAGAGCGGGGCAAGAGCAAATCAACCACCATGGTGGTCGATTGTCACAACGCTTCATGTGGGCACCAAGGCTCTGAGACTACCCGGCGACGGTCAGAAGCGCGGCACCCCGTTGGGACCGGACCCTGCAAGCTGTGACGTGGTGCTCAGGCCATCCACAGCGTTGCCGCAGCACTGCGCGCGCACTCTTCCAGGATGGGCCCAGTCGACATTGTCGAACGTTGAATGAAGACATCGAGGCCATCTATGAACCCTAAGAGAGGGTCGAGACTAGGTCTAGCGTGAGGCTGGCGCCCCCGCTGTAGCATGTTCTCGCCAAGGTGCCCAGTTCAGCGGCACCTCGTTCAGTGGCACTCCTGCAGTGGCTGCTCAACGGCTGCTACCAGCCGACGTGGCAGGAATCCGGCCAAGTTCCTAGAGTTCCTATACTGCAATTTTGCTGTCGAGCAACATGGTCACATCAAACAATCATGCTGCACCATTACGCACCATTCCGAATTCCTGCTACGATTGAAAACTAAATACACCACCAAACTCCCAAACCCGCAAGCCCTAAACTCTCAAACCCTCGACCGAGAGAGAGCCCAATACCCCTTAACTAAGGAATATACCCTAAAAAACTATAAAGAGATCCTTCAGATAATATTAAGGATAATATTAAGGATAATATTAAGGATAATTGGGCTCTTTGGGGCCCCCTTCAGCCAATGGCTCCTGCAGAAACTTCTCCCATTCGGAAGCTGACAGCTGATGGATGTCTGCAAATTCGGCCGCCGGCGCCTGCGGTGACAGCTAGGAACCCTAAACTTTACACCCTAAACCCTGAACCCTAAACCCTGAACCCTGAACCCTAAACCCTAAACCCCAAACCCCAAACCCTAAACCCTAACCCAAAGAGCCCTGTACCCCTGAACTAAGGAATAAGGACCCCTTGTATGATTTCAGGTCCATTCCTTAAGGGGTCTTGGATTCTCTGAAGGAAATAGTTGCAAGTTGTAACCCAAAGCACGGCACTGGGCTCAGGGTTGCCAGTAAGGCTCTGCCCTTGCGTGCCCCCCCCCCCCTTTTCCTGTGACTCGGCTTTTTCTGGAGATATGCTGGGAATTGGCGGCCACCCCGACCAGCGCCCTAAACCCTAAACCCTAAACCCTAAAGCCGAAACCCTAAACTCTAAACCCTAAACCCTAAACCCTAAACGGCCCTCTGAGGCGCCCCCGCCCTGAGACCTGCCGACACAACAATCACCTCGTGTCGCCCTTGAACCCTCTTCCTAGACAGGAGGAACTGTGATCTCGCTGTGTCTTTGACATCCAATCTCCATCTCATCCAAGCAGCGAGTCATCCTGGTATGCTGGATACACGCGAAACAGCTCCTGGACTTTGTTCTGGAATCCTTGCCGTGGCATGGGGGGCAGGGGTGGCTTCAACACATGCAGCAGAACACCACCAACAGGCCACGCTGAACATGTGCTCACGACAGAAAGACTGGGAGGAGGCCGAAACCTTAAACCCTAAACCCATTCCGTCCTTCTCGTGGGTCACACTTCCTGCCCACAATCTCATCACCAAACAAGTAGAACTGGCAGTCCTGGATCAGAGCAAAGGCGAACCAACTCAAACGAACGCTCAGTGCTACACATCACTTTATGAAAGAGGCCTCTGCTTGATTCTTCATACACATGCTGTACCTTCCCACATACCCGGAACCCTAAACCTTTAACACCCTTTAGAAAACCTTTCAAACACCTGTAGAAGCCTAAAACATCTTACCAAACCATGGTTTAAACACTAATAGGTCAAAAACTCTAACAAAACTTAGGACACCTCTGAAAACACCCTGACAAAAACTGACGGGTCGCCTCCGTCGAATCCAAGTCCGCACCTTGCACTTGCTCAAGCAGAGGGTGTTGAGAAGGCTTCTTGCTGACGGTCTTAAAGCTTATTTCGGGCTTGCAGGATTTTCGGGTTTTGGGGGCCGGGGGGGGGGGGGGTTTAGCTATTTCCTACTTCATGACTCATGGTGTACAGTCTATGTAGTCAGCTTTGGCGGCTGGCTCTATAGATTTTCGGGGCTTCCGCCTGCGGTTGAGGCTTGAGAAATTCAAGCCCATTGCGGGGTCAAGGGTCTTGTCAGCGTAGACTCTTGGGATTGAAGATTGTGTGTGATCTCAGGGCTATCAGACTGCCGGGGCCTCTGGCAGACTTCCTACTTGGAGGTTCATAGTTAATAAGTGAGTTGTAAGTACAGTTAGAATTAGTTAGTAAGTACCATGAACCTCCAAGTAGATCCTGCAAGGTGGCTTGGTGTCTTTGGAGAATCTTTCTTGATGCCAGCTTTAACCCCACACACACACACAAGATGCATCTTGTTCTTATCTGAGCTACTTGCCGTTCGGGCTTTAATGTGCCAAGCCTGTGCCTGGCGCGGTTTGCGGCTGGCTGCAGCTTGAAGTGCTCAGCCCCGCCAACATGGTGCTAGCAAAATGTCCCAATATTGCGTCAGGCCAGGGCTGAGTGCAATGGCAGCATGGTCTATCATCCTGTGAGGTGTTGGACTTAATGATGTGGTTTCTCGTGCGCCTTTCTGATGGATGGCGGCTAGCTACTTTCTGTCAGTGCTCTGAGCAACTCGGGCATGAAATGCGCAACTGCTTTCGTCGAAGCAAGCTGATCAAGAATCCTCCTTCGGCTGGGCGCACAACTGGGGGGCAGGAGGGCAGGGGAGGAGAGCGGGGGAGGAGGGGAGAGGTGGTGGTGGGGGAGAGGGGAATAAGAATAAGGAGTCAGACACTGGCACGGGAACCTGGTTCGCAAGAATCCTCGGACTGTTCAACCCTTGGGCCTGTCGACTCCTCAGACTGTAAGCAAGTTTGCTCTCGTTGTATATGGTCAGTTCTCTAAATGATGGTCCGTTTTGGGGTCCTGATAATAAGGTGGCCCCTGCTATTCTTAGGGCACCCAAAAGAGGATCATAATTTTGAGAACTGACCATATGGCTAATGCACTATTCGTAAGAAAATCCCCTGCTGGGCAGCATGGTTGAAGAAGCGAAGGTGCGCACAAGCAAGCGACCCACTTGGAAGTTCGCGGTACCTATTAACCAATGACAACTGTACTTATCACCCACTTATAAGCCCCTCAAGTGCCCTAATATGGTTGTAAGTACAGTTAGAAGTGCCGTTAGAATTGGCTAATAAGCACCATGAACCTCCAAGTACATTCTCAGGGAAAGGCGGGGAACTCGGGTAAGGTGGAAGCATCTCCCAGCCAAGCTTTCCAGAAATGCTCGAGAGTCATGCACGCAAAGGATCTTTTCGCCATCTTACAGCAGAACTTGTCTCAGGTGTGTGGGCTAGCTGTGTGTTTCTTCTTGCCTCTGCAATTGCAGCCGAAATGCATGAAAGTTCCAGATGACCAGTACTAGGTCTAGACTCAAACAGCAGCCATACGTCTGGTCGCCTACACTGCAAACAGCTCTCAGCACTCGTCTTTCATAGGAACTGCCGTAATGATGCTAACAAGACCTATATGAAAGGATGCATCTTCTGACCGAGACCCTAAACCCCAAACCCTAAACCCTTAACCCGTAAACCTGCATCTGGCCATCTGCCACTTCTGAGGTGCCATATTCTGTCACTGGCAAGATTTCGGCTCGAAACCCCTGTTTATATTACGCAGGGACGAGGAGGACGCGATCATTGGCGCACCGTGACGAAAAGGCAGGGCCAATTAGGACCACTTAAGGGGCTTCCTCCAAGTATGACCGGCTCCAAGCCTTGAGCAATGCTCTCTGCGCAACGCGGTGTGAACCGCAGCAAGAAACCTTTGGGAGCAGCCCTGTGATAAGGCTGTTTAGGGTTTAGGGCTTAGGGTTTAGGATTTCGGGCTTAGGGTTTAGGACGTCGGGTTCAGGGTCTAGGGTTTAGGGTGCTTCTGCTGCCTCACAACGTTTTGGCAGCTGCGGTCATCACACGAAGCATGACGCTTCACACACACAGCTGAGCAACTATCAGTTCCCAGCAAGCAAGGATGCATCTGGTGTTGGGGCAGGTGCTTCAATCCGGTCCGGTTTGGCGGGCGGCCATGGCTATGTGGCCGCACCCAGTGCACTGCCTCCATCCAAAACTCTTTGCAGGAACGCATGGCCCTTGGCTCAGGATGACCCTGTTCTCAACTCAAGGCCCCTCGTAAACCCTAACCCCACATCCACATCCTCCGACAGCACTTCTAACATTTCCACCTTCGTTGCGGGGCTATCTTGGTCATAGTTTCGGCTTCCTTTCTTCATGAAAATGAGCTCCCAGCCATGGATTCGGCATGCCCAGGATGCTCCCCCCCCCCCCCGTCGAGGTTTAGGGTTGAGTTGGCAGGTTTAAACAAGCGGGCATCCGCCTGATATCCCCCCACAACCTAAACCGCCAAAGCGAAACAAAACTTAGAATAAACGACCATCACAGAGAGGAGCTGGGGCTTAGGTTTTAAGTTTAGTTGCGGCAACGTTTCTTAGCGCGCCGTCGCGGGCCCTATCGATTGGCTTTCACGGGCCCACTCCCAGCGCGTGTCGCATGGCGGTGCACTCACCCGACACCAGCAAGGCGTACAGTACTTTGAGTCTCCGCGTGGGCCTGTCCACTGCAGCCGCGCGGCTGTTTTAAACACGTCCCTCGTTCAGACAGCAACGGTGGTTGTTGGTACGGGGGGTTGGCCGTCGCGAGTTGACCTCTGGGTCGGGAAAGGCCGGGAGAGCCGTCTCCCATTCAGGGGCCCGCAGCCAGAAAAACGGGCTGCCAAACCTGGCGCAAAGCCCTCCCTAGCTCCACTTCCGGGAGTCAAATCGGTTTTTCCGGGACGGGTGCAGAAGCACCGGCAACGTCTTAAAGTTCGTCTCGGTGGGACCGGCTGACAACCCTTTTGTGTGGAAGGGGCGCATCGGGGGTGGCTGCCCCGTGGGCCAAAATCAGTAGGCCGGCTCTGTCACGCCGGGATATGCCAAGTTTCTGGGTTGGACAGGCGGGATGAAAGCCAAAAAAACCCAGCGGAGCGCCTCTTTGCAAGGTGATCAGGTATAGTCTGCGTCCGGATCTTGCAGAAAAAGGGAAAGCTTGAGGTGGCGGAAGGGCTGGCCAGGGTGCACCAGCATCAGTTCCTCCCACACATAGGCCATAGGCAGCGTCGTGTTTGTATTTTCGTCACCGGAAAACGTGCGCAGGCGGCTAACCTTCCGGAAGGCCCGCTCTGTCCCAAGCAGTTGAGGAGGCCCCGGCAAAGACAACCCTTTGAAGGGACGCGGTTGTTAGCGGGCACAAGCCCTCCCTCCATGCTGGGAGGTGAGGGGGGGGGGGTTGGTGGTGTGGGGGGACCTGTACAGGCCTGGAAAAGGGGCTTCAAAAGGGGGCCAGAGGCCTGGGGGGGGGGGGGGGGGCGGGGGGGCGGCGAAGTGTTTGGGTTTCGGGTTTGAACCTTGGACACTCAAAGGCTCGCGCCCCTGATGCGCACGGCGGCTGCGCATCTTGCCAAAGCGAAGCGTTCAGCAGCCCCAGCTTTACCTGGGCTGGACGTGGCGTGTGGTTAGGTCGCTCGCTGAGCGCTCGGACGATTTCTCTCTCTCACGTGGTGGTAGCGAGCCCTCAGCCAGACTTTAGGGTTTAGGGTTTCGGGTTTAGGGTTCAGGCTTTAGGGTTTAGGGCCGTTTAGGGTTTAGGGGTACTTAGCTGGGAAGATGGAAAGCCCACGTCTAGACTCCTAGAAGCGCCTTGCCACTGCCGTCTCTGGCAGTGGCGACCTCTGAGGCAGGGCCATGCCACTCCCTGGCAAACTTGTGAAAGATGTGGGACGTCAAGGTGCTTCCAGCTCCTGTTTGCTGGAAAGCAACAGCCTGTTGTCCGCCTTTCATCTGCCTCGCCTGGCACATCATGAAGGGCACAGAAGAGCAGGCTCAGAGCCATGCTCCTAATCCTGGCTCCCTGGAAATTCGGAAAGTCTCAGTAACCCCCTCGAATCAAAAGCGCAACAGTTCGCGGAAACCCCGCTGCAGGACTTGGAAGAGCTTTGGCCAAAGGGGATGCGAATCCGTGAACCAACCCCAAAAACACCCGCCCTATGCTTCACCTGCCCCATCTGAAATCAGGCATTATACATTGCTCTACGGACCCACAAGCCTTAGCCTTGATACGAAATCCAGGTGTCGAGCAAACGTAAGGTGCGTTGCACGATTGACTGTCAAGGCAGCTGTTCCAAGACCACATCGGTGTCAGCGGGCAGCATGCCTGCCCAGACTCTTTCACGTCTTCGGATGGTCTCTTCGACCATGCCACCCCTCCACAAAAAGGGGTGCTGAAGCCGTGCACTTCAAAAAACAGTAGCATGAGATCTGCCCAGCTGCTCACAACATGGCCCGGATGTCAGTACAACTTTTCATCGAGGCGGCTCCTGTGCTGATGACGTACCACGTGCACACGATGACGGTGCCAAGCACAAGCCATGCTAATGAGCATCGACCACGTCAGCCTGATGCTGGCGACAGCCCACGCAGCGGAAAACCGCGCAGTGCCGAGTTGGAAGGCCGTTGACCACAAGCTTCTTGTGTTGCGACACACTTACACAGCACGAGATACAAGCTACATGATTCTACATGCATAAAGACTCTACAGACGATGCCAGTGCCACAGAACTGCTCCTGCACGCACCCCAAGCTCTCTGCAACAATTGCCACAGCTTCTACGACTAGTGTTCTCAATGCTTGCGGGATGTTCTATGTACGTTCTGTGGCTACTTGCGCGGCTAGCTGCTGTACAGCTCCGCCCTACTGTCTTATCCGCAAGACGCAGGAAGCAGCATATTGCAAAACTTGGTGGGCAAAAACAATCTTGAAACCTGTTGCCATCCAAATCGCACTTTGACATGAGAATACCTGCTTGGGTACTTGGGTCCCCGTGGCGGCGCTCCAAGATACCAGCTAGGCACCTCAAGGGTTGCTATACGCTTGATGCCTTCAACTAACTTGAGAACCTGCGGAGATCGACTTGGTCACCCCAACTTAAGCGGACAGAACCGAAACCGGAACACCTAGCGGACCTAGCGTCGACCTCATCAGTCATTCGCATGATATTACACTGGCACATTGCAGAAGCACTCGATTGCCCCCATTCCTACAATACCAGGCAACCATGATTGAGTGTAGAGTCCCCAACCCCAAAGCCCCCCCCTGGCACACAAGCGGTGCGCAGAGTAGTTGAAGGCCCGTGCCCGACACTACCCCCCACTCACTCCCCCATTCGAGTCTTACAAATCTCAGGCTGCCCTATCCCCTACACCCTAAACCCTAAACCCTCATGAGCTGCTTGGAGGTGCCCGCAGAGGACGTCTTGTAAACTCAGAAAACCGCGAACGCACCCCAACTACCTGAGTTTGGCAGGGACAGGGCGGGGCCTGGCTAAGGAGGACCGGCCGGGTATGCAGGGCATCGCTAGGCAATCCACCGGATGAACAAACGCTGCAGCCTGCAAAAAACACTAAGCTCTAAACCCACCTTGAAACAACATGCTTGCAACGCCCACACCAATTCCAGACCCTAAGCTGCCCCACTGTTGCCGAACAGGATGAATTGAATGTATACATATATACACATATATATATATACATGCATACATACACATATGTATGTGTACATATATATACAGATATATATATATATATATTCATTTCTATTTATACATGCATTTTCCTAATGCTAGCTCATAATATCAGTACTACACATAGTACTAAAAATAATCACGCTATCACTCATCGTATATGAAATGAAGTCCAAGTAGCCTGACATAATTTTAATACTATCCATTACCCTTCATGTGACTAAGTTTTCTGTAATTTTACTCATACGGTTAACATTAACCAGTTTAAGATGCAAGCATGGTGATGAATATTATGAAAAAGTATTCTCGAAGCATTCATACGACTAGAACTATTAATGGCACACTTCCGTATTGAAAATAATACTGAACATATTGAATATCAAGAAAATCAAAAGGATTTACAAAAACATTGCTGATAAAGTAACACACCAAAAAAGATATTTCAAATTCTGAAAGAATATGAATGAAAAACAAAAAGGGAGTCCAATGCTATGAACACAACGAGAAGAATTAGTCAGAAAATAATTGAATAATAGTAAAAACTCAGAATACTCACCATACGCACAATACTCAGAATGCTCATCATACTCACAATACTCATAATCCTCACAAAACTCAAAATACTCATAATACTCAGATTACTTCACGTCACATCACGCCATCACGCCGTCCCTTACAACATCCATCACGACATCCATGCATCAACGAATTCAACGATAGCGACAACATTCTCGAAAACCATCTTCGCTGAAAACCCTTCGCCACGCTTTCGTGAAAATACATGCTAGTACTCGTAATCATATTGCAGTTATATACTTTCCGAATTTAACAATGTATGTTGACAATACTTGAGGGCCACAGCCGAGGACAACGAAAGCTAGCCTGGATTGACAATATGGATTCGACACACCGCACACCCCCTCAAACACCACCACCACACCACCACCACCTCCACCACCACCACCACCACCACCACCACCACCACCACCACCACCACCACCACACTCCACTCCACACTCCGCCGCACACCCACACCGCCACACGTGGGCGCACCGAGAGCGCTCTCATATAGCGCAACGATTGCGCATCTATCGCCACCCACCTCCGCCCGTTTTCAAGGCCTGCATTCGAGCAATGGCAACCCCCCCCCCCCTGCCCCCTGCCCTTGATAGATTCGATGAATGACGACCCCCCCGTCCCCTAGATTCACAACCTTCCTCGACGTGACCCACTAAAATGCGACTCCAACGGAGTTAGTCCTGTTCCCTGCTGAGGCAGAGACTAACTGAAGCCTCGCTACGCTAGCTTTCGTGATTAAGAATCAGTCGAAGCAGCCTGTCACACACACACACACACAGATCTGCCCTACATGCACCTAAGCAAGTTGTATGCCGGGTCGCGAAGTTCCATGAACTCACGTAGGTCGGTTACTGCCTGCCGGGTGGTGAAAGGTTTCCGAGCCGTTGCGCGATGTGAGTTGAAGGCCTTGGGGGGCTTGAGCATCAAGCTCAAGCTGAGGCATTGCAGCAGTAGGTGCCCTAAACCCGAAACCCTAAACCCGAAACCCTAAACCCTAAACCCTAAATAAACCCTAAACCTGCGTCATCCGGAGCCGCTAGCCAGGTTGGGAGGGTTCGCGCGCCCGCCGTTTAAGAATGGGGGCTTCCGAAATTAGGGGGTAGCTTATTGGGGTCCTAGAAGGGAATCCTACTATTTTGTGGATCTAGATTGAGGGGGGGTCCCCTCTTTTCGTACCCATGTCTAGGCCAACTACATGCGCCCAGCTTGATGCGAAGATGTAGGGCTCCATGCCGCGGAGTCTCAACATCCGCTGCCTGCTCTGGTTCATGACAGGGCTCTGAACATGCCACCTTCGCAAGTCTTCTGTTTAGGGTTTAGGGTTTAGGGTTTAGGGTTTAGGGTTTAGGGTTTAGGGTTTAGGGTTTAGGGTTTAGGGTTTAGGGTTTAGGGTTTAGGTCGCAACGTCAAACCTTGTGTTTGGTAGCGTATGGGCAAGCCAAGCGCCGCTTGCCACGACAGGTGTTTTTCTCCACTCTGAAAAACGCCTCTAGCCGCGCATCATCCCTAAATCCATTGGGCAGTGCATGGCGAGGAGGTTCTTTGTCAATACGACGATGGAGCTGTACGACGATGGAGCTGACCTTTCGTCATCCATTCCGGAACGCCGGGCGTCCCCAGCCCCTCAAACCGCATCCAGATTCTGCAGAAATACGCCATGCGAAAAGAACTCACCTCAAGTGTGCTCCTGCACGAAGGCACTCTACACTCAGGAATTGGGCAAACGCTACCAAAGCATGTCAAGTTCGCGGAGTACGAATTCGACCTACCCCGAACTATCACTTGACCTCCATGCATAAACCTGCAAGTTCCAGGTTTCAGGAGGGACCGTGGTGAAGCCCTGAACTGTGTGTCTTCCGGCGTTCACCGGCTAGTTTGCCCAAGGCACCATACTGTAGCCACTGTTAAGGAGTTGCCGAGAGTTTTAAGAGTTCCTAAACCCTAAACCCTAAACCCTAAACCCTAAACCCTAAACCGTCTGAAGCCATTTTTACGTGCAAGGCACCCCCGCCTGTTCGATCGGAAGTGAATTCGTGCTGGTAACCCGAAAGCTCTGCGACCTCGGCACGGGCCAGTGTGAGGGTTTGGGGTTAAGAATTTAGGGTTAGGGTTTAGGGTGCAGGGTTCAGGGTGTAGGGTTTAGGGTTTACAGGGTTTACTAGCTACAGCTACGGGCTCTAACACACACCATCATAAAAACCACAAGATACCATGCTATACCATACTATACCATAAAATAAAATAAAAACACCATAAGATACCATAAAGTGTAATTACCATAAGTTACCGTAATTAGTCTACCATGACCTTCCATCACAAACAAAAATGGATGAAGACATCGGCCCTAAACTCTAAACCCTAAACCCTAAACCCTAACTTGAAAGGAGCTGCCAGAGTTTAGGGTTTAGGGCTTAGGGTTTAGGGTTTAGGGCTTAGGGCTTAGGGTTTAGCGCTTCTGTAGGCGCCCCGGCCGGCGCCGATCACAGAAAGAAGCGAACACTTCCGTCGGGTTGTACCTTCCCGCCAAACAGCAAGACACAGCTCCCGAAACCCTAAACCCTAAACCCTGAACCCTAAACCCTGAACCCTAAACCCTAGACCCTAGACCCTAAACCCTACCTCAGGGGCACCTTGTGGCGGGGTGGTAGTTTGAGATCAGATAAGCAGGTGTTTGAAAGGCTTTGGGGAGTTTTTGTTCGGGTTGCAGAGAGTCATTGAGGTTGGTTGAGGGCGTTGATGGGCGGGTTTCGGGTTTAAAGTTTAGGGCATAGAGCCCAGTATTTAGCAGATGGCAGTTGGCTCCAGCAGATTGCGTAGTTTCACAACCAACAAACCAGACAATGCCCCATGGTCCAACTGGGAATCTTGGACGCTCAAGTTGAGAACGGGACTTCTGTGTCCGCGGAGGACAGGGCACACTCTTCATGCCAGATATCGTCTGATCTGTGGTGCATTGCCTAGACCGCGTTCCTTCCCAGAGAGCCCAATACCCCTATATACCTTAAATTGTAACGGGATCCTTGATATGATTTAAGGAATACTCCTTAGTTAAGGGGTATTGGGCTCTTTGGATTCCCCCAAATGGTTCAGGGTTCAAGCAAAGGTGCTGCCGCGAGGACTGGATAAGCACAGCCGGCGCAGTAGCCTGGCTCAGGAGGATGTCAACTCCACGCGATTGAAAGGATGTGACAGGTTCCCCAAGAGCCCTTTGTACCCCTTAATTGAGGAATATACTCGAAATCAGAAAGGGATCCTTACTATGATCTAAGGAATATTCCTTAATTAAGGGGGTATTGGGCTCTTTGGGTTACTGAGGACAACTCACAGACCTTGCACGCCGATGTTCATACATGTCTGATTATTCCCAACATCTGCCAGTGGAATACACAGGGCCGCTAGGTGCATGCTACCCATCAGCGCCAAACACCACCTAACTCTTACGTACCATCGCGCAGGATGATGTGCTATATAGGGTCGGTGAGTCGTTGAACTTAAAGGCCTCAGCGGACTGACCCTAAATGATAAGGACTAAAGAGACCCGGCTCTCTAAATCAGAGTCCCACTGTGGGAACCGAATGTACTCCAGTTAGGGTTTAGGGTGTAGGGTTTAGGGTTGAGGGTGCAGGGTGTAGGGTTTAGGGTTTAGGGTCTATAGGGTTTAGGGTTTAGGGTTTAGGGTGTCAACATGGCTGTTGAGACGGGGCTCGCACTGCTGCCATGATGCTCAGAAAAGGGAAGAAAGAGCACAGACGATCAGAGACATGACTGCGCCTAACTGTTCCAAGAAACAGCTCAAAGTGGTACACCAGCAGTGTGCTCAGGCACCCATGTCATCATGCCGTTCGTATTTTGCTCAACCACCGAGCTTCAACACGTTGACTCCCAAGACCCTCTGCCCATCTTCCACCCCCTTAGCCTTCACCCTGCTTTGGCGCTATCTGTTGCCATGTCCGGCCCGAAGATGAGGAGCTTTCGTAGTCCTCGGAGTCTTGGCAACATCACATAGGCCATTGCCTTGTAGCTATTCTTTTTTACATCTTCCGATTCCTTGAGCACATGCAGACACAGGAAAAAAGAAAGCCGAACCCTTGAGTGTGGCTTGATGGCTTCCCAAATACTGAAGTGCTTCCAAGAGACCCCGGCCAAGCCCGCAGCAGAAGACACATCGCCTCAGCAAAGGTGCAAAGTAGCAGTGCACCTATGCCTGCAGCTACGCAGCCGAACAGCCAAGCCGCTCTCGTCCGAAGTACTCGCTGTGTTTGCAGCTGCTGCCTAAACCAAAAAGGCACGAGGCACAAGCGAAGAGTGTTGGCTTTTCCGTGCGAAAAGATCCGTTGGTGGATGCAGGTCCATGTTGGATTTTGGCTTCTGTCATGCACCTGGCAACCGAGTCCAGACTCAAGGTGCATCGCAGCTGGGAACATGGGAAGTATGGCCATTGGTTGGGATGCTCACCCTTATACTAACAGTCCTTATGCGGGATAATGGTACCCCCGAAGCGTAATCCCCATGAAGGAGCCGTTCGTATAAGGGCAACATCCCAAGTTCTTGGCCCCAATCCAAGTTCAGAGCTCAAGACCCCCATGATCTTCGAAGCCTCAACTCACCCAGCCCCAAAAGCCAGAAGCTATATGAAAACAGCCGTTTCCGTTTGCCATGACCTGCCACGACGCTTGTGTTGGGTTCAGGAGGCGGCTGCTTCTTGTGGTTTTCATCGATTTGTGGTACGCGCCTAGTACTGGAATCGATGTTTCCGTGATCTGGCTGGGCTGGATGCTTTTCATTGCCTCGCAATCCAAGCTTAGTGCTTTAATCGGCGTTTCCGTGAGCCGCCTGGATATTCTGATCACGCAGCTTCGTGGACCTTGTCGTCATTATCGTTGGTGTTTCTTCCTTATCGTTTGACAAGCCAACCCCTATTGTCCATGACAAACGGACGGGCCCAATATTAAACCAAGAGACGCATGCTTTCCATAAGAAGAAATACCCCTGAAGAGGAGGAAGCTTCAGGCCTGCGAATAACCTCGGAAAGGGCCTTTCCATTCCTGCCCTCATCGTAGCCCAACAAGACAGCAACAACAACTGCCCACTCGGCATCCTTGTGGGCACTCGCGTGCACTTTGTAGCCAGAAATGCCTCAGTCCGCCAAGGCGGGTAATCAATGTGGGCTCAAAGCTTCCAAGCATCCTAAATTCTATTCCCCAAGCCCTCACTCAGGATCATGCAGGGCCCAACAAGTCGAAACCCTAAACCCTAAACACTAAACCACCCCAAGGGGGCCAGACAATCGCTTCCATCATGACAGGTCAGAACATATGTCGTGTATGTCTATAAGGTGTATAGTTGATTATACCTATACTGTCTATAAATAAATAAATATATATATATATATACATATACCAAAAAATATATCCGTCTATCTATACACCTACATAGTACAGATATGGTGCAGTGTTGCCCAGTGCCCCGCCCCAAGGTAAAGTATACCGCCCCCTGCGGTTGACTTTAAAAAAATAAATGAATATATATATATATATATATATATGTATATGTATGTATATATACATATAACGTTAAAAAAATAAATGAATATATATATATATATATATATATATTTACACACACTATATAAGTAAGAAGCCTTAACCTCAGCCAAGGCTCTGCCACTGCAAGAGCTCGCCTTGTTGTCCCGGGTCTGCCCTTGCAGGGGCCACAGCGCAAGCAATGCCCTCGTGACGCCATGTCAACAGCTGGGCAACCCCTAAACCCTAAACCCTAAACCCTAAACCCTAAACCCTAAACCCTAAACCCTAAACCCTAAAACCCTAAACCCTAAACTCTAAACGGAAGTTCTCTGCGCAGGTCGCAGAGCAAGACATTTACCGAGCTCAGTCGTCTTAGGGACTGTGCTTCAAATTTCGCAAACCAGCTTGGGAGATGCACGCACGAATGGTATGAGGGCGCTTTGCAAGACTGTTGCTGAATGGACTATATTATCTCATATCCAAAAGACATCTCAATATCCAATCATGACAATCATGTGTGGTAACTTCCTCAAAAACGTATTGTGCAAATGCAGAAGCTACGACAACTGCGAGGGTATCAAAACAAACCTGTAGTCAACAAACACAAATCAAGCTATGAAGGCAGTATTCAAGAAGCTACTCTATATATATATATATACTAACTAATCATGTTGGACTGGCTTTAGTGGATGGGACCACTATTATGCGATTTTCCGATCCGCTTATACAGAACCCCCCATTGTTTAGGGTGGTTCACAATTATGCGATGTTGTCCCGGCTGGGGTTGAAGGGCGGGGGGCCGGGGAGCCAAAAACAAAAAAAAGTTTTGAATAAGAAACTCCGGGTTTTTTTGGTGTCCAGCCTTATTTAAATTCCTTGTAAAATTTCATTACGAAACAGCCCAAACAATTTTCCAAGGGAGTAGCCCACGAGCTGCCCTGATTCGCTTTAGCAAGTTGTTTCGGTGGTCCGCATTAATGCGGAGCCCCGGCGACCGTGGAGCTACAAAGCCTGGAAAGCTGAGACCCTCAAGCTTCAAGGCTTCCCCTCAACCCTCGACCCCTAGCTGCCCTACCCCAGCCCCCGTCCCAGCCCCATCCCACATTATTAAGGATCCCGAAAACCCCAAAATTGTTTGGGGGGCCGGGGGGGGGGGGGGGCCCTGCGCACTAAAACGAGTCCAAAGCAGAATAATTTCATATCGCATGTCATTGTCCTGTGTACTGGTACGTTAGAGCACATCCCAAAACCCTCAACCCTAGTGCGCCTGCAGCTAAGGCTCCGCCGCTCCAAGAGTTCGCTTCAAACAGGATTTTGAATATATGGGCTTAGGAAGTAAGGTTTAGGGTTTAGTTTTGGCTAGGGTTGCAAGGGTACCCAGATCTACCCAGAGTTACCCAAGTCTCCCAAGCTGATCTCTGCAAGCTACAGAAATTGGGTGCGAAAGCCGAGGCACTGCCAGTCCTCGAGCTCGCATGACTGCCACCACCTTTGCTGCTCACCATAGCTTGTGTGCTATAGGCATTGTCCCAAAGTTGGAAGTACCCCTCGTATACCCCAAAAGGGTACCCCAATTCTCGGAAAGCCCCTTCAGCAATCTGCAAGATCTTTCAGGACAGATGCCGCTTGCAATGGGCAACAGGACACTATGTCGAAGGTGGTGTTTAGAGAGGAATTGTGTACACCAAGCTGCTGGAGGTCACGTGGCTCTGGCCTCTGCCTCAGAAACGAAGCGCCGATGCGTTTTACATCTTCAGGTTTTGGTCAGCCTCTGCAAACAGCGACAAAGCAATGCCGTACAGTCCGCGCACCGCCTTATCCGTGCAACCGGGCATAACCATATGCTGCAAGAATTGAAGCGCGGTCGAGAAAGTTGTGTATGCAGCACATACTCTATATTGAAGCATCATCGGACCCACAGAAACCCGGGAGCGTTGGGGCATTCTGATGGGTTTGACTCTTGCATGGATCCAGCAGACGTGGCCACTTCCAGTACGTCTTCTCCCCAAGCAAGCCCGGAAACCCTAAATCCTAAACCCTAAACCCTAAACCCTAAACCCTTTGGGTGCCAGGCTTGGCAGCGTCTTTGGGTGCGAGTTGGAAACCTTGCAGGGGGCATGGAGATTCTTCGGAACCTGAGCTCCAACGTACGAGCCCAACACCCCTTAACCAAGGAACATACCTTAAATCACAATAAGGACTCCTTTTATAGTTTAAGGTATATTCCTTACTTAAGGGGATATACCTTAAATCACAATAAGGATTCCTTTATAGCTTAAGGTATATTCTTTACTTTAGGGGATGTATATACCTTGAATCATAATAGCTAAAGGTATATTCCTCACTTAAGGGGATGTATATACCCTGAATCATAATAGCTTAAGGCATATTCCTCACTTAAGGGGTATATACCTTAAATCATAACAGCTTAAGGTATATTCCTCACTTAAAAGGGGTATATACCTTAAATCAGCATAGCTTGAGGTCTATTCCTCACTTAAGGGTATATACCTTAAGTCATAACAGCTTGAGGTCTATTCCTCACTTAAGGGGTATATACCTTACATCATAATAGCTGAAGGTATATTCCTCACTTAAGGGGTATATACCTTACATCATAATGGCTTAAGGTATATTCCTCACTTAAGGGGTATATACCTTAAATCATAATAGCTGAAGGTATATATTCCTCACCTAAGGGGTATATACCTTGAATCATAATAGCTGAAGGCTTAAGGCATATTCCTCACTTAAGGGGGTATAAAGGGCTCTCTGGGCTCCTCTGGCCTGAGGCCTGGGTCGCAGGGATGCTCCGGGTGCCACCGTGCGCTTGTTGGCCTCCATGCTGCAGCTTCCAAAAATGAGGGGTTTAGGGTTTAGGGTTTCGGGTTTAGGGTTTAGGGTTTAGGGTTGAGGGTTGAGGGTTGAGGGTTGAGGGTTGAGGGTTGAGGGTTGAGGGTTGAGGGTTGAGGGTTGAGGGTTGAGGGTTGAGGGTTGTGAGTGCACGCGCGTGTTTGGTTCTCCAATCTGAGCCCACTCCAAAAGATCTCCAAAGCCTCTGCCAGAAGGTCCATGGTGACGAACCGCGTGGTTGCCTCCAATGGGCGGGAACGGACCCTAAACCCTAAACCCTAAACCCTTGAAAGCTTCTGGAGGCAAAAGGATGCAAAGAGCAAGCAGTTTGACTTTTGTAGGAAACCTCGACTTGCCATCCACCTTAGGATGTTCCCCCCCCTTCCACTAACAGTCCTGAAAAGGGGGGGGGGGTAACGATAATCCCTATTGAGGGCTGTTAGTATAAGGGGGAACATCCTGAACCCTGCAAAGCCCTCAAGAAGTCCAGTGAACATCTCAGAAAAAAATCCCACCAAATGCCTCGAGGATGTCGATCGGACGGCCATTCTCGAAGACACGCGGGGCGTGAGGGTTGTTGATCTCCTTGAGGCCAAACCTCCGGGTCCAAGCTCTTCGGATAAGCTCGGGTACTCAAAGAGCCCAATACCCCTTAATTAAGGAATGTTCCTTAAATCATATTACGGATCCCTTTATAATTTAAGGTATATTCCTTAATGAAGGGGTACTGGGCTCTCTGGGTAAGATACCAATAGCCGCAGCGCAAATTTTAGGTACAGCCGAGGAGCCGAGCAACGAAGAACGCAAGGTTCTCGGCCAATCCTTGTATGTCTGCCTGGCGCGCGGGTTCGTCAAACATCCGCCTCAAGTTGAATCAAGGGGACCGCTCACGAGCCGAGACTAACCCTTGATTTGACCCATTGCCAAGAGCAACTGCAACCGTCCTGGGATACACGTAGGGCATGGCCCAGCAATGGATGGCGCGTCACATTCGCGAAGTACGCCAGCGCATTCCTGGACAGCGCATGGCCCATGCATGCCGGGGAGGGGAGAGGGGAGGGCAGAGGGGAGGGAAGTGATGAAGCCACGACGTCCGGATGCTGTTAAAGTGCGAGTGAATCGATGGCTCTGGGACGTTTCCGTGGCAAGGCGGGGCGTGGAGGAGGGAAAGGGCAAGAGTGCTTGGAGCCGCATCTGGAAGCTTCTTATCGAAATGGCATGAAACCGTGTCTCCCGGACGTCTCTGCAGCTAATCAGCAAACGAAGCTTTTCGCTTCTCTGTGGCCAGGCACGGACAGGGAGGAAGGGCGGCGGGAGGCACCCTAGACCCTAAACCCTAAACCCTGAACTTGCTCCTGCTCCGGGAAGTTGCTCCATCACACCGTTGACTGATACACTGCTACACCCAAGACGTGCTAAAGAAACCGAAAACCGAAGCCCCTGCCCGGACCATGACAGACCTCACTTCAAGCTTCCAGAACCGACACATCCTGTGCAATCCAAGCTTGCCCTGAATGAACCCTATCAACCTCAAGCACCCTGAACCCTGAACCTTAAACCCTAAACCCTAAACCCTAAACCCTAATCCCTAAACCCTGAACCCTAAACCCTAAACCCTAAACCCTAAACCCTAAACCCTAAACCCTAAACCCTAAACCCTAAACCCTAAACCCTAAACCCTAAACCCTAAACCCTAAACCCTAAACCCTAAACGCAAAGAATGTTGGCCGTGGCTCTGTGCTCGCGTTGGATCCTCAGGGAAGCCCAAGTGAAAAGGTCAGAGGAATGAGGGGTTTAGGGTTCACAGGGTTTACAGGGTTCTTGTTTAGGGTTCATAGGGTTTGCAGGGGTTCTTGTTTAGGGTTCATAGGGTTTACCCGGGTTCTTGTTGGGTTCATAGGGTTTCTGGATTCTAAAGGGTTTAAGGGCTTTAGGGGGGGTTTTATAGGGCTTATAGGGCTCATAGGGCCTGTGGGGATGAGCTTCTTGCGACCATCCTTGCGGCTTCCTCCTGCGAGGGTCGCCCTATGGTCGAACACGAGACCCCTAAACCCTAAACCCTAAACCCTAAACCCTAAACCCTAAACGAGGTTGCGTGGTGGTTGATACACCCTTGCACATGCTCGGATACCTGCAGAACAACACTCCCTACTTGAAAAAAAAACATCTTTTTCCAGACCTGAGCTAGGGACAGGATTTAGGGTTTTGGGGTTTAGGGATTAGGGTTTCGGGTTTCGGGTTTAGGGTCTAGGGTTGAGGGTTTAGGGTTTAGTTTAGGGTTTAGGGTTTAGGGTTTACCTTGGGGACGTGGACGCTCTGAATAAGGTCCTTGTTGAAGAGAGCCAGAAGAGGGTTCCGAAGGGTTCCCGTTTAAGGGTCCACCTTATCCTACCTAGGCTTATCGGAGATGGGCTGAAAAATCGGAGATGGCCCAGAAATGTTCCCCGTTATACTAGCAGCTCCTTTATAGGGATGCTAGCCCCCTGGGAACCCCCGTGAAAACCTCCCTAAACCTCCCCACTTTGCCTAAGCTGCCGTAGATGAAAACCCTCCCTTTGAGACCCAAGCTTAGACCCCTCCTAGTACCGTTGCGCTGGACCCCGTGTTGGGTCCGGCTGCCGAGGCGGCGCGCGCAAACGTTTGCAAGTAAGGAAAATACCTTAAATTAAATAAGGATCCTTCATATGATTTAAGGTATACTCCTTTACGAAGGGGTATTGGGCTCTCCGGGGAGGGTAGTTTCCGAGTGAAAACACAAATGCCTGCTTTTAACAATTTTCGTCAGGCTTACAAGCAAAAGCTCACACATGCTACCAGAATCAAGATGTTCGTGAGGACTTGCCGCCTCTGCAAAAAGCCAATTCACACCACGTGCTCCTCAGGCTTGTGACTCTTACTCAGTCCAAACCAGGCGTCTACAAAGTTCACAAATGCCAGCGCCACGTTTCGATTCCTTAGTCGAGCTGAACGGCTTCGATTACTTCATCATGCAGTTCTGTGAGCCAGCAACAAATGTACAGCATCAAAATTCTCAAGTGATCGCAATATCATGCAATATCTGGGAGACCGAGTGGCTTCTGGCGATCATGGGGCATGTACACGAAGTCGTAGCCGCCTGGTGGGAGATAATACCACCAAGCCCGCCAAGCTACGGAATCTTGTGGAAATTCTGCTGGAGGGCTTACAGTAAATTGGTCTGAAAATGGGCTTCACCTGGCGGAGGGTTCCATTTAAGGGTCTGTTTTGCAATGCTGGTGTATATGTATATACATATGTAGATAGATAGATAGATAGATAGATAGATGGATGGATAGCAAGACTGATATATATATATATATATACATATAGATAGATAGATAGATAGATATAGATATATATATATATATAGATAAACAGATATATATATATATATATATGTAACTCCGGTTTCCCAACTAGGAGATTTAGGCCATCAGACTCTATGCCTACAGACCTAGGCCTTTACACTTTACACTGTGCGGAGGGCGCAACCCCCGACCATTTGCAAACAAGATGCTCGTATATGATGAGTTTAATGCCATTTTCTGCAGCAACTCCTCTTGATAGCATGATGTTCAAGAATGCAAGCTTGCGCGGCTTCATAAACTGGGGGGCGGTTGCGGAGGGCGGAGCAGGGATGGGTTTGGAAAGGATTCAAAGGTTTCTGCAGTAGTTCTTCTTGATAGCACGATGTTCTTAAACGCAAGCTTGCGCGGCTTTCATGAAGTGGGGGGGAGACTATGGGAAGACTGCAAGACCACAGCGCCAGAGGACCAGAGGACCGGAGAACCGGGACCACGTGACCAGGGGACCAGAGGACCAGGGGACCACGGGACCAAGGCTACCAGAGAACCAGAGGACCACAGGACCATGCAAACCAAAACCAGAGAACTAGAAGATCTTTGAACTGCAAAAAGAAACCTGACCTCCACACCAAAAAAAAACTATGTGTTCAACCACTTCAGCCGAAAAAAGCGGGCCGATGCAGCCGGGCCAGCACACGGCCCTGGCCGCTAGGCTAGAACATGCAACACCTCTTGTGCTTCAGGGCCTTGCAGGTCTAGAAGCACAAAGTCGACGCTGGGGAATAAGGCACCCAAGTCCTGGCCAGACCTCGAGAAAAGAACTGGGATGTTCCCCCCTTATAGGAAACAATCCTGAATAGGGCTTATAGTTCCCCCCCCCTATTTTCATCCCTATTCAGGATAGCTCTGATGGGGAGCTCCTTGCCTCCAATATCATCTAACACCTGGAGAAGCTTCTCCGTTGCCAGCTTGGGAGGCAAGCGCCTGGCGAGCGCAGAGGGGCCCGAGAGCACGCCTCGACCCACATCTGCGCACCCGAACGCGGCACATCCCCAAAAGGGCACACCCGCAGACCCCAAACTCACAGAGATCCAAAACAAGGATCGACAAGACTTAAAGAAGGATCCAAGCTCCTTAAAGACCCGAGCCCCAAAGCAGTGGCCTCAGCATGATCGCTGTCCATTCATTGTCAGAACGATGCTCCGCAGGCAAGGGCACCTGCTCGACAGGTTCCGGTTGCACTTGTGCCCAAATAAAACGGCAGTGTGACCCACGGTGCCGCCTGTGGCTGTTCGAATGAGCACCTCATCCGCGTTGCCCAGACGGTGCGACACACTGCAATCGGCCGGGATGTCACCAAGACGTGCGGGAACACACAGCTTGTGCTGCGTACTACCTTCTTCTCTATGGCAGGGTTCTTTGTGTGTAAGGCATGCACAACAAAACGAAACGTGGCATCACAACGCCTCTATTGCTGCCTGCTTCAAAAAGAATTGCTCCAGCGACCTGAGCCAGTCCTGCAGCACTCTCAATTTTCCACAGCTGAAGCTATAGTGGTGGCTTTATGTGCTGGTTCTTGAGGGCTAAAGGTAAGGGCAAACAGCAAACACAGCCACACAGAAGCAGACGGCAAGGAACGGGCATGAGAAATGTACAGCTCAGGGAGGTAACTCCAATCCTAGCAATCCACGTTCCGATTGCAGCACAAATCACTAAACGATGCTCCTGCTTCTGAGGGCGGCGCGGACTTCACCACATCACCAGTTCAGGACACAATATCACCAACAACGGTCTCGCCGACGCGAAATCGGCGCAAAACTGATCAAACTTGGCCTTGCCACGCTACGTCACACTGCATCTGACCGCACGACAAATCGCAACAGAGCATACCCCCGCAACGTGCTACATCACCTCCATTCACCTTCGTTGCTGTGTAAATCATTACACCTCAATCTCTGCCTACCTCACTTGGACGGAATACAGATGCTTTCCAGAGGCAAGACTTCTCTTTAGACTCTGCACTGTACACCACACCCCTCCCGCCGCCTCCTTCTATTAATATCGAAAGTGCTGCTTCGCGAGAAGCATCATACTAACCTCTGGACGAAGCCATCACGCTTACCGTCAGCAAACCTGGTTTAGAAGAATGTTGGTTATCCTTTCTACACTCCACCGTCCCCACCTCAGAAGTCTGGACATAAAACCTCCGAGTGACATGGACATCACATTGCTTGGCAACGTGGCCGACCTTGTTTTGGCATGCAGCCTCGAGCCGGCATTCGCATTGGTAGTTGGCATTCTGCCACTATAGTTGCATGCATTGAGACATCTCCCGGCACCAGCAGCAACATCGATGCGTCTTGTTTCCTAGAACCAAGTGCATGGAGCTTGTCACCCAGTTTTGCGGGCAAAAAGGCTCAAGGCCAAGTAGCATATTCCAGGGGGTTGAGGAGTGCTAGGGTACGAGGGAGGATGCTATAGGCTCCGGCAAGTCTCAGCTACGTCTACGGCGTGAAAACAGCGAGGCTTCTGAACAACAGACTGCTCCAAAAAAGCCTGTGCCTGTCGGACAGGCTCTAGTGACGAGTGCGCCCGGTAGCTCGTATTGAACCCACTGGCGCGACTCAATGCCGTGCCCACGCTACACAGATACGTGCCCGTCCATCATCGCATACTCAACCCTAAACCCTAAACCCTAAACCCCAGACTAGAACTCTAAACCCTAAAGAGACCAGGGCAGGGCATGACAATGTTCGTTGAGTGAAACCCACGGGGCGATGCACGATGGTGAGTGCTCGGTGAAGCACTTGGGTCTTCCTGCTTTCACACGGTAAAAGAGTACGTTTAGGGGGTTTAGGGGGTTTAGGGGGTTTAGGGGGTTTAGGGGGTTTAGGGGGTTTAGGGGGTTTAGGGGGTTTAGGGGGTTTAGGGGGTTTAGGGGGTTTAGGGTTTAGGGTTTAGGGTTTAGGGTTTAGGGTTTAGGGTTTAGCCCGCCCGTGGCAAGCAGGACTCTCTGTGAAACCTAGCACCCTGAACCACACTTCTATGCAATCATGCAGCTCAGGTCACATCGCACACACCATCGCTAGGTGCCAAGCATTAGAATGCTCAGGGAAGTGGCTCGCTGCAAGGCAGCCGAGCACGTAGTGGTCCAGAATCAGCGCAACAAAACTACAGAACTCTGACCTTTGCTTCTGTCATTGAGTCATGTGTCTGCCATGGCAAAAGCTATGCCAAAGCCATGATGCAACACGACAACACTCTTCAAGGAAAGCTGTCCTCAGCGATTCGAGCCCTGTCCCTCAGCAACAGCTATGTACTTCCCAATCTCTGTCAGGAAAAGCTCTAAAACAGCTTCCACGAGAGAGCCCGCGCAACATTCGTGTAGACATGCGCCCCCTGCGAAAAAGATTTCCTGCCTATCTGACTGCCTCTTGTGACGACGGAAGCTGTCCGAGAGTGCTGCGAAGAGTTCGGCAGAAACTAGTGCGGACTGACATAAACCAGGCGCCCTTGGTTGAATAAGCAGTGAGATCGGGAGAAGTCTTTTCCCGACTTCTCTTGGGGCACGTTCTCGGCAATTCCTCCAAGGTTGCAAAGGTTTACGAAGACTCACAAAACCACCCAAGGGCATGTCGTATGAAACAGGGTTTATATTACTGCTATTGGTCAGTGTATATAAGGTTCCTTTTGCATATTGGTGAGTGTATACGTCATATGTGCCAAAGATGTGCTCAGGCGCAGAACTAGTTGGGTGGGGCATGCGGTGGTTTTGCGCAAGTCCTGAGACGGCATATTCTGGCGGAGGCTCTGTACAATCCACCGGGGCGAATCTGTCGACTCAAGGCCATACTCCAAGAAGAGCCACCGATCCCGACATTTAACTGTAACAGCCCGTTGGTTAAAGAGGGGGCTCTTACTAAACCCCGCCCTGCGTTGAAAAAAATGAGCAACGGCATCAGTTCGACCCCTGAAACCCTAGGTCAAGCAAGCAAAGTCCTAGATCTCTAAATTCCTAATCCAAGACCCTTTTCAATTCGAGCCTGAGCAACACTATGCATGTCGGGTCTGCAAGCAGTGAGCCTGCAAGAATCCCGACCCAAATCTCTCCAACCCTAATAGCAGGGGCACTCTTCCTGAAAAACAATAGATTTCAGTCTGAAGAACGGATTAAAGTTCCAGGCCTAGGTCCTAAGACTTTTTTGCAAAAGAACTGACTAATAGATTAAAGTCCTAGGCCTAGGCCCTACAACCCTTGCTCTTCAAGGAGGCATCAGTCCGGCGGTGGCTCTGGGAAGGATCGGCTCAGGTCCAGCAGCTCTGTAGGTTTAAGGCTTTTAGGAAAATTAGGGGTTTAGGGTTTAGAATTTAGGGTTTGGGGCTTTAGTGCTTTAGGAGGGGCTGTAGGCTTTCGGGCTTCAGGGGTTTAGGGTTGTGGTTCGTCTTGTGTCTCCAGTCTCCTGCAAATGACAGAAGGAAAATGGTGCCAGCCGTTCCTTCACTCCACCGGAATCTGGCAGCGAAGTGGGACTGTCTCAGTCTCGAGGTCCCTGGTAGAATGAGCTTCCTACCCAGACCTGCGGCTCCTCCTGGTGAAGATCGTCTAGCGGCTAGCGCCGCAGCCCAATCCCCACCCGACTCTAACCGAAATGATTCGCCCCCAATCCCCAGCCGCGCTCTGGCAAAGGACCTCAGCGTCGGAAATGGAACAGACCCATTGGCCCGAGGACGAAGGCCATCGATCGTGCAGCGCGCCCGGAGGGGGGCGCGCCACGAACCTTCAAGCGTGTGCATGCGCTGAACTTGCAAGCGCAAGCTTTGGCCCAAGGGTATACTCGTTGTCTGGGCATCAACCAAGACAGCCCCAATCCTGCCTGAACCCGTTCTTTCCCTAAACCCTAACTAAACCCGTTCAAACTTCAAAACCTCCTTGCATCCCCCCCCCCAAAAAAAAAGACCGATTACTACGGCCGGCCTTCGCTCGTCTGGCGAACGGAATTCAGGTCTCGACCTTTAGGCACTGAGCTGCACTTGAGGGTTTTGGCGTCTTGGGCTTCAATCAGTGCCCTACGGAGTAACCCAAAAAACCTGGGAGCAAACAATCGGGACAAAGGCCTTGGCGCAAGTAAGACCTGGATCCTATTGCCGCCATTCTCTGGTCAGAACACTTCACGGCTTGGTCCCCGGCCGCGACTGCCCGTGCGCAGCCTGCGCTGGTCAGGCTTGGAGACTGAGGAAGGAGGGCCACAGGAAGCTCCACACTTTGACACTTTGAAAGCAAAATTGCAGTGACTCAGGCCAGAAGGCCAGAAGGACCGCCAGAAGAATCGCGGTCTGTTGGTGTCTCAGTCTCTTGCTACACAGGATTTTCAAGAGTTCCTTGTTCAGCTTCTGCGCATGACGTGGCCATCATGTCGGGGTGTCCTGCTGAGAACGTTGACATTACAGTACACATGCCTGCTTAACATGAGCCGACATGAGCTGCTTGAGCTGCCCTGCGACGCTTCAAAGTGCGACCTCTGAGAAGTAGGAAGGTCTTCAAGAATCTTTGTTGGTCTGTCTGGTGGCAACGGATCTCCACCGATCATCCCTGGGGGATAGCAAGATGATCTTGAGCGCTCCCAAGCTACGCGCCGAGTTGCTCCAAATAGAAGGATTCCCTTATAATAAGGACCCGAATAAGGTACTCCTAATTACCTAATTTCGTAAACCCCCAGCTGAACTCCCCAAGTTCGGCCACGGCCTTCCGGCTCTTGCCGCCGTCGGGTGGCCTCCGCAATCCCGGTGTATGGAGAAGAACAAAGAGTGGAATCTGAGTGGAGAGCTATTCCGTACATGTCATTCTGGCATTGACCTAGCTGACACTTCGTGCGAAGCAGTACAGAATTTCAAAAGCTCACTCAGGAAGGCCCTCTAGATGCTTCCACTGGCCGTCCTGCGGCGCAGCAAGAGGGCACGCCTCGGGTACAGCGTGTGCTGCGCTTGCTTTCAACGAGAGAAGTGCTGCTGCTGGCATGAAGCTAAGGGTAGTCTTTTGTGCTCGATTGCTGTAGGAGCTTGCATCCTTCGAAGGGGAGCAGAGAGCCCAAGACCCCTTAATTAAGGAACATACATGAGTACACCTTAAGATTATCCATATTATGATTTAAGGTATATTCCTTAAGGACCCAAATAATAGGATCCCCTTATACTGCGGGACCCCGAATGTAGACCCTCAATAGTAGGATCCCCTCAAAAAAAGGGCCCCAATAAGGTACCCCGAATATCGACCCCTCCAAGAATGAGGACCCCAATAGAAGGTACCCCTAAACTCGGAAACCCTGAACCCTAAACCCATAAACCCCAAAACCCCAAACCCTAAACCCTAAACCCCAAACCCTAAAACCTAAACCCTAAACCCCAAACCCTAAACCCTAAACCCTGAAGAATAGGCACCCGCTGGACCGCCCTCTCGGCCTGGGGCCCTGGCCATGGCTGGCACCTCACTGGGCACTGATGCCTGCGTGTCCTCGCGGCGGCGCACGGTTTAGGGTTTGGGGTTTTGGGCTTAGGGTGTAGGATTTACAGTTTAGGGTTTAGGGGTTTAGGGGTTTAGGGGTTTAGGGGTTTAGGGGTTTAGGGGTTTAGGGGTTTAGGGGTTTAGGGGTTTAGGGGTTTAGGGGTTTTTAAGGGGTTTAGGGGTTAGGGGTTTAGGGGTTTAGGGGGTTTAGGGGTTTTGTAGGGGTGTTAGGGGTTTTAGGGTTGGGTTTAGGTGGTTTAGGTTTTAGGGGTTTAGGGGTTTAGGGGTTTAGGGGTTTAGGGGTTTATGGGTTTAGGGGTTTAGGGGTTTAGGGGTTTAGGGGTTTAGGGGTTTAGGGGTTTAGGGGTTTAGGGGTTTAGGGGTTTAGGGGTTTAGGGGTTTAGGGGTTTAGGGGTTTAGGGGTTTAGGGGTTTAGGGTTTAGGGGTTTAGGATCTAGGGTTTCGCGCCTATTTTTGAATGACTTACAAGGTGGATGTTGGGCCCAGGTGGGTCGACATGCATTGTCTCAATTGTGATCCTCCTTTCAAAAGCCGACCCTGACCTCTGACCAGTGGGTTGCTGACTGCTACCAATGAGCTAGCTGCACAGCCTAACTGGGCTGTATCAACTGAATTTGCATCGGCCTGCTGTCGACCTGGTAGTGCTCATGCACAGCCCGAAACCCCAAACCCGAACCCACTGGAAGCCGAACCACCAAAGAACCTCAACTCAAACCGTCCTGAATCCCCCGAACCCTCCTTCAAAGCCCCAAGACTCCCTTAAACAACGAGTTACCGTGTGTTTCTCTTGTTGTTCAGCCCTCACACCCTTTTACATGGACAACACAATAAATACAAAAGTCACAATAAAAGTGCTAATATTAATACTAGCCATATTAGTAATCATAAAGACCGAAAGAATAAGTATTATAAATATTAATAATACCTAATAATAATAAACATAATAATTATCAATATTGCAATTAATATTATTATCATTCTTATTATAGAAGAAGAAGAAGAAGAAGAACCAAAAAAAACAAATACAAGTAACAACATTTATAATAATTATTATTCTTTAAAAAAATCATAGTAGTGATAAACATAATAAGCAGAAGAAGAAGAATCATAATAAGAAGAATAATACAGGAGGGTGTCCAGCAGGCGCCGGAGAGCAAGTGCTGCGGCGCCGTTTGCATCCTCCGAGGTGACGGGCGCAAAAGTGCGGCTTCCCAGATGCGAGGGCTTCCAGGGCTCTTGAGGGCCTCAGGGTTTAGGGTTTAGGGTTCAGGGTTCAGGGTGCAGGGTTCAGGGTTTAGGGTTTCGGGTCCAGGGTTTTGGGTTTAGGGTTCAGGGTTTAGGGCAACCCAAATGCGTGGACATTCAAAAAGCCGTCCGTCCCCGGGGCCTCACCGGCCGCGAGGGCCTCGAAGAAGAGCCGCTGTAGCGCTGAGACGGCCTGCGCCTCGTTGATGCAGGGTTTAGGGTTTAGGGTTTAGGGTTTAGGGTTTTAGGGTTTAGGGTTTAGGGTTGAGGGTTTAGGGTTGAGGGTTTAGGGTTTAGGGTTTCGGGTTTAGGGTTTAGGGGTGTAGGGTTACAGACTTTGGCGTGGAAGGGTGCGAAGGTGACGATGCACCTTCATATCCCCCTGATATACCCCCTTATAACCCCCTTACAGACCCCTGAACCCAAAACCCTTCGATCCCCCTTGTGTAAAAGCATGCTTCAGAACTCTCAGTGCATGGGCCTTCTTTCTATGTCATCCCCCCTCGGGCCATCGAAGGCGGCCCAGCCACCCCCCAACCAAGCAATTGTTAGGGTGTAGGGCAGTCGTGGGGTTTAGGGTTTAGGGTTTAGGGTTTAGGGTTTAGGGTTTAGGGTTTAGGGTTTAGGGTTTAGGGTTTAGGGTTTAGGGTTTAGGGTTTAGGGTTTAGGGTTTAGGGTTTAGGGTTTAGGGTTTAGGGTTTAGGGTTTAGGTTTTAGGGGTTAGGGTTTAGGGTTTAGGGTTTAGGGTTTAGGGTTTAGGGTTTAGGGTTTAGGGTTTAGGGTTTAGGGTTTAGGGTTTAGGGTTTAGGGTTTAGGGTTTAGGGTTTAGGGTTTAGGGTTTAGGGTTTAGGGTGTAGGATTTAGGTTTTAGGGCTTTACGCCGTTACGTCCAAGCTCTTCACTTCAAACTGCATCTTTTCACTTTCGCCACGGGCTTGAGGTGAATTCGGCCTGGTTTTGGTTTGGTTTCTTTCTCTTCCATTGTTTTGTTGTTTCCTTTCTTTTGGGGGGGGGGGGGGGGGGGTTGGGGAGGGGGTAGGGGAGGCTTGTGGAGAGAGTCCTTGCGCACTACCTGTTGTCGTGGGCGTCTTGAATGCCCAGCCCTTGTAAGACAGACTTGTCCGCTCAGCCTTCGCCCGGTCAGGATCCGAGGGGCGCGTGGACCGCTCCTTCCGGCCGCCGGTGAACGCATCTAGAGAACACAATTGGCACCGTCAAAGACATGGAGGGTTTGGAGCTACCACGCTACAGCACGACCAGATAGGAGAGGGAGAGAAAGCGAGAGGGACACCGAGACACAAAGACACAAAGAAACAGATACAAGCCACAGAAAGACGGCAGACACCCAGAAACCCAGGGTGATAGAGTCACAGAAGCCGGAAGAAAGAAAGACAGAAGGAAATAAATAAAGTATTTAAAAAATAAAATAAATTAAAAAAATTAAGTAAAGAAAGAAGGAAAGAAAAAAAGAAAGAAATAAAGAATGAAATGAAAGAAAAGAAAGAAAAGAAAGCAAATAACAGACTGAATGAGATTTCCAAAAGGACAGTTCCCTTTCTGGCACAATGAACCGACGAAGCAGATCCAAAGCCCTCACGGCAGGACAAAGAAGAGTAACAACCTGTGGCAATCTGGTAAACGGTACATTGAAGCCTTACAGCGATGTTGTGAAGTACCCTAAGCCCTAAGCCCTAAACCCTAAACCCTAAACCCTAAACCCGAAACCCTAATCCGAACCGGAGCACCTTCCCGAACCCGAACCTACTGGCCTGTGGGTCGACCGGTGCCATCGGTGCGGCTCCTGCACAGGAATCCCACAGTCGCCACCATGCTCAGGTTTAGGGTTTAGGGTTTAGGGCTTAGGGTTTAGGGTTTAGGGTTTAGGGTTTAGGGTTTAGGGTTTAGGGTTTAGGGTTTAGGGTTTAGGGTTTAGGGTTTAGGGTTTAGGGTTAGGGTTTAGGGTTTAGGGTTTAGGGTTTAGGGTTTAGGGTTTAGGGTTTAGGGTTTAGGGGTTTAGGGTTTAGGGTTTGTTTTAGGGTTTAGGGTTTAGGGGTTAGGTTTAGGTTTAGGGTTTAGGGTTTAGGGTTTAGGGTTTAGGGTTTAGGGTTTAGGGTTTAGGGTTTGATGGTGTTAGGGTTTAGGGTTGAGGGTTTAGGGTTTAGGGTTTAGGGTTTAGGGTTTAGGGTTTAGGGTTTAGGGTTTAGGGTTTAGGGTTTAGGGTTTAGGTTTTAGGTTTAGGTTTAGGTTTAGGGTTTAGGGTTTAGGGGTTTAGGTTTTTAGGGTTAGGGTTAGGGTTTAAGGGTTAGGTAGGGTTAGGTTTTAGGGTTTAGGGTTTGGTTTAGGTTTGGGTTTAGGGTTAGGGTTTTAGGTTTAGGTTAGGGTTTAGGGTTTAGGGTTAGGGTTTAGGGTTTTAGGGTTTAGGGGTTTAGGTTTAGGTTTTAGGGTTTAGGGTTTAGGTTTTTAGGGTTTAGGGGTTAGGTTTAGGGTTTAGGTTTAGGGTTTAGGGTTTAGGGTTTAGGGTTTAGGGTTTAGGGTTTAGGGTTTAGGGTTTAGGGTTTAGGGTTTAGGGTTTAGGGTTTAGGGTTTAGGGGCCTGCGCTTCCGAAGCTCAGCTGTCCGGATGCCTCCCACAATTTCCCAGAAGTGGGCTTAAGATCCCCTAGCATAGTGAAGGTCTTGGAAAATTCTTTCCAGGATTTCTCCGGTCCGGTGCAGCCCTGAAAAGATCTTCCCTGAGCTCTCGCGCGAAGCTCTGGAAACTCTGGGCGCCTTCCGATGAACTGGCCGCCTTCCGCAGCGCTCTGACCTCGGAGCAGAGCGCGCGCACATGAAGTAGGGTTTCATATTTCTTGTATCCCCAAAGGGGCACCCAGTACATACACTCACCAATACTAAACAAGACCTTATATACACTCACCAAAAACAGTAATATAAACCCTACTTCATTTGCTGAAGAAGCTCTTCACCAGCTATTCGCCTGGTCAAGCATCACAAGAATGACTAGGCAGTAATCTCTACTGCTGGCCCCGCTGACGCTACGAATTCTAAGTCGTTCTCCACACTTCCTTTTCATTAGACTTGCCGGCGCAAGCATGATTCTAAGCACGATTCTGTTTGGCTCTGGTTTTTTTGAGGCAGACAAGTACATCAGCACTCGCTTGGCCTACAAATTGGAGAGCTGAGTCACCCATGCGACTGGATGGATCTGCGGAACCATCGGGAAGCTTGTGTCCTCCTGCAAAGTCACAACAGCAGACGTTCAGTAGATTCTTATGAGCCCATAGCTTCGTGAAAGGAATGCCTGTAGATTGGAGTGATTTGAGGCAGCCTGCTTCTTCGATCCTGATCGAGCCTGTACAACTCATTTCCTTGCAACATCTGCAACAATTGCGACAGAAGTCTTCACCCATACCACCTTCCGAATGTTGATGCAAGGCAGCGCGCGGATGCGGCTCTGGGCAGCACGAGTGGACGTGAAGATTGCAAGATCGACGGCAGAAGCGTTCCAAAAATCCTGTCACCTGAACCCTGGCTGACCACTGGAACCCTCCCAAAACCCTCCCCGATAGCCTCGTCAGGCAGTCGCCCGGCTGCCGCTGCGCGGGCACGCGCGCCGCAGCTGTGGCCCGACTGCAGAGGCTCGCCGGTGAGGTTTTGCAAGATGCGGGAACGTCAAAACAAGTGGCTGCGAGCTCACAGCACTAACGCGAAGATCACACCCCTTCCGTCATAAAAGATGATCGCCAGTCACTTTTCCAGATTGTTGCCAAAGTCTTTACTTGATTCCGCCACAAATTGCTGCAGCCACCCTCCGCCCTGAAGGCTGGAGAGGCCACCTGCCAGGGAACGTCGTGCGCACGGGAGCTCGCTGCCTGGGCGCGTGCTTCGGAGCTCAGAAGGGCTGCTAGCACTCAGGGTCACCGGGTTGGGATGGGTTTTGGAGGGGCTTGGGGTTTTGGAGCTTTCGGTAGGCCTGCCTCCTTATAAGCCCTAAACCCTGAACCCTGAACCCTAAACCCTAAAACCTCTATCATCTCCTCTGACACTGTAAGACTTGCTCAGGTCAAGGCCACGCAGGGCCGCCTGCGACCTGCCGCGGGTCGCGGCCTGTGATGGCATTCTGGCGCTGCAGTTTTAGGGTCCAATGGCCTTTTTTTGATTTCCTGGCCTTGGGATTCAAGACATGAAGGCTGTATGTTCCCTTGAAGGTTATACTTAAGGGATCCACTGGGGTCACGCACAGGCCGTAGCAGAGTGGATACGAAAAGCTGAAGCTACGGCCCAAAGCCAGAATACCGGGAAAGTTGTCAGTGTCAGCCCTTCTCAGACTTGAAGATGGGCACCCCCGCCCGCTCGGCGCGCGGGGCACTGCCACGCGCGGCGCCGCTCGGCTGCCCTGGCCAGATTAGGGTTTAGGGTTTAGGGTTGAGGGTTTAGGGTTTAGGGTTTAGGGTTTAGGGTTTAGGGTTTAGGGTTTAGGGTTTAGGGTTTAGGGTTTAGGGTGATTCCGAAAGTCGCATCAGCAATGTGGGAGTTTGGGCCGCAGATGTCGAAACATCAGAACAACTTTTTTGCAAACGTCGGCACCTCCGCCTCCTCCATCTGATGCAAGCCCCGACCTGCACCAAGGCTTGGGCTGGCCCCTTTCAAGTTGGGGGTTTAGGGTTTCGGGTTTCGGGTTTAGGGTTTAGGGTGTAGGGTGTAGGGTTTAGGGTTTAGGGTTTAAGGTTTAGGGTTTAGGGTTTAGGGTTTAGGGTTTAGGGTTTAGGGTTTAGGGTTTAGGGTTTAGGGTTTAGGGTTTAGGGTTTAGGGTTTAGTTTTGGAGAGGCGGGCATGAGACCCTGGCGCTTGAACAAGCCACTTGAGGTCGGGTACCTTGTGTCTCTCTACCGCCAGAAGCTGACTGGGTGTTGGCAGCGGTAACATCTTGACAGAAGGCAGCACTGCCAGACTGGGCGTACACTTGCTTTACAGAAAGGGCGTTCATGGCGCATTGCCTCGCGCCTGCTGGCAAAGAAAGCTGAACGAGGCTACTTCTGTCATACACTTTGAACATCAAGGAACAAGCAGATATCAACCCGGGTGTGGGCTCAGGGGCTTACTGGACGACATCTCGGAATCTCAGATGGCCTCATGAAAGCCGCTGGACCCAAAAAGAAGACAGAGAAGCGAGGATTGACACAAAAACTCAGAGAACGAGACATGCAAGATCCAGACCTTGTCCACAGTCAGGTCCAGCATCAAGAAAACGGCAGTCAGGCGTGCAACAACATGCAACAACATGCAACAACACCCAACAACACGCGACAATGGCAAAGAGCGAGAAGAAATCGCGGAAGCTCTCAGGAGAATGCTGCTTGTCGAGATTTCTGTCAGCCTGGTGTTCCCCCCAGCCGCCTTTGCGAGGAGCCACGCAATCGGGTGACTCAGTCGAAGTAGTTTGATCCGGTGCGGCCGGCAGAACCAAGCATGCCACCAAATCTCCTTCGAGCCTAGATACTCCGAGCAGATGCTTCCTGACGGGGTCTTCCATTTTATCTTCCTTGCTGCGCTCCCGCTGGAACAATCAAAGAATGGGTTTAAAATCAATGAGCTGCTGATTTGGGATCGCAGCCTTTGTGAGCACGTCGGCTCAGGTAGCTTAAGCTAGAGCACTCGGGCACGCACTGCTTGCACAGGCTGCAAAATACTGTTGTCTTGGCGCATACTGCCACATTGTTGTGCTGTGAGAAAAGGAGGTTTGCACTTCTGGACATCGCCCTGCCATCTTACAAAACACCTCAAGTGAGGGGTGTCCCTGTCGCGCCCCCCTTAAAAGACTTGGCCAGCTTTTGTCTAGCGCTCTCACTTCACGTTCTTGCTCAGCCAATCCAGGGTGACGGACTTCGGCCTACCGCACAACGACCCATGGAAACGGGGCATGCCTTGAGTAGCTGTGCTCAAGGCGAGAGCGATCCGCTGCATATTTCAGACTACCTCTTCCGAATCACCTTGCGGCCAATCAACACGAATCTGGGGGTTCCCGAAACTAGGGGTACCTTATCGGGGGTCCTTAGTTGTAAGGGGATCCCACGATTTGGGGCTCCTTATTGGGGGGTCCCCTACTTCCGCAAAATCCCAAGTGGGTGCTGACACCCAGAGCTGCAGCATGCATCGCCGTCATGGAAGTTTGATCCTCAGCCTTGTAGCACTGTTCTTGCATCGATGGTCAAGTTCCCTTTAGAGCTTGTGGTTTAAGGCATATGTTTAAGGGAGTAAGTAAGCCTAAGTAAGCTGAGGACGGTTTGGGGTTCAGGGAAAGTCACAAACAGGCTCGGTGCTGCCAGAAAGAGCAACCCTGAGCAAGGGGTGTGGGCCGGAATTGCGCAGACAGAACTACCTTAACTACGCAGGCTCTGCAAACTTTCTAATTGTCCCGAACGCAAACTTAGATCCGTCCTCGTGAGCCCACTAAGCGAAAGTGGTCAACAAATCCCTAGGGCCCATCTAGACAAGCATAGCCGGAGCCTCTCGATGGGAAGCCCCATGAGTCGCGACCTTAGAGCAAGGAATCACTTTCTCGGTTGGGAAAATTTTGCGCTGAGGCAGACATGGTTTTGGAGGAGCATCGTGGGTGCCGGGGATGAGGCGGAACTCAATCATTCTCGCGCCTTTTCTAGGTCTCTGCTGGGGCTCTCTAGAGACGGGCCCTTTCCAATATTCTAATAGACCAAAAACCCTCAACCCTAGTCTAGAATTTAGAAGAAGGACTCTTCCTCCCACAAATACCCTAAACCTGAACCCTAGAACCCAAAACCCAAACAAGGGTCCCGGCCACACAAGGTTGGAGGTACATCCCAGGGCACGAGAGACGGCGAACACCACCTTGGAAAAGGCTTTGTGGTCTTGGAGCTTCTGTCCTTGGGGGGGTTCCCGGTTTTGCGGGTGGGGTTTAGGTTCTGACTTAGGGTTTGAGCATGGGCGTTTTTACTCTCATAGCTCTGCCTGGGGTGTGCTTCTAGGCTTGAAGGTCCCAGGCCTCACAGGGAGGCACAGATGGCTCGAGCCTTCTCGCGGCCTCTTTTCACGCACTGCGGAACTGCGCCTCAGAACCCCACCCCCCCCAAAAAAAACCCTAAACCCTAAGCCCTAAACCCTAAAACCCTGAACCAGAAACCCCTAAAACCCCAAAGAGTTGCATCTTGGCCCCCCGGGCGGTGTAGTAGTCCTCCTGGTCCAAGCCGTAGTGCTGCCTCTCCGCTCTCTCTTGGCACTTCGAGTTCGGGCCCAACCCCCCCAACCCCGAGTTGCCCCCCCCAGCAACCCCCAGCGCTACCCTAAGCTTGGGATGTTCCCCCTGCAGTCCTGAGTAGGGATTGTAATGCCCCCTTACTAAAATCCCTATGAAGGTCTGTGAGGATAAGGGGAACCTCCCAACCCGAAACCCTCAATCCCAAGCCCTTGAACGCTTAGGGCTCGGCATGCAGGTGCCCGACAAGGCGTCCACGTTTGGCCATGGGTTCCTGGGCAGACCCGCTCAAAGTGAGAAACTCTTCAGCTCGAGGCTCGGGGGGGGGGGGGGGCCAAGATTGCACTGCTCATGGTTTGGGGTTTTGGGGTTTGGGGGCTTTGGGATTTGGGGGGACCTTCCCGGAGTCTCTGACGCTCCTTTGGAACGAGTATGGACGACGACATTTTACACACATCTCTACCCAAAACAACGCAAGCACCCCAAACGATTCCCAAGAGCGAGCCCCACAACCCCCACAGGCCCTCCAACCCAAAACCCTCCCTCCTCTATCGACTTGCACAGGCCCTTCTGTAGTTCCCCGAACCACCGGCAGCCAAGAATCTTCACCTTGCCAGTGGCCTCCAGCACCGGCGGGATGGCCTGCTGGTATATACATATACGTATGCACATACACAGTACATACGTACCTGCATACCCACGTACCTCCATACCTACGTATATGTTTGCGCGTATACATGTTCATCGAGATCCTCATATACATCTACACACTCACGCGCGTGCGAGTATATATATATATATGTACATGTACATGTATATGTATATGTATGTGTATATGTATATATGTATGTCATGTATGCCGCCCTTTTGGGAAGGCGGTTCCAGTGCTGCTTTCGCTCAGGCGTGGAGCTCAGCAAGCCGACTGGCGAAATTGGGGCTTCGGGCTACTCTCCCGGGGCCGAGGGCTTGAGCTTCACATTCACCTGCTTCACCTCTATAACCTCACTCATGCTTCGCATCACCTTCACAAGGCGCAGAATATTCCCACTGCTGGCTGCTAAAGAAAGCTGGGGATGCTCCAGTAAACTGACTTCGGATGCAGAAGCCCTCATGCATCTCACCTCGTTGGGGAGATTACCAGCTGTTTGTTGAGATGGAGACTCTTTACAAGTCTTATGATTCATGTCAAGCTGCCTGAAAGAGCCTATGTTGTTCAGATATGTTTCACGGCGAGTACTATTCGCATCTTTGAGCATAGAAGGATAATCCAAGATCAACTTACACACCCAATCATTCACATACAGCATGCGGTAGCAGCAATGGGTCCCTGGAAAGTCGAAGCCTTAAACCCCATTCTCGTTGGGCCTGGAAGCAGACCTCTGCGAGCTTCGCCAGGGGATCGTCAGGGAAGTTCTCCTGCCAGTGGCGTGCAACCGAAGTCGGTCTGCCTCGCTGAACCCAATGGTAGCAGTGACGGATTTCGCTTTTATGAATGAGAAAGGCATAGGAAAGTAGTCGTGGTAAGTGTAACACTAGAAGTAATGTGAACGATAACTCACTCACGACTCCCCCCCCCCTGGCGCAGCCTGGACGAACTGGCGCTGGATCGTGTAGCGCCTCGACTCTGCAGTTGTGCTACCCAATGCCCCTCAATTGAGGATTATGCCTTAAACTGTAAAGGGATCCTTAGTATGATTTAAGGAATATTCCTTAATTAAGGGGTATTGGGCTCTTTGGGTACGACTGTGCGCGATGTTTAGGGTTTAGGGTTACCCTTCTTGCTCGTCTTCCTGACAGAGCTACATCCTGTGGGGAGGCCACCGTGTTTGCTCATCGTGGCATCATCACGACCTATCACTACCTTCCACGCGGATGGACTGGCTTAGGGGCAGAACTTGACCACGAGGCTGCCTCGCATCTTAGTGAGTTCATTGCCGTGCGTTGCTGAGCGCAACATAGCACAGCTGCCTCAATGAAATGATGAGTCATGGCTCGAGCACCCGCATTCAACCATGGGACTCTAACGTGCCTGTTTAATGCTAACTCGGGATGAGAAAAAAAAACGCTCGCAGCGTGGTCTGAGCCGAGCTTTGCCCGAACATGCCGGAGAACCTTTGAAGCAGCCAGCAGCCCTTGCTGCAAAAACCGCAAGCCCTTAAGTCCGCGACCACCCTCAAATCCTAAAACCTAAACCATGGGATGTTCCCCTTATACCTTAAGGGGGATTATAGTAGGCTGTACTATAGTCCCTATTAAGGACTCTTAGTATACGGGGGAACTGGAACGTCCCAACCTAAACCTCCCCAAAGACCCTTAAAAACAAAAAAAAACTTTCAGGCGCAGCACGGGTCGGTATTGCGCAGCACACCGTGGCCGAAGCCAGGGATCACCTTCCCCGAGGCCAGGGTTTCCTCGGAAAAACACGCAGGATTGGGTTTTTCGGTTTTGGGTGTAGGGTTTAGGGTTTAGGCCGAAACTGGGGGGGAGCTTCCTTGAAGCTTAACCTGGAATTCGCACCCCAAAACCCTCATGGAGTTTCGGGTTCAGGATTCAGGGTCTCGGGCAGTAAAGGTTTCAGGGTTAGGGTTAAGGGTTTAGGGATTTTAGGGTAGCATGTAAGAAGCTTCGCAGGGGGGTTCGAGGCTTAGAGCCAAGACCTTTATGTGGCGGTCCATTCTGAGGAGGCATCCTTGGCAAAGTCAGTCAACAGCTCCACTGTTGGCTCCTGTCCTTCGGTTTGGGGTCTAGGGTCTAGGGTCTAGGGTTTAGAGAGGGTAGCGCCCCTCGAAGCTGAAACGTCCCATCTACACTTGCACATGGTAGCTGGGATTCTGCAAAAAGAGCGAAGCGCTATAGCAACTGGCGCCCAGGGACAGGAGGCGCTGTAACGCTGTTGGAGTTTGAGGCTTCGGGTCCTTTCAGCGTCGCATGCGTGTTCTTCAGCCAGCGAAGGCACTCCTGGTCAGAACGGCAGACAAGAGCAGGGGCTTCCAGGCGACGTGCTGCTGTCAGTGCGGCTGAGCGCGTGGAGCAGAGCTTCACGCAAGAAACCTGACCACCTACCCTACAATCCCCACCACAGACCTACAAATCCCCATCAATCCAAACCTGCAAAAAGTTTTCGTCCACGCCTACGAGGGACAACTTAGTGCACAAGGGCCTGGTTGGCCAGGCCATGGAGCGGACCCGCCTCTGGGATGCTCTGGGCTACGCTGGCCAGAGGACGTGCTTTAGGACCCAGGCTTTTGGAGCAAAATTGGCAGTTCGGGATCAGCATTCAAGCCCAGAAGAGGGGAGAAGGAGCAGACTCTGGGCCCGAGGCCAAGCCGCAGACTCCCGCAGCAAAGGAGTAGTACCTGGCAAGGCCCTCCAGCGAAACCCGCGACATGCCGCGCGAAATCCCCAATCGAGGTCCTACCCTAATGCAACCCCTGGAGGCAGATGGACATGAGGTCCCCAACACGCACAAGTCGAAGCTCAGATATTCAGGGGCACGAGTCGCTCAAAGCGCTGCCGACCAGGTGCGTGGTGTGCGCCGACACGTTGCCCGCCTGCCGCAGCATCTTAAGTCAGACCTGGATTTCTATGGAATCCGAGTGGTTCAAGGATTTCAAGGTGATTGCACCCAAAAAAAGGAGAGAGACGGACGACACCACACTGCACAGAGCTGGAAATATTCATCCCATTTGTTGCATGTTTTTTTGGCACTTCGGCCGGTCGCTAACTGTTTTTGTGTTGAGCTTGGGGGGCCTCATGGTCGGCATGGAGCATCAGGTACAGACGAGTGATGTCTTTGAACTTGTCGCTGTCGTTCACACCTGGGACCGCATGTTACATTGCAAATTCACCACCTTCTCGACAGGTCTGAAGAGGCCAAAGAACAGCAAAGATAAACCTGGTCTCAGAAGGATGGTCTCAGTGGTGGGACTGAAGCAAGAAGCAGGATACATCGCACGCACTGAAAATCTTACCAGAAAGGCCCAAAGGACCAAAACCACCTTCAGCCTGTTGTTGGTTAGCAGGGAACGAGGGAATTAGGGCCCCATATATACCGTTCAAGGGATTATATAGGGCCTTCATTCCCTCATTCCCTGCTAACCAACAGTAAGTCATCCCAGGTGCCAGGCCCAGCATGTTCGCGTAGTTGCCCGCCCAGTCCAGGGATGGGTCGCTGGGGATCTTGGAGCTTGAGATGGCGTGAGCTTGGAGCTTCATGGTACATATTAACTCACTTGTAAGCCCCTTAAGTGCCCTAATATGGTTATAAGTACAGCTATAAGTACAGTTATAAGTACAGGTATAAGTACAGGTATACTTGGTTCATAAGCACTATGAACCTCCAAGTAGGGGTTCTCACGGTCCTTTCAACACCAAGCTGGGACCGGGGCGTGCTTGCCATCCTTGAAGACGTTGCAAAAGATGCGCGCAGCAAGGATGGGGACTTTGGCCACCAGGGACAGGGCCTCAGGCATCCGAGCCCGGGCTTTACCGCGACTTGGGAGAGAGAACAAAACGCGTTGCCTCTCTATCAAAGCGTGTAACTGTACAGCAGGCTACCGATTTTTTTGTTACAGCATGTCTGCTGGTGTGCAGGGTCAGGTCCTGCTTTGTAGACGCGAGAACTCTGTAGCCCTTGCCTTGCTGCCGTGCTCCCTTGCCACCATATGAGGGTTTCCGAAATTAGGGGTACCTTATCGGGGTCCTTATTACAAGGGATTCCTCCTATATGGGGCTCTATATAGGGGTCCCGTATTTTCGTAAACCCCCATATGAGGTTGGGCCTTTTCCTTACCACCCCAAAAAGGGCGCCCCAGGAAAACACAGCCCAGGGCTCCCACTCCCCTGGCATGTGCGACCACTACCCGAAAACTCCTGAACCCGAAGCCCTGAACCCTCAACCACTGGTTCACTGCTCGGTGCGAGGCGTCCTCCAAGGTGACCTGCCTGAGCCCCAGCCGTCTTGCGCTGGAGATCAGCAATAACAACCACAATACTATAACCTGACAATCGTAGTAGTAATTCGCAGATAACAGCAACAGCAACGGCAACAGCAACAGCAACAGCAGCAGCAGCAGCAGTAGTGGTGGTAGAAACCGCAGTCGCAGTACTAGCGGTAGAAGTGAATGTCATTCCTTCGGCAGGGATTCGGTTTCGGGATCCTTCCCAAACCTGAAACCTCAAACCCGGAGGTTCCAGACTCCCGAGGAAATTTTGGGGTTCAGGGTTTAGGGTTGCCGGGTTTAGGGATTCAGGGTTCAGGGTTAGGGTTCAGGGCTTGGGGCTTCGAAGGTTTGGCAAGGGTGGCCCTTGTCCGCGGGCTCCCGGCCAGTACTCAGACTTCTTCAGTGTGCCTGACCGGTAGGCCTGCCACATGGCTGTCAGGTTTGGGAAGAGGGCTGAACATGACTCTAGCCCTAAACCCTAAACCCTAAACCTCTAAACCCCTAAACCCCTAAACCCCTAAACCCCTAAACCCCTAAACCCCTAAACCCCTAAACCCCTAAACCCCTAAACCCCTAAACCCTAAACCCCTGAACTGAGTGTCCAGGGTGATTCCTGGATCACACAGGCTTTGGCTTGACCAAGTGGGCTATCCAAATCAACCCCCCATGGTATACTAGAATACTGAACAAAAGCATGTACGTCAATGTACGATCATATGACGGTAATGTCCGAAACACACAAGAGAACCGACGATAAGCCACTGTAGCATGTAACTGGCCAAACATTTGCTGTCCCCAATGCATTGTGTTATCATGGTATGCCATAACTACGCAAAAATGCGACAATGTACGGAGGCATACCATAATATACGACAACACACTACCATATACCAGAAATGTACGACCACAAATACTAAACTCTCCCTTAGTATACTGTAGCACTCCATATGATACTACCAGTAGACTGTACTACGATATACTATGATAGACGACAATTGTATCATGCTTCTCAGCACCGAGGAGAGAAGGAATAGATTGGAGAAAATGAGCAGCAAGCGGCCTTGAGGCGCAGGAGGGTGCGTTGTCTACCGGCGTAGTTAAAGGGAACACTTGAAAAAGGAGTCGAGTCCAGAAGTCCTGCTGCTTACGAAGAAGATAGCCTCACGACGAGCTCTCACGAGCCTTGCCAAACTCGCTTGTCGGCTGCAATGCCAGCAGCCCCATGGCAAGCTGTGTCATGGGGTGGGTGTCCTGCCACAGTTGCGGATTGACTTGAGGGAGTCGATCTTTTTGAGGAGGTCCCAATTCCGAACCTTAGGTTCTGCTGGGATCCCGCAGCCTGTCCTCGTCAGCCCTTAACAAAAACCGTTGCCGCACATTGTCATAAACCCCTAGCTACCAAGCGCAAGCAAAAGTTGTTTTTGTTGCATACAATAACAGCTTATGTACATCATCTTGCATTCATTTGTAGCTTGTTATATTCTGTTGTCTTCTGTTCTGTCCTGCTCTATGTTCGTATGTTGTGCTAGATTTTGTTCTGTTACGTGATATGATGCCGTGTATGCCAGCTTCTGGCATGTTCCATTATGGGACTACATACTTTGGTACACTAGGACATCGTGAAGTGTAGCATTGTATAGTACATGTACAAATATACAATATAGCCAATTAATATGCATGACATAGTGACATAGTAGCAAAAAAGCGTCTAGAACTTTGAGCCGCTCACAGACAATGTCGCATATTACGTTGTCTTGTAGTGGAATATAGAAATACGTTTGTATATTAGAGTAGGGTAGCACATTCCCCATCTTCCCCATCCTTGGGAATGCTGTCAATCAGCTTGACCACGTCGGCAGGGAGCGCAGACCGCTTGTGGAGCTCTTCGTTGAGGGCCTGAAACTGAGAACCCCCACCCCCAAAGAACACCTCCCATACATGCCCTAAAGTGAACTGAGTGATGGGGGTCCTTAAGGGGTCCCTCCCCCCCCCCCCATGGTCTTGTTCTTCCTCACGCGTAACGAACTCACCCTGAATTCCGAGCCTTGACTTCGGCATCTGTGGGGATTTCGTCTGTCAGCAAAAGCCAGAAAGACGCCTCACGGTTTGAGGCATCAGCTCTCGGATGTGCGCACAGATGGCGCTCTAGGGCAGAGGAGGAACCAATGCTTGGCGTGCTGCTGCGGGAGCACATCATCACGCCGACGCAGCTACCATAAGTGCTGGATCAGTTGCTACTGTGCTGCAAGGAGGTGTTGATGAAAATTGCTGGAGCCCCCGTTGCAGGATACAGCTTGCTTATCACCGTCTCTCTGCCTGAAAGCCCAAGATGCACTCTCCGAAAGTACACCTCTCCAGTCCAGGTCACCCTACGCAACCCTACCCAACCCGTGGGCACCATCCCTTGCCTCGGGCAGGCCGATCTTGCTGCCGGGGGCCTTGGGCAGCTGATCCATGCACTCCTGGTCCGGAGGAGACATTTCAGGGGTCAGCTCTGGCTTCCTGCGGCTGTTGGAGGCCGTGCCCTTTTAAAAAAGTCCTGCAGCGTGCGGCCCCGGTAGCGGATGCCCTCCATCGGGTCCTCCACATGGAAGGGCACAACCCCTCGGGCCCTAGAGGATCATCCTAAACCTGGTCAAACTCTGAGGAGCTCTTTTGTCTGCAAGATGCACGTGCCGATTCCAAATTTCGGGGCGTCGGAGCTCTCCCGTCAAACTCCGATCTCTGTCCAGCAGGGAGGTCTCGCTGATCATGCACTTGATGCCTCGCATGCCACCAATGCACCTTGGCTTCTGGTGCCTGTGGAGCTTTTAGCTCATGCTTGCACGAGGCCTTGGTGACTTGTAGACCTGGGGATGTGATATCTTTGCTGTACTCCCTCCTCAAGGCAGTTTGAGGGCTGTTCAGACTAAGTCCCTGGCCAAACGATGGCAGCCGCGATACAAGGCAGTCCCGCAGATAGCTAGACAGGGCGCAGACCCCTAAACCAACACCCTAAGCCCCCTAAACCTCTGCCTCAACAGGAGCTTCACGCCAAGCCTCGTATCTCTTCAACCCACAACCAATGCAAAGTGTAAGCGCCTGGTGCCTTCTCAAAGTCTCCCCTCTTGGCTGGGCCCTGCTTCTGCACTAAACGTCGGCTGCTTTGCTGAGGGGGCGGGCTGTCCAACCGTCGCGTCTCCCAGGGACTTGTCTCCATGTTCCTGCGAACCGCGTGCTTCAACATTGCGCAAACTGCGCATTGGAAGCCAGCTCTGCAGCAAACGGACTAGAGGCAAAGACTACCGTATGCGCAATCTTCTAGGACAGAGATTCTGGATCCAGGGAAGGGACGGGAAGCCTGATATCAACCCCCTCCGATCTCTGGGGTCGATACGTTTTGAGATCTGCAGAACAATCCTTTCCTGATCGTTGAAGGTGCCAACAAGAGGCCGGCGTAGTTCTGATGCACCTCCCATATCCAATAACCCTACACCCCAAATCCCTCTCAACTTTTGCCTTGAAACCCTAACCCTGAACCCCTAAGCCCGAAACCCTAATCCTGAACGCAGAGCCCAGGCCTTCCTAAGCGCCTGGAACTGCGGCGTCTTCTTGTCCGCCAGCGCCTTTGCTCCGGCTCTTGTGCTACGCCCTTTGCACGCTAGCCTCATGTCCTAGCCTATGCACCTTCTGGGGTTTGGGGTTTAGGGTTTAAGGTCTAGGGTTTAGGGTTTAGGGCCTTAGGGTTTCGGATTTAGGACTCAGGGCCTTTAACGTTTAGGGCCAGGAGACTCTGGACTCCAAATGTGGCTCAAGGTCCTCCCCGGTCTAGCTTCCAAGCTTCCAACACCCGCGCCTTGATCTTGGACTGGAGCGTGCTGACGATGGCGCTCTGAGAGAAGGCACGGCGCCTCGACCCCGGGGGCCCCGCAGACGAAGCTCAAGGCAAGCATGTATGGGCTGAATTTGCTGAATGACTCTGACAGAGGCGATTACGTTGCAAGCGGTTGTCCGCGCTTGTCTCATCTGAGCTACTGCAATTCCAGGCCGGCAGGAGCCAACTTCGCACCAGGACTGAGCGGGCGGCTGGATGGGCGTTGACAGGCTCCTGCAAAGCACCTGGACATGTTGGGGTAATCGTTTCTGGTCAGCTATAAAAACTGCGAACTTCGAGTTGCAACAGCAACTGCGACGAAAAAAGATCGCGGAAAGTTACAGAAATTCCCCGATCTGCCCGACGCCTTGCGCATCATGGCCCAGAAACGGAACGACCAGCGCAGAGGGACGGGGAACACTGTGCGAGCTGAAATACTGGGCCAAAGGTGCCACAAGAGGGGTTCGGCTTGAGGGGGGGGGCCTTGGGATGAAGATCAGGGGCTCTGAGTTGGAAGGCTTTGGGGGGTGAAGCTGGCGGGTTGCACAGCAAGGGACTTCAACGCACGTCAGGATCAGGGGTCTGCGGGTCTGGGTTGCTATGGCAGCTACTACATATATTCTGCAAAGCGCTCAAACTTCAGTCTTCGCCTCAAACCTCAGCCTTAGTCTTCGCAGCCTGGAGTTCATGTGGACCCGTGCGTCGTTTGGACGTGCGTGTACTACAAGGCAGTCCCCAAGTCCCAGAGCCCCTCCTAGCCGACATAGGATGATGCAAAGCTCGCAGGTATCTCTCGTGGGGACTCATGGAGGGCTGGAAGTCCCCGAAGAAAAATTGCAGCTGCTAATGCAGAGTTGTACTGAGCAACGACTCCAAGTCCTTAATCCGAAAAGCTGGAGTGATGCCTTTGACGCCTTAGCCCTAAACCCTAAACCCTAACGCCTAACCCCTGAACCCTAACCCCTAAACCCTAAACCCTAAAGCCTAAACCCTAAACCTGCTCCGCCATTTCAGAATTAGCATCTATAACAAAGCTATTCAATTGCGACCTTCAACGGGAAGTTCTATGCGACGTGGGCACTCCAAGAACATGACCCTCCGAAAAAATCAGGGTTTCAAGTTGAAGAAGGCCCCCTCCGGCGCACTCAGGGTTGCAAGTTGAGCCCAAGAAGGCCCCTCCCATTATTGAAATTAAGCCGAAGAAGGCCCCTCCAGCGAAAATCTGGGTTTCAAGTTGGGCCCAAGAATCCGGCGAAATCAAGGTTTGAAATTGAGCCCAAGAAAGCCCCTCCGATGATGTCAGGGCTTCTTTTTTTTGCTGTGGAGGCCTTGCGCGTTTTTTTTGTTGTGGAGGCCTTCTGCTTTTTTTTGCTGTGGAGGCCTTGCGCGATTTTTTTGCTGCGGAGGCCTTGCGCGTTTTTTTTTGCTGTAGGGGCTTTGTGGGTTTTTTTGCTGTAGGGGCTTTGTGGTTTGTTTTTGCTGTGGAGCTTGGTGCGTTTTTGTTTTGTTGTGGAGGCCTTGCGCGTTTTTTTTTTTTTGCTGTGGAGGCCTTGCGCGTCTTTTTGCTGTGGAGGCCTTGCGTTTTTTTTCTGTGCTGTGGAGGCCTTGCACATTTGTTTTTGCTGTGGAGGCCTTGCACGTTTCGTTTTTTTGCTGTGGAGGCCTTGCGCGTTTTTTGGCTTGAAGCACGCTTTGCAAGGTTTAGGGCTGGTTTCGGGTAGGGTTTAGGGTTTAGGGTTTAGGGTTCAGGGTTCAGGGTTCAGGGCTCAGGGTTTAGGGGTTTAGGGTGTAGGGTTTAGGGTTCAAGGGTTTAAGGGTTTTGGGTTCTAGGGTTCAGGGTTTAGGGTCTAGGCTTTTTTTGCAGCACGCTTAGCCGTGAAATAAACAGCGGGGGGGTTGGGGGGGGCGCACAGCCCCCCCCCCCATACCCAAACACAATGCTCGTACGATGGGTTTCAACAAGAGGCAGCGGGGGGGTTGGGGGGGCCGCAGCCCCCCCCATTTGCAAACACACGGCTCGCACGACGGGTTTCAACAAGATTCAAATGTTTTGCAGCACGCTTGCACGGCTAAAAAAAGGGGGAGGGTTGGGGGGGGCGCACTGCCCCCCCCCCCATACCCAAACACAATGCTCGTACGATGGGTTTCAACAAGAGGCAGCGGGGGGGTTGGGGGGCCGCAGCCCCCCCCATTTGCAAACACACGGCTCGCACGACGGGTTTCAACAAGATTCAAATGTTTTGCAGCACGCTTGCAAGGCTAAAAAAAGCGGGAGGGTTGGGGGGGGGCGCAGCCCCCCCCATTTGCAAACACAATGCTCGTACGATGGGTTTCAACAAGAGGCAGCGGGGGTGTTGGGGGGGGGCGCAGCCCCCCCCATTTGCAAACACACGGCTCGCACGACAGGTTTCAACAAGATTCAAACGTTTTGCAGCACGCTTGCACGGCAAAAAAAAAGCGGGGGGGTTGGGGGGGGCGCAGCCCCCCCCATTTGCAAACACAATGCTCGTACGATGGGTTTCAACAAGATTCACATACTTTGAAGCACGCTTTGTACGGCTTTAAAACCAAAAAAAGCAGAGGGGTTGGGGGGGGTGCATGTACGATGGGTTTCAACAAGGTTCATATGGGTCATGTGCTTTGAAGCATGCTTGCGCGGCCAAAAACAGTGGGGGGGGTGTTGGGGGGGGGGGCACAGCCCCCCCCCCCCATTTGCAAACACAATCATACTCAACTTTGAAGCACGCTTCTGCACGACTTTGAAGAGAAAAACAGAAGGCAGCGGCGGGGTTGGGGGGGGCGCAGTCCCCCCCATTTGCAAACACACGGCTCGCACGACCGGCTTCAACAAGATTCATATGTTTTGCAGCACGCTTGCACGTCTAAAAACAAACAGCGGGGGGGCTGGGGGGGGCGCAGCCGCGTTTTGTTTTTTGCTGTGGAGGCCGGGCGCGTTGTTTTTTTGCTGTGGAGGCCGGGCCGGTTTTTTTTTGCTCCGGAGGCGCGGGCTGGCTAAAAATAAACAGCGGGGGGGTTGGAGGGGGCGCAGCCCCCCCCCCATTTGCAAACACAATGCTCGTACGATGGGTTTCAACAAGAGGCAGCGGGGGGGTTGGGGGGGGCGCAGCCCCCCCCATTTGCAAACACACGGCTCGCACCATGCTGAAGTTTGCCCATGGAGCAATTCAGGGTTAATTGGGTCGAACGTGTGTTGGACCCCCTGGGAACCTTTAAAAAGCCTTCTGAGGACCCTCGCAAGATCTGCCTGTGGATCCGTTGGGGTAGCGCTGAGAGCATGTGGAGACCAACAAAAAACAACAATAATCAAAACAATGACAATAGTAACAATAACAGAATAACAACTAATGATTAACCAATGATAACCACTACTTGGTTGTGCACAGATCGCTCTGGGGCCCCGAGCTACCACGTAGCGAACCGCTCCCGCGGCTTGAGAAGCTTCGGGGGCCGCAGGTAAACCTCGCATCACGCCATCCATGCGTGCATCATCCATCACGAAAACCATCGCGACATCCCACTCACGCATCAACGATAACGAAGAGCCTTCATGGAGACCACGTGCCATCCATCACGACATCCATCACGACATTCATCCATGCATCAAGGAGAACAAAGAACCTTCACGAAGACTACCTGCCATCCATCAGGACATCAATAACGAAGAACCTTCACGAAGACACGAAGAACCTTCACGAACACCGCCTTTATCAGGACGTCCATCACGACATCGATAACGAAAAAACTTTCACGAAAACCACTTCCGCTGCGACGACACTGACTAAGGAATTGTCATGACAGCGGGGGCCTCCTGAGCTTCTCTTTCGCGCTCCTGCAGAGCAGTGGAAGACTAACACAGGTGAGGCCTCCCACGAGTGGAGGTTTGGCCGATCGCACCGCTACACAGGCCTTTGGGGTTCAGGGTTTACGGGTTTCGGGGTTTCGGGGTTTAGGGGCTCTCCAATTTGGGGTTTGCTAGCTGGACGACCGCCGCTGCCTCATCGGCCACGACCTCCTCGCTGAGTGCATCTCAGCGGGCAGGAGGGTAGAGTTTGGAATTTAGGGATGGGGTGTGGGGGTTTAGGGTTCGGGCTTCGGGTCTAGGGTTTGTTTCGGGAATCATGTTCTGCAGCGGTAGGGCCTTAGGTGTGTGATGCAGCAATTACTTGGCGGTTCGCGGTCTGCGCTTAGAACCTCCCTTAAGTAGCCCCTCAGCATGTCGTTTCGTAGATCTCGTTTGGAACAGATTCCCCCAATGTGCACGCGTGACAAGAACGACTTCACACAAGACGTCAGGACTTAAAACAACCTGGTGTGCTTCTTGTGGCCTTGCCTGATGATCACCCAAACGGACCAGGGTGAGCTAGCGACCACAAAGACGACAATTAAACTTTAAAACCGCTTCAAGTTGCGCACGCACACTGTTTTCTTAAACTTTTTGGGTGTCCCCCTCAGAAACCTGCGGCCCAAACCCATATGCCTACATGGCTGAAGCCCATCAACATACTGAGGGGCTTGCTCCACTCTTGCCGCTTCTTGAAGCGGCGCTGCACGTCAGCGGCCAGCGCATGAGAGGCAGCGATCAGCGACGGCATCCTGGTTCTGGTGGCGCGTGTGGGGTGGAGAGAGTGAGAGAGTGAGAGAGTGAGAGAGTGAGAGAGTGAGAGACAGTGAGAGACAGTGAGAGACAGTGAGAGAGTGAGAGACTGAGAGAGTGAGAGAGTGAGAGTGTGAGAGTGTGAGAGTGTGAGAGCCGGGGGTTCGGTTCTCTCCAAGTCCCCCTTGTCATAGGAGCTGAGAGGAAAGGTCTTACTCACCTCGCAAAAAACTACCACGTCTAGGGTTTAGGGTTTAGGGTTTAGGGTTTAGGGTTTGGGGTTTAGGGTTTAGGGTTTAGGTTTAGGGTTTAGGGTTTAGGGTTTAGGGTTTAGGGTTTAGGGTTTAGGGTTTAGGGTGAGTTTAGGGTGAGTTTAGGGTTTAAGGTCCCATGATTTCAAGTTGCCTCCCGGACGCATCAGTGTAAGCACGCCCCACCCAACCCCCCATGCCCCACCCCCAGCACCGAAAAACAGGGGGCACCGCTACTGTCCCCAAAAAACCAATATGGTTTTATGCACGTTTATGGCCGGAGGCTTGCCGCCTGATGTCTCACAGCACTTCCTGCTTGGGTCAGGGCATGTCAGGGCCCCAAACCCATCCGCATCAGCCATCTGTGCCCTCCAAGTTCACCTCCCAGGGCCCCAGACGCATCAGTGTAAGCGTATCCAATGTCTCCCACCCACCAGCTTGCCGCACCCCCAGCACCGATCTTCAAAAGCAAGCTCCCAAAACGTCAAGCCCCTATAAAATCACATCAGCTCGGGCGGCCCCGCCACTGTCAACAAAAAATCCCGCGCACTACCCTGCGGCGAGTGCTTCGAGCCTTCCAACAAAAATTTAAATCAAAGACACCTTTACGTCATGACGGCCACGGCCCAGCCTTGAAAGCTTCGAGCCCCTTTGTTGGGTCCTAACAGCTAAGGGCACATCGCATCCACGGCTAACACGTCCAACACCTCTGATGCTCCAAGATGCTTCACATGTGAACACGCCACGCCCCTTTCATCCCCTTCATCTTTCACAGCAGCTCGGGCGCCATCGCCTCTGCTGCTGTGAACAGATGTGAACACTTCAAGCCCCCGTTCATCCCCTTCATCTTTCACAGCAGCTCGAGCGCCATCGCCTCTGCTGCTGTGAACAGATGTGAACACGTCACGCCCCTTTCATCCCCTTCATCTTTCACAGCAGCTCGGGCGCCATCGCCTCTGCTGCTGTGAACAGATGTGAACACTTCACTTCAAGCCCGCGTTCATCCCCTTCATCTTTCACAGCAGCTCGGGCGCCATCGCCTCTGCTGCTGTGAACAGATGTGAACACTTCAAGCCCCCGTTCATCCCCTTCATCTTTCACAGCAGCTCGAGCGCCATCGCCTCTGCTGCTGTGAACAGATGTGAACACGTCACGCCCCTTTCATCCCCTTCATCTTTCACAGCAGCTCGGGCGCCATCGCCTCTGCTGCTGTGAACAGATGTGAACACTTCACTTCAAGCCTGCGTTCATCCCCTTCATCTTTCACAGCAGCTCGGGCGCCATCGCCTCTGCTGCTGTGAACAGATGTGAACACTTCAAGCCCCCGTTCATCCCCTTCATCTTTCACAGCAGCTCGAGCGCCATCGCCTCTGCTGCTGTGAACAGATGTGCACACTTCACTTCAAGCCCGCGTTCATCCCCTTCATCTTTCACAGCAGCTCGGGCGCCATCGCCTCTGCTGCTGTGAACATATGCGAAGGCTCCGTGTGTTGCGTCGTGCTGCTGCACGCACTGTGATACTGCAGACTAGGCGCACTTGGGGTGTTGTGGGAGGCCCCTCAGCATCCTAAATCATGGACTGTCTGTGTGGCAAGACATAAGACTGACCACGATCCAAACCCGGGCCATGAAGCTCGCGAACCAAACGATTCGCACGCTTTTTGCGGCGTGTCAATCGCAGGCGTCTCGGAGATTAGACGAAGTGATTGCACCTGAGCTTGCCCTTTGGCAACCACAGACGGACTAACGTACCAGGTCATCCTAAACCCCTTGAACCCCCTAAACCCCTAAACTCCCCATACTTGAGAGCCACGGGCTGGGACGAAAGCTCTAGGCCAGCATCAGCAGCATCAGGGGTGTCTGAACGAAGCTCCCACAGGGGGAGCTTTCGTGATCAACCCCCAAGCCCCTTAACCGTTCCTTGAAACCTTGGCCCTGCCCTTGAAGCAGCCACGCTCAGCTGCCGCCGCTGGGGCCCGCTTCGATGGCCATCGCCTCCAATCAAGCTTTCTGAAAGAACTGCTGACACGCACCTTGAAAAATGTTCCCTGAACCCAATGAGCTTTCTCCTGTTCCGACTTGGGGTGCGCCACCAGAACAAGGGTCTGCGGGGGTCTATAAACAAACTTCTGACTTTGATGTGGATTCAGATGGATCGGCCGCCGAGCCGCAGGGGTGGGCTAAATCGGCTTAGGACTACTTACATCCTAGGCCGCGGCTCCTATTTGGGAACGGCAGCCAAGCCGCAAGCCCTGCCCCGCCCCTGTTTGGAAGCCCTCCAAACCCTTGGCCGAGGTCTCTTCCTGGCCTCCTTCCACGCCTTCTTGGCGCCTGGCCGGGAGCGAAAGCCGTATCGTGGCGGGGTTCGGGGCTGGATTGTGATTCCTGCGCACATCGGAGTTTCTGATTCACGGCTAGAGACCCCGTGAACAGAGCCCAGCCCGCGGAAGGGGATTCGGCTGGGTTTACAGCTTCGGTGAACACTTCGCAAGGTACCTTTAGCAGAACAAGACCCGATGCAAACCTGAAGAAGCAGCTTGAAACCTCCAAGCCCAATAAAAGATATAAAGGCTTAGGCTGTAGACGGGTTTAGGGTGCACGATACCCGTCAACCGCCCAACAGCCTGGGCTTTGCTTGGACTGCTTCTCGTGAAGACCGTCCGTGAGGTCCAGCATCTGCTGCTTGTGAGCCTTAGCCGTTCAGGGAGGGACCATCTATAGGCACCAGTTTGGGATGTTCCCCCCTTTTCTTTCTTGGGATTGCCATAGGGGTACTATAATCCTTATTAAGGACTAAGGAAGAACATCCCAAGCACTAGTTCCGTAGGTCCGCGCCAACACAGAACGGGGAAACAGTGCCACACCAAGTACACGCTGCGAAGTCTTGCCACTACTCTCGACTACTCCCTCAGCACGCACCGCCCTTTGCAAAAAGCTTGGCTACCACTTCAGAAAAATGATGTTTGCTTCGCGTCAGCAGCATGAACATGTCTCAGTTTATCACCATAACCGTGCCTACCTACGCCGTCTCTGGAGAAATACAAAAAAAAAAACAATCACAGGGCTAGAGCCTCAAAGCTCGCCCGGAGGAAGCCGAAGTGGACCTCCTGCTCCTGGAGCCTCCAACTACTCGCAACACAACGATTCACCGCTGTCATCGTCATTCTCTTTTATTGATTGTGTGCAGTCTTGCCACTGGGGTGTTCCAACACTGAATGCCCGAAAGTCTCAGTGCCAGGATGGTCCCTACGAGCCTCGGGAAATAGACCTGGCACTGCTCCCAAAGCTGCTCCAAGCGCCGTGCCACCTCCCAAATGTTCGAAGGGACTTTTCAAGTTGGATGCCTATTTCATGAGTCACATGACCGAGGCTTCGGGGATGTGACCTCCGGCAATCTTTGTGCGAGGTGTCGCAGCCTCAGGTTCTTTCCAGGACGGATGCATCTTGGAGTCACGGTTTCAGCGTTGGCTTTCGACATGAAGGGCCGGTCACTGCCACTTGCGAAACCCAACGAAGCCTGGAGCACCCACTGAGAGCGGGGCGCTACTTGCTGCTCATCCTGGGCGCCCTGTGGCAAGAAAAAAACAGCTCTCCAAATGATGGTCCCTTGTCCGGCACCCTTTCATGGAGGGCCCCGTAGGTGGAATGCCAGGAGAGAACACGATTCTCAGAGAAACCCCCCCTGCAGGACGAGCAGAGCTGCAGCCTGCAGCAGGTCCAGGATGTGTCCGTGCTCCCCAAGGCCACCTTAGAGGTGAGGCAGGTTCCAAACTCGCGTTTCGGGTGTGGGGTTTTGGGTTTAGGGGTATTGTCAGATGCTATGGCATGTTCATTGGTACATTTGGGGGGGGGGGGGGGGGGGGGGGGGGGGGGATTGCAGACATGTACCCTCAGCTGTCCGCGCCGAATCTTGCCGAGGCATTGGCGCTCGAGCCGGGCGTCCAGGCCTTCGAGGGCCATGGCCTCTGCTTCGTCGGCTTAGGGCTTAAGCTCAGGGCGGATTCGGTGCCTCTGGTGTTTCGGTTTCTCAGCCTGTGCAACCCAAATGGAGACATCTGAAGGTTACATAAACTGAAGGAAGCAGAGCACCCGAGGTGGTCACGAAGCTCTCCAAAGTCCGGGACTGCTGTCGCTCCTGCAAAGGTCACGTGGCTGAGAGACGAGGATGCCCATGAACTCTTGTGAAATGTCTGGCGCGTCCAACGGTCTTGAGCATGGCCCTTCCCGTTGCTGGGAGGGGCCATCCCAAGCAGCCATGACGACGTGGCCTGATCCCTCCCATGCCTGGTGCTGGTCCATGAGGTTCAAGGTCGCAACCTTGCCTTTGTGCTCCACTTGGGACTGAACCTGCGAGTCAATCGAGAGCATGTGATGACTGCAACGCTTCGACTCTGCAAAACATGTAGTTTTCGCGCAGGCTTCATGGCAAGAGTTTGGTTCTCCGGGAAACAACGATGGCCCGAAATGTTAATATGGGTGTTGCTCTTGACAATGGAAGCTGCAGACATGCACAGAATGCATAAGGCGCAGCCCCTCAGTGCACAAGATGCAACACAGCCTGCAACACCATGCCTGTTTCGTGTGTTAGTGTGACAATGTAGCCGCCGGCATCGCATATCGACAAGTCTCAGCATCCCAAACCCTGAACTTCGAAACTCGGACCTTGCCTGCGCCGCTAGCCCGTACAGATGTGCCTCGAGTTCATCCACCTTCCAAGGTGGCACTTAGCGATGAAGTGCACACGGAATCAAAGTGCCCAGGCCGGCTCAACCGGCAAGGAGGTTGTTGAACATCCCTGTCAGCCAGCTGACCTTGTGCTGCCAGGTGTCGTCCCTATGACACGTGGATACTTCGCTTGCTGGTGCGCATGTGGTTTGGACCTTGCCCTAAGCCCGAGATCACCGAAAACCTTCGACCATCTTGCAAACTCTTGCCTGTGCCGGTCAGTCCCCTGGCCTTCTCTCGGAGCTCTTCTCCCACATAGGCAAGGGCCTGGGTCCACGGAGCATTTGGGCGGCCCTCCCAGCTGGATGTGGACGAAGCAACCGAGTAAGGCACATAAACCAAACCGCACAGTTGCCAAACAAAGCCTCGCTGGCTGCTGCCAAACCAAGGCCGCAGCTGCATGAGGCTCGCCCTTGCCTCACAAAAAAAACATGGGACACGGACTCTCTTGTATGTACTACTGCAACAAAATGGACCATGTTCATCACCGCCGGCACTGCAACGCATGGTCATGCGAACCTATCTTGGTCTCTGAGTCTATAGGGCTCAGTAAACTGCCCTTTCAGTGATCTATGTGATGCATAACCTGCTTCAAAAGCAGCGGTTTGTCCCTGTAGTGCGGAGTTCGGGCCCGCAAAGGCTCAAAGAATGACATGGACACAAACTTCGCGACTTGGAAATTCTGATATGGAGCCTGCATGCCGATACCTTCTAATACTTGAGATACTGAGGCCGGCGCCTGCGATCGCCCTGAGCTCCTGCTGCTGATGTGACAACGCCTGGACAGGGCGCAAGGCTCCAACTGGCGTCCAGGCGGTAGGATCTCGACGAACAAATTTTCGTAGACGAGCTACTGACAGACCTGACCTCCAAGGTTCTTGACCCAGGTGCCCTTCGCACAGGATGGAGAAGTCATTTGTCTGGAGAGACCAGGGAAATCAAGCAGCCCAACCCTAAGAAACATCCTTCAACTCCGAAGAGTGTGGGACGCACACAAACACCGCACACCCGCACCCGCACCCGCACCCGCACCCAGAGACAGAGACAGAGACAGAGACAGAGACAGAGACAGAGACAGAGACAGAGACAGACACAGAGACACGCACAGAGACACACACAGAGATGCAAGGGCTGAATTTTCTTGGAAGTTAGCTTTGGGGCTTGCTGAGGCGGGAATTGTCTTGAAAGTTAGCTTTGGGGCTTGCTAAGGAGGGAATCTTCTTGGAAGCTAGCTTTGGGGCTTGCTGAGGCGGGAATTGTCTTGGAAGTTAGCTTTGGGGCTTGCTAAGGGGGGAATTTTATTTGGAAGCTAGCTTTGGGGCTTGCTGAGGTGGGAATTGTCTTGGGGGCTTGCTAAGGGGGGAATTTTATTTGGAAGCTTGCTTTGGGGCTAGCTGAGGCGGGAATTTTCTTGCATGTTAGCTTTAAGGCTTGCTAAGGGGGGAATTTTATTGGAAGTTAGCTTTGGTGCTGTAGAGGCGGGAATTTTCTTGGAAGTTAGCTGTGGGGCTTGCTAAGGGGGGAATTTTATTGGAAGTTAGCTTTGGGGCTGGCTAAGCGGGATGCACACACACATACACATACACATACACATACACATACACATACACATACACATACACATACACATACACATACACATACACGCGCACACCCATGCACACTCCATCCCCCAATTGGCACCCCTCTCCTCCAGCGACTCACCAGCGTCGTGGACACGCTCCACGAGGTGGTCACAGATGCTTAGAACCTGAGGGCTGCCCGAAGCCAACTTCATGTTTTGCACACCTGAAAGCCTCCAAGGCGCAAGGGACTCACGCAGCAAAGCAAATGTCCCCCCAAAGACTCAAAACGAATTCAAGAAGGACCTCAACCAGCAACCCCCTCGACTGTTCCCCCCCCCCCCCGGAGCCTTATGGAGACGCTGGTCCTTGCAGGAACTGTCGAGCTCAGATCTGTCTGCCCTCAAGCTGCAGAGCTTCAATTGGCACTTAGAGCCCCCATAGTCACTGCAGTCATTGCTGCGACCACCTACAGCAAAGTTGCATGTGCAGGCTTGGCATTGGGGAAAAGAAAATATGTGTGTCTACATATGTCTATATCGGGATGACATGGTTCAGCGAGGTGTGGTGGACTGGTGGGCCTCTTCGTGGCTCCGACCATCGGGTTTTGAAGCTGAAGTGCCCGGGAAGCTTGGGGCGTCATGGGGCGAACCCAAGCCATTCTCTTGTCCTTGTACCGAGCTTGCACCCTAAAAGCCCTAAACCCTAAACCCTAAACCCTGAACCCTTCATGAATAAGCACTGATGGACATGCGTCCTGCTCCGACAGGCGCTGCTCGTAGTCCTCTGGCCTTGGGGCTTTGCAGCGGATCTCGGATTGATTCGAGCGACTTTGGGGCATGTGATTCCGTACACAATGAGATTTGGTACCAGATGGTACCAGGCTCTTCTATAAGCTACACAAGTTCACAAGGCGCCTCCAACTCGACATGTCGTGACGTGTAGCATCACACAGCCACAGCTGACGCCGAACGCTGCGCGCGAAGGGCGTCCTCACAGCCCGAGCACCCGGCACCTCGTCGCCCTTGCCGAACCACTTGTCAAACTCCTCCTCTTGCTCCAGACCATCCTGAAGAAGCATGACTCCGAGCGCCATATTCCCCAACCTCAACGACCCCCTCACCATGCTTGGGAATGTTGCACCGTTCACCTCTCCATGAAGGAAGAGAAAGCACACCCTAGGGTTAATGCTCGGAACCTGTTTCTAGGCATCACCACTACAAAGCAACAAACCTGTACAGAACTCACAACTCAGCATGTCACCAGTGGGCAATGCATCTCCCAACACGGAACCCCCCATGACCTAGCACCCCACAGATGCCTGCTTCTCACGCACCGACATCGCCACTCGCAGCGCGCGGTGCGTGCCTAACGCCAGCTTGCGGTGCGACTGCTCCAGGCTGGCCAACCTGGGTATGAATTCGGGCACGTCAGGTTGGCTTCAGATGGATACTGGCATTGTCAACGAGCTGTACCATGCACCTGCTGCCCATGCTATCACAGGTCTCTCCGGGCTCCTTGCCGCGTCTCCAGACGAGTCTCTCCCACTTCTGCGGTCCCTGCATCTGAGAGGTGCAAAAACAACTGGAGAGGGCCAAGAGTGCTCGAAGGCATCCGGGACCCACTCGGACTTGCTCTAGACACCACGACATCCTTGCAAGAAGAGTTTCTTGGTGCTGACTTCTCTGGTCTGCACACGCAACAACACTTTCCTCCCCAGGCCTGAGACTCCGACTCCTGGTCGAAACATGAACAAACTTCTTGGGTCAAAGGCTCTACCCTTGCTCCACAGCAAAAGCCCACAACTCTGCAACACTCCTTCTCCCACGGACATCAACTCCAAGACCCCCCAAAACCTAAGAAGTTCAGCAGCTGAAGCTTTTTGGAGAAACATAACTTGTTAAGAATGCCTCAACACCCTAACGTCTCCAAAGCATAAGCCCCGCCCTAACACCCTAACACCCGACAACTAGCAACCTAGCACCCTCAACCCTAAACCCTAAACCCCAAAACCCCTAAAACCCTAAAACCCTAAACCCCCGGCCTCCCAAGGGACCGAAGCCGAAAACTGCAAGCCGGTTCCCGGCGGCCTCGGAGCCGAACACAGGGTGGAGGTGTTGTGGGGCTTTGGGAATTAAGGTTTAGGGTTGAGGGCTTAGGGTTTAGGGTTGGAGAGTTACTATGGGTCTGTGGAATTAGAGACGTAGGGCATTTTGAAGGGTTTTGGGGTTGGGAGCTCGAAGTCAAGAACTGGGGCCCTACCATGGCAGCATGCTACTGGTGTGTCCGGCTGCATCTGAGTGCCGCACTGCTTCTCCCTTTCACCCCGAACCCCCATGCTCGCTCTACGCATCCCCCCCCCCAGCCCCCCGCGCCAATTTTGCACAACTCCTTCCCTCGTTGCTTGCTGTTCGACTTCTTCTTAGCATTCTTGTTATGCTGAGTGTGTAAGCTGTTTTCATTGCCGGCATCATCGTCATCATCATCATCAGCATCATCGTCATCATCATCATCATCACCACTCTCCGCAAGCTCATTGTTATCATTACTACCTGTACTGTCATTACGATCATCAGTATCATTGTGGCTTCACACGATTATCATGCACATCATTGTTGTTATCAAGTGGTATCGCTGCCATCCCCGTTAACTTTCCCCTCACCATGATTACTGAGTAGTACGTACAGTACAATAATTCTCATCATGGCTTGTTGCTTACTGTTGGTACCCTTTAAGGGATTATGTAGGGTCCCTCATTCCCCCATTCCCTAGTAACCACCAGTAATTGCTAGTTCTGACACGTTCTTCCTGCCTCCGATTCAAGGCCCCTCGGGTGTCTCCCCGGGGCACCGGCAGCCTCCAGCCGGGCACCCAGCTGTTCCAGATGCCGCTGCTGCTCCTGAGACATAGAGAAAGCCTCCCTCTATTTTCAGGGTTTTCAGGGCTTAGGGTTGAGGGTTTGAGGCTTAGGGTGTCAGAGGGTATCAGTCAAAGTGAGCTGTGCAGTCAAAGCACCTCAGACATGGCCCGGACACAACAGCCAGGGCGGCGCGCAGCAGGTTCACAAGAGCTTTTACAAACGGCTTTGGTGTCGCCACTACAGAAGAATGTTTCGGGGCAAAGGACATCTCCAATACATCTTCAGCAAGATTCATGGGATTGGACTGAGGTGACGCTGTTTCTATAGGGGGGGGGGTCTGGAGCGGGACGAGCTCACCCGCCTCAAAGCATTTGGACAGTTTTTGGGGCCTCTGGTCTTGCACGATTCCCACCAGGGCCGCTGATGCATGTTGCTGCTGCTCCAGTGGAGGTCTCTGAGGGTAACAGAAAGATGCGGTAAGGACTGGATAGTCAGCACAAGTGCCTCTCGTGCTTCAGCAGGAATGTTTGCAGCAGAGATGACAGCAAGGAAATGCTCACAGCAGGAAGATAGCAAGGAAAGGACAGCAAGGAAATGCGCACAGCAGGGTTGCAGCAAGGAAATGTTCACAGTAGGATGGCAGCAAGGAAATGCTCACGGCAGCTTGACAGCAAGGAAACAGCAGCTTGACGGCAAGGACATGCTCGCAGCAGGATGACAGCCAGGACATGCTCACAGCATGATGACATCATATGACATCACTGAATCACAGCAGGAAAGAACAAGGACAAGACAGCTGCGACCCTCACGCCTCCATCCTCCTGGTCACAGCAGCAAGCTCCTCGTTGAGCCTTCCCAATGACAAAGAAACAAGTCTCTTTTATGGCTAATACCATATCCACCCCTTCCAACATGCTTGCAACTCTGCACCTTGAATCCTCCGTCGTTCAATTCTACTTTCCTCCAGCGCCCTGTTTCCTCTGCCTCCAGCCACTACCCGAAACCTGCGCGTGCCCGTTCGACACCGCCCCACCTGCTCTCCGTGTCCAGGCCAAGGCCCTGCCCAGTTACAATTCTCTGCAGGGTCTCTTTTGGCTCTGTTGGCTTGGGGTCTGTTGCACACGCAATCTCAGACAGTGAAGAGTCAGAGCGCAACCTGATCGAGTGCAACCCGGCCTGCATGCACTTGGTCCACTCCCCTTCCTGCGGCATCAAGGTCCCATATGGTCCCATGTACTATCATTGGCCCTCCACTCTAAATACGGCCACAGAATTCCCTTGAACCTGCCGATGGAAGCGCGCGCTTGGACCAGCATGTACAATCCCAGGAGTAACAACACAGCTTCTGGCACCGCAACCACCTGCTCCAATTGCGTGGCCGCGGCCAGCGCACGTTTCGCGCCGAGTGCCACGGTACGCTGGCCCCGCTCGGTGGCCTTGGGAGGGCAAGGATTCAAGAATATCCCGAGCTTTGGGCACTTTCTACTTTCCACTTTCCGCTTGAGGTCAGTCATAGAGCTGGCATTGACAGAACAGTCAGTTCTAGAGCAGCTGCAATTCGCAGTGCCTGGCCACACCACATGCTTCCGCCAAGGCTCTGGCAAATGTCTGTACGAAGTGCTCCTCCTGCAACTGAGATGCTTGAGATTCGGCCACTGGTTCTCGAATCCTTAACCCTCTACCACTATGAAGCTTGAATCAGCCCGAACCATGAACAGCGGGCCTTCAAGCCTTGGATCAAGCTCCCAAGCTCCACCAGACGACGGTCCATGAGCACCTACCGGTCTGGGACTTCGCATGCTCTTGCGGGCTTGCCATGCTCGCATGCTTCTTGCGTTGCTTTCGGGTCACGAGCCTCAAGTTGGCCATCTGAATCCTGACGGGTCTCTGTTTCATGACCCCTTGGCACTGGACCTGAAGCCCACATCAGTGCAAGCCGACATAAGTGCGGATGTGGGATATTGGAAACAAAGACACCTGATCGTCCAATATATTCTCCCACGGCACCCGACAAGATGTTGAGCATAACCACGCTGCGAGTTCTATGTGCCAAGCTACTCCAAGCAGCACAAGAACAGTCAAGCATCTGCAAGTTCAGGTAAAACAACAACACGAGTTTCAGCCACCCAAAACCCAGACACCCAAAGCTATCAGCAGATGTCAAGATCCAACGCCTGCCGGCCCTCCAGGCCACGGACATCTTGATTCAGCCTTCAAACATCTTAACAATGCCATGCCCGATGGTCTGAAGTGTTGGGTTTTAGGGTTTTACGGTTTAGGGTTTAAAGTGTAGGGTTTTGGGTGGCACGCTCGACTTTGAAAGCCCTGGCTGCCGTGACGATGATGGCGATGGTGGCATTTTCACTATATTTGTCCTTCTCACTGTTGCTAACGATCAGAAACGTCCATGCTCGTGAGGCGCCGACAGATGTGGTGCTGGTGATGATGAAGAGATGGAAAACAGGATCTTGTTCGGATGGCAAGTCCTGGCCTGCGCACTTCGCCTCCCAAGTGCGCAACATCCGCGGCCAAATCGTCGGGGACAATCGCCAAGGCCATGGCGTGGGGCGTCAAGCTGAAGTCAATATGACTTGGAAGTCAAATCTGCTGAAATTTCCTGCGGCCCACTCCAAAACGAATTGGTAGCGTTTTTGCCGTCGTAGGCTCAGCATCGAAGACAACATGCCCTTGAGCATTCATTCAGCGGAACGTGACGAGCGAAACCAAACTTGATCCCAAAATTGCAAGGTCGGCGTAAGCCGTTCAGGACTACTGAAGCACAGCAACACCACTTGCGACTACCTAAACCCTAAACCAAACCCCCTCCGCCCGTCTGAGCTTCAAAAACCTTTTTGAAACACTGCAGAGGCGGCCCTTGGATCTCTTTTGGTCAGGTGCCACGTGGGGGTTTCCGATTTTCGGGGGTACCTTCTAGGGGTCCTTATTATAAGAGGATCCTACTATTTGGGGATCTATATTGGGCCTGAACCCTAAACCCTAAACCCTAAGCCCTTTTTTTCGTAAACCCCCATGTTCTGGAATGAGTGCAGGAGAGCGCTTGAGGACTCAGATTAAAAATTCTGCGGTCTGCGAAGTGCGGCCACCCTCCACACAGGCTAGGGGAGGGATGCTGCAATGTCGGGTTTAGGGTTTAGGGTTTAGGGTCTAGGGTTTAGGGTGATAACTCCGTAAGAAAGATCGGCGAGCCCAGCAACTGAAGCGCGTGAGTAGTTCCAACTTTGGTTGAGCACGCGCTTTTGCCAGCAGCGGTTTCGCTTGGCAACATGGGCCGCAGCCTTTCTGAGGCAACGAGGCGCCGTTACCTTGAACTCCAGGCGGTTTAGGGTTTAGGGTTTAGGGTTTAGGGTTTAGGGTTTAGGGTTTAGGGTTTAGGGTTTAGGGTTTAGGGTTTAGGGTTTAGGGTTTAGGGTTTAGAGGGTTTAGGGTTTAGGGGTTTAGGGTTAGGGTTTAGGGTTTAGGGTTTAGGGTTTAGGGTTTAGGGGGTTTAGGGTTTAGGGTTTAGGGTTTTAGGGTTTAGGGTTTAGGGTTTAGGGTTTAGGGTTAGGGTTTAGGGTTTAGGGTTTAGGGTTTAGGGTTTAGGGTTAGGGTAGGGTTTAGGGTTAGGGTTAGGGTTTAGGGTTTAGGGTTTAGGGTTTAGGGTTTAGGGTTTAGGGTATGTTGATGTGTGAGTACGGGCTTAGCCCGTCAGCATGCCCAGGACTCTTCCAGGCTTAACAATTGCCCGTCGCATCGCTCGGTCGACTCAGCTTGGCCCCTTCGCTCTTAAACTTGAAAACTTCACAAAACGCAAAAGCTTGAGAAAGCCACATCGGTCAGAGCCCTCAGTCGCGGCTCCGCGGCCTGCAACAAAAGGAGGTTCATGGCACTTAAGAACCAAGCTTGGAGGTTCATGGTACAGTGTGCTTCATAACCAACTGTAACTGTACTTCTAAGTGTTCTTATTAACCATGTAAATCAGTACCATGAACCTCCAAGTGGTTCAATATTGCATGCTCGGCCCAGATGAGCAAACAGCAAATGCAGCTCGGGGGAATTAGGACCTTGCATCTGGAACGACAAGTGGTCGACACAACCTTGCTACCTAAAAATCGGCAACTACTGGCCTCACCCTAACCCCAAACCATACAGCAAACCTTTCATCATTAATCATCTGGCCTGTTTCCGACAGGACGATTGTCTGACCTGTGTGGAGAAGGACTGCAATCAGCAGCTCGTCTCACCCCAAAACGCTGGAACCTTAAACCCCCCGGCCTGTTTCCACAAGTGTCTGTCATTGGGCGCGTTCCGTGGAGAAAGTTCCGCATGTCGCACAGCTCCTTCGGCGAGCTTACGACATTACGTAAAATAAAGCTCCATCTTCGGAAAGAACCTATAGGAGACCAGGGCAACCCCCAAATGTGATGGCTTCGGGGGAACGAGGCATCAAGAGCACTTGAGAAGTTCCGTCACTACAGCGTGTTTCTGCGACATGGCCTGTTTGGGGCTCCTGTCACGGCCCTGGCAACTCCGCTTGCCAGAATCTGCACATGCTTGACTGCGCCACCACCGGCAATCCTTGACTTGTCCCAGCTGTTTCCTACACCGAAGTTCTCTACGAGTCGCAGGTCCTCGCCCAGTCGCCACACGCGAGCATCCACCGATCGAAGGAGTCGGAGAGTTTGGACTGTGGCCACCGGCACATCTTGCAGGAACAAGTTCCTCATCTCACAGAAAGTCATCGCACGGCATGGGGAGGGCCTGGATTTGGGGACTTGGGCCCACTGCTGGAGAGGGCAAGGCCCATGAAGCACCAAGTTCCCGAAGCCCTCAACCCAGAAGTTGCGATGCTCGGGCACACACAGACGACTCAAGGAAGCCCTACATGCAAATGCAGGGTGGCAAGCTCTGCACGTTTTACGTGCAGAACGCGACTGCCGGCAAACCGCCTAAACACCGACAAAAGCGAAGGGGGTAGAGCCGACCGGCCTTTGGAGCGTGGAAGGGTTCGTTTAGGGTTTAGGGTTTAGGGTTTCGGGTTTCGGGTTTAGGTTTAGGGTTTCGGGTTTCGGGTTTAGGGTTTAGGGTTTAGGGCTTAGGGTTTAGGGTTTAGGGTGCCTGTGAAAACTATAGGGATCAAAAGGGGCCAAGCCGCAGGAGGCCATCCACGAACTCTTCCTGAGAAGCTGGCTTCATCTGACTCGGGCCGGGTATGCAAGGGTCCTGAAGCCATCTAAAAGTACGGTTTAGGGTTTAGGGTTTAGGGTTTAGGGTTTAGGGTTTAGGGTTTAGGGTTTAGGGTTTAGGGTTTAGGGTTTAGGGTTTAAGGTTTAGGGTTTAGGGTTTAGGGTTTAGGCTACTGCTTGTGCGTTTTGGACCCTGTAAATGCAGTACTGCCCTTTAGTGTGAGATACTACGTTGAGGGCACGCCGTGTGCACTGACTCCCACAAACTCCACGAGCTGTAGCTGCAGGCAAGTCGCTCTCGTCAGCTCTCCTCCCCCATCCACGTCCAGCATCTCAAAGACCTTCCGGCCGCACGGGCAGCAGACTCTCTCAGAAACTTTGAACTTCCCCTGCTTTACAAGATCCTGAGACAAGGTTTGGACTTGAGACTTTTGTGGCGCTTGGACTCCCAGGGCCGGGAAAGCTGAAACTGGCGAGGCTAAGATTTCCGGAGGCGCGGCTGAGACGGCGTTGAGCATTCAGGCCAAAGTTTACGAAACACACGGGTTCTTTCATTTCTTTCTCGCTGGAACTCGTTTGAGGCCTTGAAGCCTAGGGTGCGGAACCTGCCGACATGTGAAGACAGGGCCTTGAAACGCTGGAACGACGATCTTGCCGGTGAAGGCTTTGCAGCATGCGAGACCGTGCTCCACTAGTCACCCAGAATGGCGGCAAACCCTTGGCAGCGGTGGGTCTCAGGATGTCTCAGGCACCAAGCAACGCAAGACCTGATCCTGCGGAGCAGCATTCGTCGCACAGAAAACCCAGTTCAATGCCTCTTCCTACTTTTGGGCTGGACCGATGTGCTTCGGGAGCCCGGAAGTCTTTCTGACCGTACTGATGCGGAGGATGGAACCGGATCTCGAGCATCCATTTCAATGTGGTTCCAACAGAATCCCATTTCTGACTCTGACATCGAACACGCGAGGTTACGCCGCAATCTTTCGACAGAGTCTTAGCCGTCCAGGCCTCATGCATTGAAGACACTCGGCTCTTGTTTCGCAGCTCCTCAGGAATCACATCCACCTCGGCGAGAACGCGCAAGAGCGGAGATTTTACAAGAAAGTTATGTGACTTAGCGTTGCATGTGCATCAAGCATCCGAGTCACGGGTACCATGGACATCTCTTCCACCGTCAGCGTACCAGAACCATCCTGCAACACCGGCTTACCCGACGCCTACATCACGAGCTGGAGCCCGGTGCAGAAACGCGACACAGAAGCTGAATGCGTGAGCTGCAAGAAACTTTTTGGTCCTTGTCAATGTCGTTGAATATTTGCAGCAGCCTCAATGCAAACAAGCTACTTTTGGCACTGCAATACAGTAAACACCAAGAGTCTTCAGCTTGACGGTGACTGCTGCCTAGAGCCCTGGAAAGCATGTCTCTTGACCAAAAACATTGTGGGAGGCAGGTCTCTCTAAGACCCTAAAAGCAGGTCATCTTCACACATGGAGGCGTCACCAACTACACAATGCCAACCTTGGCATAACAAGTTCTATCCCCTCGGATCCGTTGAATGGCCATGGGACCGTGGCATCTGGCTCTTTAGCTTCTCCTGCGCAGCACCCACCAGCAACCTCTCTGACTTTGAACATGAGCCCTCAACGCGCTAAGCCAAACACGCCTTCGAGCAATTGGGCAGGGCTGGCCAGGATTTAGGGAACTGGGGGCAATTCCTGGAGGTCGAGCTTCTCGAGCTCTTTGTCTGCCGAGGCGTTCTCCAGCGCGCCTACGCAGACTCACCGGCCGCGGGGGGCAGCCCGCACAAAAAGTCACAGGTCGAATTGATTCCCAGCCTTCAACCAGCACAGCCGTCACCTGACAGATTTTGACGTGTCCAATCCGTATCCACGGAGTCACCGGTGCTGCTAGATCGCGAGTCCCGAGATGGTACAAGAACATCCAGCGCTACGAGCAAGTTGATAGTCGAGCATCCGTACAGGGACTAGCGGTCACTAGCGAAAGCGACGCCCTTCTTTGTCACATAAGGTCCAAGATCTTCTATCACAACAGCCGGATGTATCCTACTGCATGTGGCATGACGACCGGTAGCAACATGGCTTCTTGGCTGCCCACCAAGTTCATGAGCGAAATAGAGACAAAAAGGATGATGAAGAAAAAGTACCTCAGACAATCAACAACTCACTCTCTTGAGACTCTTGAGGGGACAACTTGGTGCGCAAACTCGAACAACCCTCGGAGCATTTGCCTCACGCAGTATCATTACTGCCAAGCTAGACTGTAGGTTTTCGCGGCTCGAGGTCTGTTCCAAGCCTAATGATACGATCCTTGCCAACATCCCGAGCACTGAATCCACAGGCCTTTCCCTGTCTTGTGTCCGGCCCAGCCACAGCGCCAGCCACGGCTTTTGGGTTATGAGGGGTACGTAGATGGGAGCGACAGAGTCAAGCGTCACGAACCTCAAGGCAAAGGGCATCAAGATCACAACTTTCGACGCGCAATGCCGAAGCATGCGCACTTCCACACGCACATCGCACATGTTATTTGATTCTTGACCATGAAAACGCATCAGGCCCCACACGCAAGCGGGAGCAGGATATCACGCATACGGGTCATGGGTCATGCTGTGAAAGCAAGCCCCCATGCACATGGACCTCCAAAAAAGACAACGTGGACTGAGTGTAACATGCCATAATGACCTTTAACTTGATTGATGTTGCATACGTGCTCAGAAGAAGATGCTCGTCACCGACCAAACCATTGGCGTTTGCAGCTGTGTCTTTCCACTGCCGGACGCACCATGATTCAACCACATCTTAACATGAAGAGCGGCACTGAGCCTGTACAACACACAGGCATCAGAACTCGTAGCACAGACGTATTCTGCGAAGGCTCGCATGTGGAGCCGAAAGAACTGAACACGAATCCCACACGAGAACATGGCGCATGCACCCTACCGACCCCTCATCAAATGCAACTTGGCCACGACGTAAGTGTCAGCAGCGTGCCTGTCGCAGGTGCGGGTGCTTACACAACAGACCCCCCCATGCCCAGGACCAGTCTGGGAAGCTCTGATCCCTGGCTCCCTCCTCGAAGCCAAAAACTCTTGGTGCCAGGGTACTTGGCAGCGTCCCGAAGTAACGGCTCACAATCTCTCCCGTCTCGGTGTGCACCTTAAGGTCCTCGGGCCACAGGGCGTCACATCACAGGGCACGGCACTTGCGGGAGCGCTGCTTGGAGGTTTGGGTCTACAGCGTCCCAGAAACCATCTCAACATCATCTGAAACAAAAAACAAGGCAGCATGCCCCTGGAAGCCAAGGGTCCGTATCTTTGGTGATGATCTCGATACCTGAATCCGGCTTTCAAAGCTTGGAGGCTACGGTCTGCCTCCAGCGTTTGGAGCCCCTTTTTTGGGGACGCGCCTAAGCATGCAGCGATGTACAGCGTCAGCACCACCAGCACCAGGGTTGACACCATGGCATTTGCAGAGGTGAGGAGACCGTTCACGAGTCTCCAGACCTGGGGCAAGAAGCAACAAAGGTGGCCATGGTGGCCCTGTGTGGCCTCTCCTCGCTCCGATGAAGCAGATCCATCTGTGCCCAGCAGCGGTGCGAAACTGCTTCAGCAACCGCAGAGCACGGATGAGGCGCAGCAGCCGTAGCGAGCGAACGACCAGCAAAGATTCTAGCTCCTTCGGGGCAGTGATCGGGAGTTCCGAGGAAGCCCCCCCGCGCAACAAGGCACCAAGCCCAGCCTTGACCTGCAAACCCAGGGGTTGAGCGATGAGGCTGAGCACCCCAACAAGCACCAACGAGAAGTCCAGCAGACACCTGGTGCATCGGAGGTTGCCACCCACATACCCTGCTGCCGCCCATGGCTTAGACGCTTAGAATACCATTGTCAGCCTTGCTTCCAGCTTAACTTGCGCCTGGTTCTGGATGGTCTAACATCTTCTATCTAGGGCGCGGGGGTACAAACCTGGCAGCCGCAAAGAGCCTGATTTGGTGCATGCAGATGTGGGCCCCGATTCTTCTCCAGCCCTCCTTCAAGATCGGTGCATGTTCAGAGAAGGCTGCCGTCTCCCCACGGGCCGCTTGCAATCTGACCGCTGTGTCTCCAAGAGGCTGTCTAGTGCGGTGCGCGGGCCCTAAGTGCAGCCAATAAACAACCACCCGTACTGGGAGCAGGGGCAGAGTAGAACAATATGTGCCTGCACTGCACAATCCTGCCATGCGGCATGCGCCCAAAGCCAGCATGGCCGAACGAATACAATGTAAAGCCGCAGAAATCGAAGTCGAGAAGGGAAGAAGGTTACAGTCCTGGGGCGCCGGCCAGGAGTCGGTGAAACACTTGCGCACTCCCCAGGCCAGCAGGCGCACGAGAAACTCCGCGATGTAGGCCATCACAAATGCGAAATCCAGCCTCAGGAGATCAGAAGCAGATGAGCCCCTAGAAAGCAGCCTCTTTTGTAAAAATGCCATCGCAGAAGCCTGGGATGAAAGAAGCGGACTAATGACGGGTGCGAAACAAACCGTCCACTGCAAGAACAAAGAGGGTCTAGGCTGTAGGGATTTGACAAGGGTTTAGGGTTTAGTGTTTAGGATTTAGGGTTTAGGGTTTAAGCTTGTACAACAAGAAGACCATTGCAAGTTTGACACCGTGTAGAGCAACAACTTCGAGGCAACTTTCGGGCAAAGACATGCTGCACATGCCCCTTTGATACAGATTCTTGACAGGCGGCCAGTACATCCAGCCAATCTCATCCTGGCCCGTCAGCCTCATCACTTGTTGCGCTGGCCCCTCTCAGCTTGACATCTCTGGCACAGTTGCTCCTCAACCGTACTTGTGGCATCTAGACCGGAAGACTCATGTCCCAAGAGCCCAACACCCCTTAATTAAGGGTTTTTCCTTAGATCCCTTTTCAATTTGAGGTATATTTCTTAATCCGCCGAGGCCTTAGGCCGTAGGTGTCGCGCAACCTTGCCCGTGAATCTCCCAAAACCCTAAATTTGAAACCCGTCATGTGCGAGCATTGTGTTTGCGAATGGGGAGGGCTGCCCCAACCCCCCCCCCCCCGGCTGTTTAAATCCGCTCCAAAGCATCTATAAATCTTTTTGAAACCCATTATGCGAGCATCTTGCTTGCAACGGGACTGCGCGCCCCCACATTTGCAAACAAGATGTTCGCATGATGGGTTTCAAAAAAGATTCATAGATGCTCTGACGCAAAAGCTTGCACAGCCTGAACAAGCGGGGGGGTTGGGGCTGGTGCAGCCTCCCCCATTTGCAAACCAGATGCTCGCATGATGGGTTTCAAAAGATGCATAGATGCTTTCAAGCAAAAAGCCTGCACGGCCTGAAAAACGGCTTAAAGCCCTTTATTTTCCACTTTTGGCCTGAAATGGGTACCCATTTAGGGGGCACTTCAGCCTGCCATAGGGGCCCCCGCCCCGCCCCCCCCACCCCTGCCCCCCCTTCCCCCACCAGGCCTCCGGGGCCTTTCTTGTTACAGAAGCTCCGGCCGAGGCAGGTCGCGTAGTGTTCTCTTTAAGGGGTATGGGGCTCTCCGGGTCATTGTTCTAGGTTGATCCCTCCGCTAGTAGGTTGGAGTACTGAGCAGGGCCAGGTCGGTGGGAAATACAACCAAGGCACGAGGACTGAACCTCCAGCCCGACACACACGGCATTCACCAGAATGACCAGGCCCATGACATAGTCGAACATCTTCTTCGACGCCAGGCAAAAACACCAGTATCTCAGCAGTGACAGGTAGATGTCAGGATGTTCTTGGTAGGATATTCTTGGCTGTGTCAGGCGGCTGCGGGTGCGGGCCTAGCATGAAAATGGCCTCACACTTCACACTTTCTTCAGCATATGGCAGGAATCAGACGGAGCCTGCGAACATTTCATCCAGCTGAACCTAACCGGCCAGGGAGCCTCAGGCGGATCCACAGGCTGTGGTTCTCGTGGTGGTAGTGGTGGTCTTGTTCGGCCATCGAGTGCTCCTTACCGGACCCGACTTTTGAGGACATGCATGGAGATACGGTGCTGAGGAAGTAAGCCATCCAACTCATGATGCGTATGCTCTCTCTTTGTTTTGCTCTCGGATGATGAACGGCAGACGATGTGGGCATTTCAAGCAAAGTGCTGGCCTCAAGCCGCGGGCAGACCATGATTTTAATCGCAAACAGTTTGCGACCTCTTTCGCAACCCCTTGGGCTCTTCAAGGCAAATACGGCAGATACACCCCCCCAGGCAGGCTCCTCCTCTCTGAAGAGTCTTTCCCAGATGGAACCTGCAAAGGACACTCGTCTGGAAAACTGCGGAGCTTGTGCCGAAGTCCGGCTCCAAGTTGGGCAGTCGGGCGCAGCATGTACGAAGATTTGAGAAATTATGATTCATTCTACGACCATTCCTGTGTACAGGAAACTAAACAAAAAACCCTGCACGTTGACCTAGATTTCCGGCATTCCTGAAGGATGTTGTCGGCGCAATTTAAGCGGTGTACCAAAGCTGGCACATGACAGTCCCTCCAGTTATCCAGTGCCTGCGTGGGATTGCGATACTGGGCACTTGCCGCTGCAGCAAGCCATACATATTCTGCCATGAAGCCTGCTGCGAAAATCTTGGAGTCCGCCGTGCCTGGCCATTAAGATCGCTCAATGTTTTTGAGTTCGAACAAAATGACACCTGAGCCTCCACGTGTGGCACTCACTGTGTTGGAAAAAGAATCCGAGCATGAACGGGCAACCCTTTGCTGCGGCCAGGGCATTGCCCCGCAAAGAAGGCATCAGACATAGAACTCTGGTACGTAGCACAATGAAGTCCCAACATTCCCAGCTTCCCCCCTGGCATGCACCCAGGGCCTCTTGAGCTAATGATGCCACGGAGGTTCTGAACCGCGCCCGGGGGCGGGATGTGGCTGGGCCGAGGCTCCTCAGAAGAGAGCAGCCTTTGAACGCAAAGCTGGCCATGAAAGGCGGAGGACCCAAACCCAAAACAGTGCTGATCTGCAGAGCCCCAAGCCAAACTGCAAGCCCCGATGGCCCTACGTCCAAATCTAGGAGCCGGATAAGCCTCCAAGAGCCTGTCATCCACACATTAACACACATCTGCTGTCTTCTTCATATGACATCGACGTGAAGCATCCTTCTTCTGAGTGCTCAAAAATTCTCAGAGACACCCACAAGCCGAAACCCACTAGAACCCCTTCCCGAGCCTTCGGAGCGCCACTGCCCGGTTCCTTCGCATGCTCACAGGTCCCACCCAGGCCACCAGGCCCGCGCGCTTCCTTGCAAGGGGGTTGGGGTTCCCTTAAGGCCGCACAGAAACCGCAAGGATGCTGGTGGTCATGATTCATACAGCAAGTGTTGCCTTCTTGAGGTGTTCGCAACCGCACGGGGAAACACTCCCATATATCACATGGACGTCTTCGGACGCTCCCTGAGTTCCAAAGCCCGCTCTTCGGCCCTCAAGGGTCAACATAAGGCCTTATTGGCCCGCAAACCAACTACCTTCCACCACCCTCCAACCACCCTCCTCCCAGGCGCCTTGCACTTCGGGCACTCGGCCTTCAGGCTGAGGCTCGTGGCCTCTGCCAGCACCGTCCGCGAGAACTGCCGGGAGGACCGGAGAAAGGCCTCCCCAGAGGCTCTCTCCGACGAAGAGGGCTGAAAGGATTGAGTTTGGGCTGAAGGCTTAGGCAGGGGGGCATCTTTGAGGCATTGCCGTCTTGGGGGTGTGTATGACTGTCGGCCCTTCTTGCTAATTAGAGGCGCCAAGGCCCAGGCCCAGTGCCTTCATCCGGGCGTCGTGACCGGGCTGTGGCGCCGGGGTGATGGGGCTCCGGGGCTCTTCGCCCTCCTGGCTTCTTGCGATTTAGCGGCTAAGAAGATGGAGCCAAGGGGGCCCTTGGGGGCTGCTTTGTGGAGCTTCAAGCGGGCTTTCAGAATCATGGGCTTCCAGGGATTTCAGGGAAGGGAGCTTTGGGTTGTGAGGTGTCGACTCGGTTTCTGCAAGGGCATCTGGCTGGCAGCCCGAGACTATTCACCGTGCTTGCTAAACATTATTGAGCCCCAAGCCCCTGAACTTCACAAAAACCCCCCACCCCACCAAAGCCACTAAACCTGCCGACCCTCCTCAAGCCCCCAAAAAGCTCAACCTCACCAAGCCCTCAAGGACCACGGCAAGCCCCCAAAGCCATTCATGTCAAGTGGGAGCCGGGGGAACCCGACGCGGATGAAAGTATCTGCTGTAGGCGAACTGCCCCGTCAGCTCGGAGCCTGGCCACTTTAGGATTTTTGAGGGGGCTTTTCGCGGTTTTAGGGTTTAGAGTTGATTTTGAGGGGCTTTTTGGGTTTACATGGGTTGACCCGAAGCCCCCGACTACCCTCAATTCTTCCCTCGGTTTCCCTCGGTTTTCCCTAAGGACCATTCTAAGAGGTCCAGGTAGGGCAGGCAGGGTTTGGGGATGGGTTTAGGGTTCTAGGGCTGTAAGCCTCTCAGGGCTCTCACCCAAAGCTCTAAACCCTAGCTACTTGCACTTGGGCAGCTTTACGGGCTTTGTGTTTACGGGGAGTAGCAGGGGAGGCAGTAAGGTTTTTGGGATGTTTGTGGCCTTCGCAAAGCTTCACTACCTCTATGAAGACCCAAAACATACATACGAGTTGAACCGTGAGCTTTCTAAGTCCTCCGAACGACAGCAGCCAAAGGCACTCGCAACCCTCCATCTAGATCATTGAAACATCCAAGGGGCTTTCATGAGCTGGCATCTACATCCGTTGTTCGTTCCCAACTGTGGGTTCCTTCAAGATCTGGAAAATGTCTGCATACTGTTGCGGTGAGCCACCCTTGGGGCAGCCACAATATTGCGACGTTAGGAGCTTCATGTTTCAAGGTCCAGAATGATGCCACTACATTGCTTAAAAAATGCCTGGCAAAAACACTCCCCGAAACCCCAAGACCCCAAACCCCGAACCCTAAGCCCGCAACCCCAAACCCTAAACCCCAAACCCCGCGGTCTTTGCAACCATCGCGCTAGGCTCTCTGCCCGGATGCCTTCCGACCCTGAGCCCTAAACCCTAAACCCTAAACCCTAAACCCGGAACCCTAAACCACACGACCGCGGTCGCACCTTCGCTTCTGGGGCTGGCCAAACCTGAAAGCGTGGGCCAGGAGGTGCAGTCTGAGAAGCAACCCAGCGGTTTAGGGTTTAGGGTTTTAGAAGTTTAGAAGTTTGGAAGTTTGGAAGTTTAGTAGAAGTTTAGAAGTTTAGACGTTTAGGGTTTAGGGTTTAGGGGCAACTACTCCACACCAAGCCCCACGGTTCGATGGGGCCATATTCTGGACAGCCCCCAGTAAAGAACAGTCACCGGCTCACGGAGTTCAAAAACGTATGTGTGATGAAAGCCAAGACGCTCCCGTGGCTCGTCTCTTCCAGAAGCGCATGGAACGACTCCAGGCACAACTTCTGCTCATCGTAGATGCCCTGTTCGTGGGCACAGCATCATCTGCCCGCGCAAATCTATGGAATCTATGGCAGTGACGATCGTAAAATTCGCACATGCACAACATTGTGCCCGAGGCGTTCATGCAGGAAATCTGCGCTTGAGAGAAAAGCTTGAAGCAACGCTCACTGGACGACCCCGCGACTGCAACACCGGCACCACCGTTCTCGACACCCACAAGCTCATGCTGGAGGCCATAACTCCTATAACTCTTCTGGCTATGAGCCTCGACGCGTCCCCCGTCACTCGCCCCACCTGCAGCGACCAGCGGAGTCGATGCCACTTCTCGGCCTACCAGTCCAACAAGGCCCACCAAAGATGTTGGGGTTGCGCTCGCTTATGATTCTATCTGCCTGGCTGCCGAAATTGGGCAACCAGTACGAAATTCAGTAGCTGGAAGCTTGCTGCTCAGTGTGTCTCCACACATCGGTTGGCCCCGGCCGGCCGGGACTCTACAAACATGGCGCAAGCTGCTTGACATACAGCGCATACATTTAGGTGGTTGTCAAAATTATGGTCCCTTTTGGGATCCCTAATATAACACGGCACCTAATATTTAGGGCACCCAAGAAGGGACCATAATTTGAACAACCGCCCATCTCAACACACCGTGAGTTGCCTCATCGACCTGGTCGTAGTCCCAACCTGACCTTGCGAGAGAAGGTTCATACCGAGGGGTCAGCCCATCGGAGACCAAAACGCCTGCAAACTCCTGTGCAAGTACAGCACCCCCAAAACCCCATCCTCTGAACACCAATCCGAGAAGTTCCCGTCTTCCCACGGCCCAAGTTTCTGCAGAGGCGCCCATCCAGGTCCCAGGCGACCCCCTGCACCGCACATTCGGAGTAGGTCCGGCATATGGACCCAGGGCTCAGTAGAGTAAGACTGCATCACTTCAGCAGTCTGCAACAATCAGAACTATCGGCATCCTGCGCAAGCATTCCAAAAACCGGAGACCTCAAGAACCCAGGCCATGCGCAAACTCCACCCCTATCCCCACCCCACCCCTAACATCCCCCCAACCACCCACCTCAAAATTCCGAGCAGAAAACACGACTGGGGACCCCAAGATGAAAAAGACGAACAACGTTCACATATGCCTCCCTCGGCTGTGAGATCATGTTCTTACATCCCTGATGTCGCTTGTGGATCAACATTCCTGCGCCCTGGTCGGATCAACTAATTTAGCCCTCTGGTGCCTTGCACCACATGGCTACCCAGCACCACACGGTTCCCATGGTAAACTTGAAGTGCTTCTTGAAATCCCTCCTGACATCTTTCGCTGCCGCGCCTTGTTGCGAGCTGCAGGCACAGGCATGGCACTCAAAGGACCCCGGAAGGTGGAAGAATCGGAAAACCTTCGCATCTAACCTTTCTGGCAGATTTGTATTCCACGACACCAAGTGGCAGTGGCGTAAGTAAGGGAAGGCCTTGACACTACCAAGCCCGATATAACCAAAGACCAGGGCTCCCAAAAGCTTCTGCTGCTCGTGACCATTCGTGGCACTTGCCAATCACAGCTGCGGAGCATGGACAAGGGATGAAGAGGGAATCAAGGATTCCAGGTCCCACTCGAACTCAACACTAAACCCTCAACCCTCAACCCTAAACCCTAAACCCTAAACCCTAAACCCTAAACCCTAAACCCTAAACCCTAAACCCCAAACCCTACACACTAAACCCTAAACCCTAAACCCTAAACCCTGAACAAAACCTAAACCCATGCTAACCTCTAACCCAAACCGCACATGTTTTCCAAGCCTTGCTCGAAACATCCATAACCGTCACCGTTTTGAGCGCATTGGGATTCCTTGCAAAGGAGCAAGCCCAACGCACGCAGCCGCGAATTTCAGTCGCATGGCAGCCGTGGGAGAAGAGGAATGGCTCTGTAGGCTGCAGGCAACATAAGCTTCAAACTTCTCAATTGACTCACAAAAGCCCAGCGGCGCAAAAGAACAAACCTAAGACATGCTGGGAAAGAAATGCTCGGAACTTATCTCACGGCACGTCGGGAATGTCGACCCCACTTTCAAGACACCACCTTGCACCAAGTTATGAGGGGTAGACTGCTAGTGACTGGAGAAGCCACCTGTAATCATGGGGCAGAGTTGGACGTCGGGGTAGTGAGTAGAAGCCTTGAGGCCCTCACCACCTTTACACCAACATGGGAGGTCCCTTGGAAACCTCACGCAGGTTTAGGCCTAAGGGTGAGACAACAAGCCAGCGAGTGGGAAGCATGGAAGCTTCCCCAGTTCCCCAAGCTGGGCCAGGACTCACAGCACAAAAACTGGGTGGAGGCACAACCTCCGACTTTCGCCCCCATGGATAAACAATGCCAGGGGACAAACACCAGCACCTGGAACGGGGGGGGGTCGCGATTATTATTATTATTAGTACCACCATTACTACTACGTACAGGTTTTCGAAATCTGGAGAATATATAACTCAGAGTGTCACGCATTCAGGGTTGCGGGCACAGGCTGGAACATAACTTTCGGGTCCAACGTTGAGAAGAAAACGGAAGCCCACCACACTAGAACATACCGCCGCAGCGAGCAGGGCGTCAGAGATGTCCCCAGGCATGGATGCTCTGGTTACGCACATGGCAAAAAAAGCGAGCATCATGAACACAACGCTGCTGCGAGCCAGCTGTTTTTCGGCGCCGAAAACAACAAAAATGCCCTGTGCCCTAGGCAGGTTCGGAAAAAGCATAGTGGCATCTCAGCGATGCCCTACTAGCGAGGCGTTGGCCGCGAGTCCTCTCCGGGAGGCGAAAACACTGTAAAACACGATGCGTTCGGCATGTGCGACATGGCATGGACGTTATCATCCCCCCCCCCCCCACCCACCCGCAGAAGAGCAGAAAACGCACCCGAATGGCAGGCGCCCAAGGGCGCGCTTTGCTACTACTACTACTACTACTACTACTACTACTACTACTACTACTACTACTACTACTACTACTACTACTACTACTACTACTACTACTACTACTACTACTACTACTACTACTACTACTACTACTACTACTACTACTACTACTACTACTACTACTACTACTACTACTACTACTACTACTACTACTACTACTACTACTACTACTACTACTACTACTACTACTACTACTACTACTACTACTACTACTACTACTACTACTACTACTACTACTACTACTACTACTACTACTACTACTACTACTACTACTACTACTACTACTACTACTACTACTACTACTACTACTACTACTACTGCTACTACTACTACTACTACTACTACTACTACTACTACTACTACTACTACTACTACTACTACTACTACTACTACTATTCATTCCAATCGCAGCCGGTCTCTCAGCTTAGCGTCAGGCACGTGGCAGCGCATTGCACCGGTGCTTCAAGAGCACTAGAACCACATGGGCAAGTCCCGCTACGAATAGCTGCAAACTTGCGGCCTACTCAACTTGTCAAGAGAATGGTGCACCAGTGCACACTTCACTCGATCAAAAGAGTGCAAAATCAGATAAGTAGAAAGCGAAAACGTAAAACATGAAAACAGGTCGTAGAGCTATCGACATCGCTACAGCCATCTGTTATGGCATCTTGCATTCATCATGGCTGTACATTTCTCTGTGCAAAGTGCAGTCCTGAGAACTGCAGTGGCCCCAGGAGGGCACACTGAGGACCGCACAGCACCCAGTAGTCCTATGAAACTGCAAGTGGCCCCAAGAGGGCGCACTGCGGACCACGTTCAGCGCCCTGTAGTCCTGTGAACTGCAAGTGGCCCTTGGAGGGCACACTGGGGACCGTGTAGTTCAGTAACCAAGAAAGGTCTGGCCGCAGAGCATCGCCAGAACACAGCTTTCTCGCACTTACTAACTGTGACCCGGAAGGACGTAACATCAAGACCCAGACCACATCTCGAAGCAAACGTGGGGCCGGGGCCCAGTGCGGGCCATCCCATCCGAGGATAGGGTAGGTTGCCGCCGCCGGCAGTCTTTCAGCATTCGGGACAAGGCAGCGATGATCTGCAGCTACACACTCCTCGGGTATCTGAACTAGAGGTACACAGGCACAAGGGCTGCGCTTGGCAATGTCGAGTAGCTCTATTGCAAGCTGGCATAAAGGATCTCTTGACACATCGGTTCCACTTGTGAGTAGGTCCCTGCTTCCCATCTGTGACCTGAACTCCGTTTAGCTTCGGCACCTGAAGTCGTCGCTGATAGGCAAGGGAGTTGCCTTCCCCAGCTCCAACGGAAGAAGCTGGAACCCTCACACTGTGGGACACCTGACAATTAGGAATATAAGTAGAGTCGTCAGTCGGCATCCCACCCCGGACTTGGGGCCGTGGCACTACGCGCTTAATGGGGGCGGCCTGACGGCGCGCCGAGGAGGAATGCGGGTCCAGGGGGGATGCAGGCGGCATCGACCTCTTGCTTGCACCATGGTAAACACGCACTTGCAACGGAGCTAGCTTCAGACTGACGCGTTGGCAAGCCAGGGGCAAAGGCTTTCAGTCCACCCATGCGCCCTTTGTTCGGGCCAAAAGGCACCCAGCTGGCGAGCGTCGTCGCGCTAGTGCGGCTCGCTGCAACAGGACTGTGATCATCACGTTTTGAAGCCGGACTCCACCGCTCGCTGCATCGCCACAACTATTGGTCCCGCTGCTGGGACACAGCTGCTGGCTTTCTACTACACTACCGCGATTACGACCACTGCTAATGCCACTACTACTGCTACTCCCGACTGCTATTACGACGACTACTCTGCTACTACTGCTACTACACTACTGCCACTTCTACTGTTTTTTTCATTCCAATCGCAGCCGGTTACTCAGGGCGTCAGGCACATGGCAATGCTTTGCACCGGTGCTTCATGAGCACTATAACCATAATGGGCAAGTCCCGCCACGAAAGCTGCAAACTTGCGTCCTCAACCAGAGTACAAGTGGCCCTGTCGGGCACTGACGGTCTCAGTGACCAAAGAGCGCACTCGCCTCTCACTCACTGTCAAGGCAGGTGTACAGGTGACTTGGGTCGTCCAGCTCCAAGGAGGTGTTCTAGCACTCAAGCATCTTGTTACTGGTGTAGTTCGCCCAATTGTACAGCCCGTCAGAAGCGCCTGTTCCTGAGCAAGCATGCATTGCGCTGTTGAAGCCACGTTAGCAGAATTCGGCGCCCCTTCGGGGCGCCGCCGCAGGCGGCGCCCCCTGAGGCGCAAAGCTCGGCCATAAACCAACGAAAACGGTCGCCGCTTGAGACGCCGGGGCAAAACAGGCGCAAGCGCCCGGCGCAGGCGCCCAGAGAAGTGCTACCGCTTGAGGCGCCGCGCAAAATAAAGGAATCCGCACGAGGTATCCAGAAGCAAGTGCATAGCGGCACCCTAGAGCTTCACTGGTTGCAGAAACCCACCTCGCCAAATACCTCGACGTCAACACCGAACTCCAACACTCCGAAGCCTCCAAGCTCTAAACTCGCTAAGCGCACATCAAGACATCTTTTCTGCGAGATTCCCGGGCGTCATCGTCGAACAACAAACTGCACTGGGATTCACCGGCATCCAGTTTCCTACTGTCCGCTAACAATCCCACCCCAGCATCAGAAGCAAGCCGCTTTTTGGGCTGCTCGCACTGCTGTTCTGTTCGACTTTCAAATATTCGGCATTGACCAAGAAGCACGCCCAGGGTCACGCTCCTTCTTTCGAAGTGAGCCGACGACTTGAAACATGTTACTACCGGACATCCAACCTACCCCCTTGGCTCAAGACCGCGTCTGCTCGAGGTGGTTAAGCCACCAGTCTTTGTCTTGTGCACACTGACTGTCGGGTACGCCCGCTCCCAACCTTCCAAAGTGACGTCAACTGAGCCCTCAGCTGTCCTGTCACTCCGAAACAGAGATTGAGAACGCCCGTTCTCTTTCTTTGTTAACCTTTAAAGTTGGGAACGCCCGTTCCCCTTCATTTTCACCCCTTTGCCAGTTTTGGTTGCCAGTGCAGTATGGATAGCGTAAGGTATCTGCACAATGTCGCAAGATCGAATTAGTATTATCGATGGCAGTGCGTTTCAGTGCTTTGCTGACTTCATGTCAGGCCATCTTACTCGAGTTTGACGCTCTCTTTGCCAGAACACCATCAACACATTTGCTGGAGTATCTTAGGGATGGGTGCATTGTGTCCACGCAGACCATGCAAGAACTTCGTCAAGTACAAAATGCTGAGCTCCAGTCAGTCTTGCTTGTCAATCCTAGTAAGAACTTTCTTCAGAATCTGAAGAAAAGCCTTACTCCACAGACGAGCATAACGATAGTGAGCAATTTGCATAGCTCGCTCTCAGTATCTGACATCCCTTGTGTGCTTTTCAGGAGTTATGATGAAGACTTCCTTCATGACTGTAATCGGTGCTATTGAAGTCCAGGGCCAGCGGGAATTTGTTTACTTGGTCTCTTACATTCCTGATAGCCGCCCTCTTCATCAATCTTGTTATTAAAATGCCATCACGCCTGCCATGAGGCAAGATGCCAGCAATACTGAGGTCATCATTGCTGGCACTGTTGGAACCTTTGATGAGGAAGTCAATCTTTTCATCAAGGTCTTTGGCTTGGTCTTTGTCAAAAAGCCACAGCATCCTATCATTGCGCTTACTGACAAAGATAACAGGTGTGTTGTCTGTCTTAAAGCACCAAGAATCAGCATATCCCAACTCCAAGCTCTGATGCTTAGGATTGAGGAGATTTATGACAAGGTGCTCAAGCAGACTGAAGGCAAGTCGCAGATTGAGCTCCAAGTTTGGTATCGATTTGCACCACTTGAAGGGATCCCGGGCAATAGTGTCAACTTTGTTGATCTCCCTTATGCCATTAATTCTGCAGACAAAGGATGAAGCCTTCCGGATACATTGTATCCTTAACCAACATAGGCTAATGAAAGCCTTTCATTCTGCACCGGGGAAGTATCTTAGGATCTACGCTGACCCTTACCAATTACAGAAGGTGATCCTTGATCTTCGGCAAAAGCAGCTTGCAATTCCTGATAGCCTTGCGCTGCACGCTGCAAGGTTTCACATCTTCAATGTGAAGTCCTCGCAAGAGGTTTTTGCTTGGAAGGTGACTCAACCCTCCAATTCCACGGATGTCTCTCTTCAAATTACTTTTCATGACTGCACCGGGAACCTGCAAGATATTGTTGAAGGCCTTGAGCAAGTCAATGTCCCTGTGCAGCACCGTGGCATTGCGCATGTACAATCGGGAACCGACGTGGTTCTGCCTGCTGTTCATGTAACTGCCACCGCCACTATTGCTGACATGCTCATTCAGAACCAATATCTTGATCTTCCTTGTGGAAGAACAACCGTGCAACTGTTGCAAGAAGTTGTTGCCGCACCAAGATGGGCCAGCAAGCCTATCAATCATATCTCTGAAAACCCTAGGGAGCACTTTTTGAACTGCCATTCAGGAAGCGCTCTTTCTGGGTACGGGGGTTTTCTGGTTTGGTGTATTTCAATTCCCAAACATATATAAATCCAAAAGGGAGAAAACTCATCTCAATCTACCACTCAAACGGAATATCTCATCTTAAACATCTCCTTAAAAACTCCCGATGGGAATAACTCATGCATATTCTACCCAGTTGGATCCTTCCTTTTTCTCATACAGCATCAGGGGTAGCGCGAGGGCCACGTGCAGTCTCAAGAAGTCTCCCGGCCGCCACTACGGCCTTCAAGTGAGCCCCACCACCCCACTCTCAGGGAGGGAGGGAGGGCAAGAAAATTTTCCTTCCCCTGGCTCACAGAAAGGTTTGAGACTGCACGGGTCCAAAGTCATGCACAAGCCTCTCATGCTCACAAAAATTCCATGTACATGCTGAGGAAAATTTTCAACGAAACAAGAGCATCTCATGCATACATAAGCAAAGTACAATGGAGTATTCTAAACTGCCTGAAGGCGTCTGAGATGAAACACTTGCAACATCCCAGCCGTCCATTAAAAGGGGGGCAACCTACCACAAGGCTCCCCGCAGCGACATCATGAGCACCAGAAAACCCGCCCGGCCCCTCCCGGGCTTCCCGCACCCAACCCCCTCTTTCTGGGTACGGGGGTTTTCTGGTTTGGTGTATTTCAATTCCCAAACATATATAAATCCAAAAGGGAGAAAACTCATCTCAATCTACCACTCAAACGGAATATCTCATCTTAAACATCTCCTTAAAAACTCCCGATGGGAATAACTCATGCATATTCCACCCAGTTGGATCCTTCCTTTTTCTCATACAGCATCAGGGGTAGCGCGAGGGCCACGTGCAGTCTCAAGAAGTCTCCCGGCCGCCACTACGGCCTTCAAGTGAGCCCCACCACCCCTGATAGCGTTCAGGCTCGCTTGAGCTCAAGGATCCTCTTCGCCAGCTCCTCCAAGCGGGTGAAAGACGCTCCCACCATCGTCACGACCTCGATGCCGTGACCTCGCGATGGCGCATCACCTGGGTTCGAAAAGGAAGGCACTCGTGATACCCACCACATGGATGGGTGCTCCTGGTCCAACTGGGAGAAGATTCGGGCAAGAGAATGCATGGCCCAGCTTCTGCTGGCCCCCTTTATCACGAGGCTGCGGGTGGCGTTGTTGTCCACCCACCACACTACTCTTCGGGACTCCAGGATGGAACTCAATTCCATCATGGATGCAAGAATCGCGAACATTTCGATTTCGCAAATCAACTGATCGCCGCCGATCTCGGACTTCCACAGCTCAAGCACCCTTGACGGGACACGGCCCTCTAAGACCCAACCTGTCCCGGAGAAGCAGTCGTGAGCGGCAAGTCCAACTCCCGCCACCCCTGACTCCCAGGAGCCATCCGTCCAAAGGTGGAGGACATCGGTTGTCATGAAGCACCTCAAAATGCGCGGGGTCTCGTCCTGCAAAAGGCGGATGGTATGACGGCAAAAATCTCGGAGGTCAAGGGGGCTGAAGTGTAAGCCACCCACTATACGTGAAAGCACATGCGAGGCGTGTTTCAAAGCCCTGCCAGCGTAGAAGCCAGAAGCGTATTGCAACAAACCCTGCAGGACCTGGGCAAGCTGCCTGCTAATCTCACCCCTAGAACCAACCTCCTGAAGCTGGGCTACAATGCGCTCGATGCGACCCTGCTTGTTGGCAAGGCTCACCTCTCCTTGGGCTACCCTGTCCAGGCCCAAGGTCATCCCCAAGACGTCAAAGCTTGGAGCAAAGGCACGACCCTTCACACCCGTCTTGGCGTGACGCCACCCCAGGCAATCCAAAAAGTCGCTCACAACCGAGTCCGCACTCTCGGCCGTGGCCGCTGGACATAACAGGGGGTAGTCGTCGAAGTACACCCCGGAAGGAATCCAGAGCAGTCGATTGATCAAGAACCACAAGCAACGGCTCACCCGGTTAAAGGCATATACTGCTGCGGTACTGCCAAAAAAAGCAAGCTGTTTGACACGTACAGGGCGTCGCGCCCATCCTCTTGCCGCACTGCTATGACTGCCAAAGGCCGGTGGGCTGGCAGAACTGCAAGCTGTTTATACGCTTTGCTCAAGTCAAGGCACTTTCCGCGCCACTCCTTCGCCTCGGGGTGCGCCCTGCCCCCGTGGATCTCGCGGGCAACGAACAGGGCCATGGCGGCCAGGTAGTCACCGTCTTGCAAACGCAAGTGGATGCTCGATGTGTACCCCGAGTTAAGCTGGGCCTCGAGGCAGTTGTCGATTGGGCGTGCTTTGCCCTCAGCACCCTGGAAAATGACGAAGCGGCGTATCACCGTCCAGTCCTCTGTCTCAAGTCGGGATGAAACTTCAGCCCTGCTGTAAAACGGCCCCTCAAGGAAGCCGAGCGACACCTCCTCTTGAGATGCCTCCGCCAAGACTCTTGCCTCCTCAGCATCAATCGGCTCGGACTTGCTCAAAAGCGCCTCCCGTCTGACCTGTGCAGTCTGGAAGAGTTCGGCTTCAGTCAAGGCCGCGGGCACAAGCTTGTAGTCGAAGCACGGAGGGCACTCTAGACCCCCACCAAAGGCACCCCCTCCTTGAGAAATGTGATGGCTCCCATGTCGTCATATCCCTCCGACTGCAACAAAGCCTCCAGGGCAAAGATGGCCTTGCCCTCCATGACCTTAGCCACCGAGCGTGGCATTGATTTGTGAAGCGCTATCTCCTCAGCTCGGAATTTGTTCACCTCTCGTCTCACCCTAGCCAGAGCAAGCCGTCGCTTCAACTCCACCAGCTTCGGGTCCTTGGTGAGGTTCTCCCTCAAGGCCGCGAGCGTCACAGCCTAATCCATTGGATGCGGCACCTTCTTCGCCTCATCCACAAACTCAGAAGAACTCCTAAGAACCCCTACTTGAACCCAATCCTCACAACCATCCTGCAAAGGCGAACCACTATGAGTTCCAGGCTCAAGCGACGCAAAGGCTGAGGTTTCCGGGATGGGGATGCTCCCTCCCTGAACAGCGCCTGACAAAATCGGGGCTCCAGGGATGGTCCCTCCCTGAAGGGTGCTAGTGGAACCGGGAGCTTCAGGGATGGTCCCTCCCTGAAGGGTGCTAGGGGAACCCGCCGAGGCATCCACGTGACCTGGGAGAACTCCGACACGAGAGGAGCATGTCTGCGGTGCTGTCTGCCGGCGAACTGCAAAGCTTGACTCCGTGCGGTGGGTTGGGGGACCAACGAAAAACCCGCCGCCAGCGCCCGCTGGGCCACGCAGAGAGAATACCTCTGTGCAAGGACACAAGGATATGCAGCTTCATCCTTGGTTGCAAAACGCACACTCCCGCATTCGACGATCCTGCCCCACGGCTTGTGAAGGTGATTTCCCGGGCAGGATGCACGGAGCGATTCAAAGCACTCGGGGGAGCACAGCAGCTTGGTTCCCTTGGGCCTGGAGCCCCCATGGCAGCATTGATCAAAGCACACCTCAGAAAGACGGGGCAGGAGGCGATGACTGGGTTCAGACGGCTCGAACGCCGCAAGAATCTCCCACAAGAAACTATTGCGCGGGTTCTCAATGCAAACTATGATGCTGTTGTCAAGACAATATCTCAGCACTCTATAGCCGAAAGAATAGAGCCGATTGGCAGTGTCAACCCGACAAGAGTCCACCGAGCCAGGTTGTAAGCTGGGCAGCCCCAGCGGGAAATCGCGGCTGCGCAGAGGAGACGGCCCTATCTCTCCATTTGGCAAAGGTCTGCCTCGCGCCTTGCTGCTTGTCCCACATGGCAAGCCAAGATGCACGAGGAACGGAGGATGTTTCTTCATCAGATCCCAGAAAAGGTTCTGCCCGACTTCAGAGGACAGGTCAAGCTGAGCTACAGGCACACAAGAATCACAGTGGTGATGGTCAAAGCTGTGCACGTGAAAGCCCGTCTGGCGCAAGGCACGGGACAACGAACCCTTCCCAGCAAACAACTCAAAGGCGCAGGGAGGCGTGTCTGTGATGTCTCAAGCGGGAAGGGAACCTCCGGTGGCAGCAGGAATCCTAAGCCCCGCGCCCTAGCCAGCTCTGCTTCACCAAAGTCCCCGAGCTGCTGAATGACCCATGTCACCAAAACAAGCCTATTGCCAGTCCAAGGCTCAGTCTGATGGTAGTTTGACCATGCATCAAAAACTAAAGGCTCGGAAGTAAGCTCATGCACGCTGCCACTCAACTCAAGCTGACCGGAAACCCGCACGTCGTCACCTGGTCCCTCAATCCACAATCCGCCGCCCTGGAAGTCTGTGACGCGGAACAAGGCATTAGGCCAAGGTGCGTTGCGCCCATCCTTATGAAGAGGGGTCGCACTGTTTGAAAAGAAGCCACAAGTGGAGAACACATGACCGGGAAGACGCTCCTTGACGAAGCGGGTCATAATTCGGCTTGCAAACGGAAAAGTGTGACACTCCTTGCGCAACCCACGAAAACCTCCCTGGGCATAGCAACCAGTCACGAAAGCACTACGCACCTCACGCGAACCTCCTCGCACCTCATCTTTCGGAAGCAAACCGAAGAGCGACTGAAGGTCGGACTCCGAGATCTGTGCAGCACTCTTCAAACGCGTTTGTGCCCAAACCTCAGGATCCGCTAAGGACAGATCCCCAGTTTCCAGCGCGCCACAATTCACTTCTCCAGAGTCCGGCGCATCCTCTGGGGGGCCCTGTCAAGAACCCCCCTTAGGGCAATTAGCAAAAGGGCGATTTCCAAAGCATCCCTTACGCCAACACTTGTGGAAACCCTTGAGGCACCTGCCTTTCTTGCACTTGTTCTTGCGTCCATGCGTGTTGTACGCAAAGCACAGCGGACGGTTGGCCTCGTCCTTTGTTGCACACCCCTCGGGAAGATCAAGTGTCTTGCCAGCGCCTTTCCCCTTCTTCTCCTTGCCAGCGCCCTTTCCTCCCTTGTCCCCTGGCTTGCCCCCATGCAGGAACTGGTGCGGCGGAGGATTCGGCAAGGGGGCCAAGTATTGCATGATCTCGGGACTACGTGAAAGGCGGGTGATCTCGGCATCAAGAACTGGATCTGTGCCGGCAGGTGCTGTCAACCTGCCCATCAAGTTATTACTTGCAAGGATGAACAGCTGCTTGTCTGCCTCAATGATCTGCGACAACTGAATGCCTGCAAATCCCTTTGGCTGAGCTCGCTGCAAAACTGAGAACAAGAACTGAACATGCGAGATTAGCCATGTCGAAGGCCAGCGACCTCCTGCACCAAGCTTGCCGGAGGCGCATCTCTGAAGCCACGTCGCACGCGAGCTCATGTGGCTTCATAGTCACCTTCAAGCTATGATCAGCCGCAAGATTGACGCTACTGTCGCGAGGCACTGGGCTTCCTGAGCTCGGCTGATCCACTTGCTAGGAGGATGGTATTGCAGCACGCCTGGTTCCAGCATCTCCACACAAAGGTCCACGCATGCCGGGTCTCTGGGGTGAAGACCAAGCCGCCCAGGGTCCTCTCCTGGCGAGCCTGCCTGTCCATGCGCTCGGCAGCTGCTAACTTCTTTGGATGGCCTTACCCCGGGCTCGATCCGTGACTTTCCCTCCTCAATGGCCATGCTGACGCCATCGAAGAGAAGGCGGCGCAGGCTCCCCTTCTGGTAGCCGGTAGGACTGATGCCAAGACCGTTGATCCACGCGTCCACAGCCTCATCAGTCAAAGTTGTAGGCGTCGCCGACACAGCGAAAGCCAAGCGCCCGAACGTGGTGTAACCATTGTCCACCAGGCCCTGAATTGTCTCCTCGGTGAAGCCAATCTTCTTAGCTCTATCCAAGAAAGCTGCCTCTGAATCCAAGTTCGCTGAAGCCATGATTCACACCGTGTGGCGTAGGCGCTCAAAGGCTGATCGAATGATCCCTTCGAACTACCATATAATCTGAAAAGAACCTTCCAAAATTGAAATTTCGGCATGAAGTCACAGATGAACTGACAGCATGCGTGCACGTGTATCCTTAGAAAGCTCTTCCTCGCTGGAGCCTCTCATCTGCCATTGACATGAAAGTCCACTGGATGCTCAACTGCCATGTCTTGCAGCAAAGCGCCTCTCTCTCGAGTGCCATCTCCCAGGCACTTAAGCTCCCCCTTTAAGCCCCCTTTCCCGCCGTCCCACTCCCAACCCCCCCGCTCTTTGCTTCTTGAAAACAAAAACAATCCCGTCTCCACTCCTCTGAGTTTTGAACAAACTGTGCAGCGGAGGCTGCAGAGAATCCGCATCGTGCGTAGTGATGAAGATGAGAGAAACCATGCCCGAAAGAAGCTCAAGGTCATGGCACTCCTGGACCCTCTGGCTACGAACCTGGGAAGACACTTGATGCCGAAGACTGGTGAGCTGGAAAACAAAGATCTGGTGGCAGCCAGTTTTTGTGATGCCTTCGCACAGAAGGCAGCGGTTACCCTCACCAAGAGAGCAGGGTCGTTGCACCGTCCGGTGGTCCAGCTCTTTAAGCAAGGCGTTGGATCTCCATGGAGGATGGAAGCATCCGATTTGTATTCGGCGCTGTCGGCCATGCGGGACAGTGGCTGCGGTGCGTCAGCTCCTTCACATGTTTTGGAGGCTTTGCATTTCATGCATGCCGTGGTACATTTCCGGTGCATGGACCTCAAGGTTGTCATTTCTGGAAGGTGCAAGGGTCCTTCTTGGGGAAGCAGCCTCTGGTTCAGAGGGATTCACTGAAGTGCAAACAGGCCATGACTCTGGAGCACATCATGGTGAGAGCTGGAGAGGTGGAGCGCTGCGTTTTGGGTCAGGTTCTTTTCTGCCTGCATGCGGTGTGCCGATGGAAGGACTCACAGCGCTTGAAGGCGGTGTATCTTCTGGGAGACGGAAAGCCAAGCTGATTTTCGCCGATGTGGGGAGTGAAACGTCGCACACTGCCGACGTGGTCATCAGGGTCGCGATCCTCACGCACATCAGCACCCAGAAGAACACCTCGCTCACAAGGCCGCTCCCAGGCCCCTGAGGTTGTCAACTCCTCTTTTGACTTTCTCAGCAGTGACGCCCATGGCACGTGAACACTGCAAGCAGACATCGGGATCCTCAGCTCCCACGCCCTCACATGAAGAGTATCTCTCGGTGCAAAGCCTCCCGCACAAGAAGACGCCATCCTCCCTCAAGCAGTGCGCGCCCTCACCAGCTTCGGACCTGGGACGGCAAAGGGTTCAGGTTTCTCTGGCTCCGAGGCGGAACCATCAGAATCAGCCTTCAGCTTCACCGGTGGCGCCAAACCCGAAACTTGCCGTCGTCCTCCTTCAGCACTGGCCGACTGCACTCCCTTCTCCAAAGCATCCGCCACCTGCATAACACGTGATGCTGGATCCAGATCTGGGTCGAAAGCCCCGCTTCGAATGGTTCGGTAGAGCGCGAGAACCTTTCCAGCTAAACTCGTGTACGCTTCGCGACTGTACGTCACCATGCTCTTCACCTTCGGAAGGACGTGGTGGCCTTGAAGCAAGCGTTCACCATCGGCCCGCCTTCATCATAATCGATCGCCCTGCCCACGTCAACAAAGTGGTCTTCAAGGAATGCGTGCCGATGCGCTGATTCTCTACCCCAGTGTCTGCCAGCCAGTCCTGAATCCAAGCTGTCGCTTCCGCGGAGCCCATCTCGGTCGAACTCCAGGTGTCCAGCCTCAAGGGGGGGCTTAAGGGGGGCTTAAGGGGGGGAATAAGGGGGGCTTAAGGTGTGAAAGTTCCTGTCTAAGGACATGTTCACTTTGTTGTCCTGCATGCTGGCTCAGAGTTGTGTGTGTGTTGTAGGAACTCCGTAGTTGTGCCTTGGAGGCTCGACGGGAGTGCTGCTTTTAAGTGGGAAAGCCTTTTGAAGTGCTTGAGTTGTAGGGATGTGTGTCTGGAAGCTGTAGAAGTGACTGTGCACGTTTTTGCTTGCTTTAGGTATAGTTGGGTAGGTCCCGAGAACTCCCACTGACGTTTGAGTTTGTTTTGTGGCTGTGGAGAACACGTGGCAGAGCAGAGTTTTCACCTGTGTGTAAAGAGTTTCACTGACGAAGCCTCCGGCTTATGATTTTGGCTCAAGTCGTGAGAAAAAGAGGGTTCAGCGCGCTGCTGCTGTGTTTTCACATGGTAGCGGAGCGTGTGTGTAGCACGCTCGTAGAAACTAGAAGCCATGGCTGACCCCGGGCTGTCGACCCCTGTGCCTGAAGACGAAGACGACGAAGCTTTGTTTGGCCCCGGTGGTGCCCAGGACGGGCAACAACCGCCAACACAACCCCCTGGAGCTTCTGCTCCAGCGGGAGGACCCTCCACGGTCGTCGGACTTGACCCTCAACTCCAGCAGATGATGGTCCAGATGATGCAGAGTCAGCAAATGATGATGCAGAATCAGCAACAGACACTTCAAGTTCTGGTGGCAAAGATGGAGGCCGACGAGAGAAGGAGACGTGAGCAGGAAGCATTGTCGGCAGCTGTGAGCAACCCATTTGGGGGTGCTTCAAGTGCAGCAGCTGCCGGAAGTCCCACGGCAAAGGCTTCTGCTCCTCCACCGGCACCATCACAGAACCTGCATGTTGGAAGTAACCGTGCAGAGAAGTATCTGCCAGCATTGCCGCTCATCGATAATGTGTCGATGGGAAAAGGGCGTGTGAGAGAGCTGGAGGAGTACCATCGGTGGTGCGAGGTGCTTGCTTCCTGGCTGGCGTTGATAGACGACAACTATGTCAATGAGTTGCGCCAGGCAATGACGCATGACCGTGAGATCAAGCAGTCTGACATGGCAGTTCCGGTAGCATCGCGTTCGGCAAGGTTGTTTTACTACCTGCAACAAAGTCTGCAGAAGTTCGAACGTGGGATGGAACTGGTGAGAAGCACGTCGATGCGTCAAGGACAAGCTGCTTGTGGTTATGAGGTGATGCGTCAAATGCACCAGACCTTCAGCATTGTCTCTCGCATGGAGGCCATTGCTGTGAGAGATGAAGCCCTTCGCCTAACTTCGAAGGCGAGTTCGTACAAGCGACCGCTTGACTGCGTCCGCTTCCTTGAGGACGAGCTTGGGAAGTAGACCAGAAGCTGCATCGGTTCCCTGAACTGAGGCTTGGAGCATCTGATCGTTCAACCCTTCTTCTTCAATCTGTCAGCCCAGAGTGTAGGCATTACGTTGTCCTGCATGGGAAGTCTGGGAGCTGGGAGGAACTGGTTGAAAGCATCCGGTTCTACGAGGAGCAAACCCGATTGTGTGATGCTGGTTCGCTGAATGCAGTTGGGGAGCGCGGCCTCTGCTGGAACTGTGGCAAATCAGGCCATATGAGTTGGCAGTGCCCCGACAAGAGCTCTGGAAAAGGGAAGAAGAGGGATGAACCGAAAGGTGGAAAGCCTTCTGGTTCCAAGAATCGAGAGAAGAGTCCTAAAGGCAAGGGCAAAGGCAAAGGGAAGACAGACAAAGGAAAGGGTGGAAAGCCCAAGGGGAAGCCCAAGAACAAAGGAAAGCCCAAGGGCCGAGCTGTGGAAGACGAGCAGTCTGACCAGGTGATGGCGATGCGGTCTCATCATCTGAGTGGCTTGGGTCCGGGGACAAGAACTAATGAGCCCAATGAAGCTGAGCCCCCTCGTCTCACCATGACGAACGGAGAGATCGAGAGACTGAACCAGTCCTCCTCTAGGAATAGCTCTTTCGCATGGCTCATTGATAGTGGAGCCACCTGCCACGTGTTGTCAGAGAGCGCGTTGGGTTTTTACGAAGTCGTCAAGGAGCATTCGGGACCTCTTCCTGTGCTCATGAGTGCTAGCGATACGCCCATGGAATGTGTCAAGTTGGTTGACATTCGGGTGAAGTTTGGGAAGTTGGGGCCCGTAGTGCTTCAACAGGTCTTGGTTTGCAAGATTGGTTTCAACGTAGTCAGTTCTTGGCAAGCATCCCTTTCGGGATGGAGTACTTGGCTCACCTCAGAGCCTGGAGCAAGCTGCTTGGTGAAGCAGACGGAACGAGGTTCCTCGATGTGGGTGCCCTTGGTTCGTGAAGCCAGGAGCTGGTGGGCGTTGGCTAAGGAGATTGGCCCTACCAAGGCAAAGCCGAAAGGAAGAAGAAGCAAAGGGGACTCACCCAAGCCGGGGTGGAGCCCGAACGACGACGCGATGGAAGTGGATAAGGTGCAGAAGAAGGCACCGCCCAACGTAGGAAGAGCATTGGAGGTGACACCTTTTAAGTTTTTGCTGCGAGCATTTTCAGTGAAGCAACATGTGGGGGAACACGAGCTGCATGAGCATGTTTTACAGGAGCGTTTGAGTGGATGTGAGCATGCTGCAGTTGCAAAAGTAGGAGTAGACCTGGAAACCCCACCCTCTGCATGTTGTGCTGAAGCTTTATGTTCCGCCGCAGCTGTTTTGCTTAAGTCTGCAAGCAACACGTCGTTGGAGAAGCAAACCAGTAGGGACACACGCTGTGGAGACAAGGGTTTTGAGTGCGTAGGGGTAGGGCCTGTGCCGCTCCAGCCTCAGAGTGTTTGCATTAGGAGTAGGAGTGCCTTGCGTGTAGGACGTAGGAGTGACTTGCACCCCAGCGCTTGTGTGCCTGAGTGTTTGTTGGGACAGAGTGAAGAGAGGAAGTGTGCCTTTCGGAGCTTGCGTTGGCCAGGAGTGTTTCTGAAAGCATTGCTGGTGTTGTGTGCTCTAGGAGTGTTTTGCTCAAAGCCTGGAGCCTTTGTAAGGGACCTTGTAAAGGATGGAGCTTCCGGAAGCCTCGCCTCCGCTCTGTCTTGTGAACTCCCAAAGTGGGAGTGTGGCCCAGGTGGAAGCCTTTTCGACGAGCATGATTGCTCGTCTTGCGCACCGTTTCGAGGAGGAAGGTCAGCTGTCTCTTTCGAGGCAGCTTCTCCAAAACATCGACCTTTTTACCTCGACCCCTGGCTCGGTCGAACGGCTGTTGGGGATTCCAGCCTGCCTTGGGGAGTTGGAGACACAGGAGTTGGTGATCAATACAAGCGGCATTCCGGTGAAGCAACCTATGCTCATTGCCGAGCTGCGAGCCATTGCTGCTCCGACGGTGGACCAGTCGGTTTTGACGGACACCCTCGTCGAAGAGCACGACCGTCGTGCAGAGTATGCAAGGTATGGCTATGTTTTGACCACCATGGGGGTGGTAGTCGCCGATGTGAGTGCTACCATCCGCCAACCGCACCTTCCATGCGAGCAAAGGGGGTACTGGCGCAACAATCAGGTTGGCATCCAGCTCACCTTGAAGAAATTCCTTCTGTACCTGGAGGCGATTCGAGAGTTGCGGTGCCATCCTGCTCAATACCAGTTGTTCGAGGCAGGGCTAGCAAGCATTCTGCCAAACGAGCTCAAGGTCGAGCGTGTGCCGGCTGCCGACTTGAGAGCGCTTTTGGCGGACGTGCTCGTCCAGAGCAACCGCCGGGTGACTTTGGCTGCTCAACCGCCAACTATAATACCGGATGTTGCACCATCCGCGTCGGGTGGCACGGCACCGCCTCTTCACAAAAGTGCCCCAGCTCCACCTCCTTCGGGGTGGGCTTTGCTCAACCAAGCGCGTGCAAAAGCCGAGGCAATGATTCGATTGCATGCCGACATGAAGAGAGCTGCAACAGCCGAGGTGGCTCCATCATCGTCGACGGGCCCCGCTTTTCCACCAGGGCCTCCGGCTTTCTTGCCGTTCAGCCCTCCTTCCCCGCTTACGCCGTCCGTCTTTTCCTATGCTCCATCTTCGGCACCAGGCACGCCTATGGAAGCAGGCATGCCTCTAACTCCGCCTCCTCTACCTCCTCCATCTTGGGCACCAGGCACGCCTATGGAAGCAAGCCTGCCTATACCTCCGCCTCCTCTACCTCCTCCATCGACACCACACCCAGATACATTGAGGGAGCTTGCGGGCGAGGTTCCAATGGAGGTCGAGACGCCGATGACGCCCGTGGAGGCATTCGGTGCCCCTGGGACCCCTATGGACGTGAGTTCCGAGGTCCCAATGGAGCCAATGGTCGGTGGCATTGGAAGTCCGGGGAGCGCTTCTCCTTTGACCCCGCCGGCAGAGACGAGTATGGTGGTTCCAAACCCACCTATGGACAATTCGGATGTGGGAGACTCTGGCTCCGAGATGGATTGATATGCTTGGCTATGGGCCCTGAGGGCCTAAAAGCCGGGCATGAGTTGCTCCGATCTTCGCTGCAATGCACAAAGTTGGTAGGAGTAGGTCTGAAAGCCCTGCTGTTTGCAGTAGGAGACTGGCTGTGTGCATTAGGAGGTAGGGTAGGAGCGTTTGAGTGCTTGGTAGGTGACTGTGAGTGCAGCCTGCCTGCCGCGAATGGGTCTGCACACTGTCCCTCTGTGCCCAGGTCTTCATGGAAAGGAAGCAGTGCCTTGGCTTTAGGGTTGGTTCTGGGTTTGGTTTTCAGAGGTTGGCTGCGTAGGTGCGTGAAGCTTTTGAGTGTGCGCCGTAGGAGTAGGCTGAAGTTTGTGCGTGTAACTTTGGTAGGACGTGTGCCACGTAGGTCTTGGAGTGTTGTGCGCCGCCTGTTGTTTTTGCGTGGCGTGCTTGCTTGTGAGTTGAAAGCTGAGCCTACGGGCGAGGAAGCAAAAGGGCCAATGATGAAACGTTGGCGTGCCTTGAAGAAGTGGGCCTTGTGTGGGCTTGGGTCCCTGCGGGGGTCCGAGCAAAAGAAGGCCGTGGCACGTTCTGAGGCCCTGCGTATGCTTGCTGGTTTGCCGACCCCGGTTGTTGTGAATTCGGAGTCGGAGGAAGAGTTGATTCCTGATCCGTTGGAAGCTGAACTTGCGAAACCCAGCGGAAGTGAACCCCCTAGGCCCTCCGATGTTCGAAAGAAACCCCGTGTGGAGAATGTTCCCTCAGGTGAACCGGGTGCCCTGAGTTCCCCGGAGGTGGTGAGCGATGCTCTGGATCCTGAGGTTCCGGTCTATTTGACCTCGGAGCGGCTGAAGGCGCACCGAAATAAGGGCCACCAACCTTATCTTAGTTGCTGTGACACATGTCAAAGCGCTAGAGGGAGAGTGCCGGCTCGTAGGAAGCACATGAAACACCACCACGGACCCGGAGAGTTGCAAGTCGACTTTGGATTTTTCGGAAAGAATGTTCGTTTCCTTCTCATGGTTCATGTGGTGTCGGGGTACATACATACCGTGGTCTTAGGACCTGAGGATGAAGTGCCCGCTGTATCGGTTTGCAAAGCCTTTACGGAAATGGGATTGAGTGGATTGGACATTGTTGTCCACGGGGACCAAGAAAATCTCCTCGAGAGTGTTTTCCGCAATGCAGCGAAACACCGGACATTCGGGGGGAGGTCAATGCACTGGGTCCCGTTCGCGATAAACAGACCTCAAGCGAAGGGCATCGTTGAACGCCATGTTTGCCTTGTGAAAGAAGCGTTCTGGTCTGTTTGGCTGGGCTTAGAAGAGCGTGTAGGTGAAAAGTTGCCTCTAGGGAGCCATCTGTTTGTTGAGGCCATGAGGTACTCTGTGAGGATGCATAACTTGTTTCATGTGTCCAAGGAACACAGCACGCCGTTGGAGAGACTGCGTGGGTCGACAGTTCAGCCAGTGAAGAGCTGTGAGTTTGGGGTTGTGGGTTTTGGGAAGCCTCAGAAGGACTACCCAGAGCACCGCGGAAAGCGCTTGGTGAGGGCACTCTATGTAGGACCTCACGGTGCTAATGGATCCGGGATTCGGGTCTTTGTTCCAATAGGTATTGGAAAGCCCCCTCGTTTGGAAATCTTCAGCTCTTTTCGTGCCAAAGATCCAGTGGAGTTTGACAAAGCTGCTTTGCGTGACCTTCGAGGTAATAAGGAAGACCCTGAAAGACCCATCAAGTTCGATGTTCCAATCGATGGTCCGAGTCCGCCGCTTGATTCCCCAAATATCCCTGAAGGAAGTCTTGAGTTTCCTGTTGAACGCACCGAACCACCTGCTCTTGAGGGCCCTGAAGCAATGGAAGAAGAAGGAGAGTTGGATGGGTATTCTCCGGATTTTTCGGACGTGCCTGAAGAAACAGGCATGGAGGTTGAGCCTCCCGGAGGCGTAGGTCTTGAGGACCTTGACGCCCCTATGGATCCAGGAGAAGACGATGCCATGGAAGAGGGCCTGACGTGGCTCTATGAGCATGGCCTGAGGCAACTCTTTGATGGGCCTGACTTGAGAGTAACGACAAAAATCCGTAAGGGAGATGATGTCAAAGAGTGGTTCCGCATGAAGTTTGGTGGAAAGAAGATTTGGGTCCATGTCCCGGACAATGCGGTTTGCGAAGTTTCTGGCAAGGTTTTGCCTCGTAAGCATCTTGAAGAAGGTATGAGACTCGAGCTCTCAGAACTTGATGCTTTTGGTGTAGCTACGATTATAGGAGAAGCTGAGGCCCGTAAACGAGCTACGCGGAGAATCCATACGACTAGGTGGGTTCTGACTTCGAAACCGTCGGCCACGAACCCTGAACGAGTTCGTGCTCGTCTTGTTGTGAGAGACTATGCATTTGGATCCAATCCTCTAGCTGATGGGATATATTCCCCCACCACGTCTTTGGAAGCCTTGAGGGGTGTCCTTGCTATTCATGCTGTCAGAGGTGGCACCTTGTTGTCAGCAGATGTGAGCGTTGCCTTCATGCAAGCGCCTGTGCAGGGAGTAGAGTGTATCCGGTTTCCGAATGGGATGTATGATGAGGAGAACAAGCCGCTGTTTGCGCAGCTACACAAAGCCATGAATGGCTTGAGAGTAGGACCACTGAGCTGGTACCTAGAGGTTACAAGCACGCTGCGTAAGCAGTTTGGGTTTGGTGAGACTGCCGACCCTACTGTGCATCACCGGCTTGAGAAGGATGGTGCGCTGACCTTGGTGTTAGTGTATGTTGACGATCTCATCATCTTTTCCCAGAATCCGCCAGTTGCCAAGGATCTGTACGCTAAGCTAGCGAAGATCTATAAAATGAAGCAGACAGGGCTTCTAGAACCTGGCAAGACTGGGCAGCTCGAGTTCTTGGGTCGAGTGATCGCCCGAACCACTGAGCACGGACCTGTGTTCTTTGGCCTGAAGCCGGGGTACTTGAAGTCGCTTGGAGAAGAGTTTGGCATTAGCGGAAAAGGTGTGAAACCAGTGCTGGGAAACCTCGAGAGGGAGTACCGGAAGAAGGAGGCTGGAACACCTATCAGCACTGAGGCGTATGAACGCTATAGACGTGTGCTTGGTAAGTTGATGTGGGCAAGCCTGACGTTGCCGCATTTGTCCTACCCGGTAGGATTTCTGGGCCGGTATCAGAGTGACCCAGATAGCCAGGCAGAAGCTTGCTTGAGACGCGTGGTTCGCTGGGTGATGGCTTTGCCTGAGTACCTTCAGCGATTTTCGGCAGAAGCGTTGGAGTATCCTTGCTGCGCTTCGGAAACCAGGCTCTCTGGCTTTGTGGATGCGTCATGGAACATTTGCTCTGTGTCTGGTGCTATCGTGAAGTGGCATGGCATCATGATCAAAACTTTCTCGCGGAAACAGTCGGTGACCGCGTTGAGTTCGGCGGAGGCCGAATTGGCAGCCCTGACTGAGGCAGCCAAAGAGTCGGTGTATTTGTCTTTGCTCATGGAAACGCTCCTGTATGGAATGCCCAAAGGAGAGACCGGTGAGTTTCCGATTCACCTGGCTTCGGATTCGGAAGCCGCTTTGTCGATTAGCAAAATGACGGGGTTGTTACGCCGTGTTCGGCACCTGGAGCTTCGTCATCGCTATCTTCAAGAGCTAGTCCACCTGGAAAGGCTGATTCTAAGCTTCATCAGTGGAGAACGGAATCCAGCCGATGGACTGACGAAATCTCCTGAGGAGTTGTTGCTTGAGCATTTGCTGGTTGCGTGTGGGCTGGAAAGAGTGTGTGAAGAAGACCTTCAGGGTCTTGTAGTTCCTGAACACCTTCGTGAACGAATGGAAGAACTTGAAGAAGTATGTGAAAAGCTTGAGAAAATCCCGACAAACCTGGCGAAGTACGAGCCAGTGGCAAGAGACCTTGCGTTGGGATCTGTTCCTCTGCTTGTGATCGAGGTGTTTTGTTCAACGGACAGTGCGTTGTGCCGAGCGTGTGCTCGTGACCGAGTAGCATATATAGGCATAACTGAGAAAGAAGACTTCTTAAGCAAGAGTACTCAAATGTTTCTAGGAGAGGTCTTGCTGTGTCTGTTGAGTAGGAAACCGCCCCAGATCTATGTCCACATAGCTTCCCCGTGTACCGCTGGATGTAGCTACCGCTTTAAGAACTGGCATCGCCCGAAGTTTCGACATCGGTGGCGAGAGCAGGTCAAGAAGCATGTTGCATCTTGGAAAGCTTTAGGACGACTTCTGGAGGACCGCTGCAAAGAGATCCTGGTTACCCAGGAATGGCCAAAGAACTGTGGTCTTTGGAAGGAGGAAAGTTATCTGAAAGAAAAGAAGCGCCTTGGTCTGAACTTTGGAAGGGTTGTGGACCGTTGTGCCTTCGACGGGGTCTTTAAGCGGTGGTTCTTTGCTACAAACCGAGAGGAGTGGAGTGAAATCTTCTCTGGAAAGCCCTGTGACAAAAGTCATCAGCATGTTTCACTTGCTAGTGTCGAAGAAACAGGTATCTATCCGACTAAACTGGGTAGAGCTCTTTTGCGTGCTGCGAAAGTCACGTTAGGTCTTGTAGGAACACCTTCTTAGGTCGGCAGTAGGAGTGCTCGCTTTCGGACTTTGCCTGGGATGAGATGTTTAAGCACTGGAAACACCGAGCTGTGAAGAAGTGCGTGGCTCTGAGGCATCACAGTCCAAGCGGGGGTGTGAAAGTTCCTGGCTGCAGCAGTCATGGGGAAGCATTGTACTGTGTGTGCCCACTGCGAGGTGGGTTGGGTCTGGAATGAAGACTTGTACTACAACCCGTACTGCTGGCATTGCGGAAAGGCGTGGAAAAAGGCCACTTACCGTGAGCGAGCATGGTCAAGCCAGCGGAAGAAGTGGCAATGGCCAAAGGAAGACGCTACTTGGTGGACAAGACCTGCCAAGAACAAAGAAGGGATGGCCGACCAAGCCCTCACGAAGGCGTGGGGTACGCTTTCTATGGAGGCAAAGAAGGCCATCGAAGAAGCAGGATGGAAGCCGCGGACGATGGAGCCGGGGCCAATTTGGCCCCCGGGATTACCCGGCAATGGATCGCAGGCAGAAAGCATGTCACAGAAGGAGTACCATGCGGCCATTGAGACTGTGTGGCAAGGAGCCGAGCCCGCAGTGCAAAGGCTCCTCAGAGCGGCGGGTATACCCCCGCCGGGGGACTACAAGCCTGAGGACGAAACGCCAAAGCAGGAACTCAGCCGCCATGTTGGTACATACAGACGGACGACAAACAAGCTGAGAACGCTCATTGAGAAGAAGGTCCGGCTTCAAGACAAAACGGAGAAGATAAAGAGCGAGTTCGAGCAGGCCATGAAGCAGCTTGCGCAAGTCAGCCAGGCCATCCAGGCCACGGAGCTGGAGGTAGCGGAAGCACAGAAGAAGGTCCAAGCCTGTGTGAAGGATGAAGAGGACTCGCCATACAAGGACGTCGCGGACTACCTGGAAAAGGAAGGGATCATCCTGTCTGAGGAGCAAGCGGAGGCGCTCAAAACAAGGATGGCAGTCAAAGTCGTGGAGACAGACTGGACGGGAGTCTTGGGACCAAGAGAGCCGAGCATGCCAGTTGAACTTGGCATATATGGGCCGATGCGCATGTCTCGAGATGTGTCAGTCAGGGCAACGCCGACGGGGCGCGAACGCTCGCCGGCGCGTGCCCAGGGCGAGTGAAACCTCAGGCTGGGACAGGAGCGGAGGGGCCGACACCTCAGGGCAGCTCCTGGTCCGAACAGCCAAACTATGAAAGCAGGACAAGTAGAGGAGTCTCAATGGGGAGACTCTGATTTCTCTTTTGACGGTGGCCGAAAGCAGTGTCACGGGGACATTGTATGGCCACAGGTACATGGGGAAGGCAGTCAAGCTGTGTGTAGTACCCAAGTGCCTAATACAAACAGCACAGTGGAAGACAGCCAAGAGAGCTGGAGTCCAGTAACGCGGGGTCCAAAGTCAGCCCGTGCTGTGGATAGCAGTTGGGCGGTCACAGGTCCCAGATACTTCGGTCTGGGAGGTGCGGACCATGAGGATGAATGGGTGAATTCGGCCTCGCAAAAAGCAGAGGGAAGCCAAACACAGATGGGAGACCCAACTGCGGTAAGAGGGGATAGCCTAAAGGCCTCGCAGAAAGCTGAGGAAGCAAGGTTGTCGGCCTCGCAAAGTGCTGAGGGTCACCAAAGGAAGCAAAAGCCCAAGAAACGGAAAGCGCACCCAAGAGCACCACCTAAGGATCTACCACAGGAGTGGCAAATGTTGTGTCAAGTGGTGGGTAGATATGATGCTTCCAGTGAGGCTGCCGCACTCGAAGCCATTGAGAAACTGGAAGAGCAGGAACTCAACCCGCTACAACAACGAGCATGCCACGAAGTGCTTCGTTCCTTTGTGGAGCAGGACGCACAATATGCCAAGTGGATCTTGGCAGATGTGGCAAGTGGGTATCGCCAAGATGATAAGGCCGAATGCATCAAAATCACCTCGGCTAACATCACCAGCTGGAGGAAACCCATAGCGGCATGGATACACGAACTAGGACCGGACCTGGTGGTGCTGCAGGAAACCCATCTCAAGACAGAGGGTATCCAGCAAGCCATGAGCCATTGCCAAGATATGGGATACACCTTCATTGGCATGCCAGGCAGTACAAAAACTAAGGGTGTACAAGGAGGCCTGGCAGTGGTGGCACCCCGACATAGGAACCTGCGATACCTTATTGAGTATGGGACAGGACCGGCGGGCTTCCTGGCATGTGCCATGAGAAATAAAGGCTGGGATTTGATCATCGTCAGTCTGTATTTGGAGAGCGGGGTCGGATTCCAGGGTCCAATATCCAAGTACTGGCGAGACTGATAGCCTTTCTCAAGGGCTGCAAAGTGCCATATATGGTGCTGGGTGATTGGAATGAAGCCCAGGATACCATGAGGGGCACAACTCTGGCGACAGAAGTTGGTGGTGCATTTGTTGGAGTGGGGGAACCAACGGCCCAAGGATCGGACGAAATCGATTACGGGCTGGTTGCGAAATGCTTGGTGCCCATCCTTCAAGTGAAAACGGATTGGGAAACCCCTTTTCGGCCTCATGCTGCAATGCATTGGAGGGTGGCCCAACCGTGCAGTAGCCCTGATGTTCCCCAGATGAAGAAGGCGGGAGCACTGGTGACGGAGACTGTGGAATATGAACCAGTACAAAACACACAGAGCATCAACATCTTGGATGAACCCAAGATGGAAGATGAGCTCAGTGAGACATTTGCTCACCTGAGTGCCGGTGTGGAGAGGTCGATCACAGGCCGAATCGATGGTATGGGTGTTAAATCGGAGATTGTGCGGAAGAAATTGGTGGTCAACAACCCGGAGAACGTTGTCTGGACGGGCAAGAGGGCGGCCTTTTGGAACCGGGTCCAACAATGGGTCAAACAAGGCAGACATCATGGCGATGCACATCCGGTGGCGCGTCTGGTCCAACGCAGGCTCGGCGAGTATTACGAGGGTGATGCGCAGAACCAGGAGGATATGCTTGCGAGTATCCTGGGCCGGGGTACGGACGCTAGGCTTGTTCTGAAGCGCATCGACGAACAGCAATGCTACGCGAGAAAGGCGGATATGGAGGAGACAGCCCACCAGTACAAGCAATGGCTCAGTAAGGCCATGGAAAAGGGCATGCGACCATTATACAATGCCTTGCGAAAAGAAGAACAAGTGGTACAAAGACCCTACATGGAATATGACATGCTGGAACGGCCACACATTCGCCGAGACCACTGGGCGGCAGTGTGGACGACGGGCCAGCCGTTGGCAAAATCGGCCTCGCTCATGACGGAGCTTGAGGATGCAGCCAAAAAACAAGCGGCCAGCGTGGAGCCGCTGAACCCTGTCGAGGTCAAGGCAAGGATCAAAAAACTGGCACTAAAGAGCCCGGGGCCGGATGGCTGGAGGATTGACCATTTGCAGGCCATGGACGATAAAGCAGTTGAAGCCGTTGTGTCCTTCTACCATGAATGTGAGGCCAAGGCAGCATGGCCGCAGCAAATGACAGTCTCCCTTATAGCAATGCTGCCGAAAAATCTGACCCGGGAAAGACCAATCGCCTTGCTACACATCCTGTACAGGACTTGGGTCCGTCTGCGATGGGATTTGGTAAGTACTTGGCAGGCAGGCTATGCCACAGCTGCCACGTACGACAAGGCAGTCCCAGGCAGTTGCTGCTTGGACGTGGCCGTCGGCAGACTACTGCGAAATGAGGTGGCAAAGACAAATGGAGTGCATGTGGTGTCACTCTTTGTGGACCTCGAGTCCTTTTTCGATACCATCCAATTTCAGCAATTGATCATGGCAGCAACGGCCCTGCAATATCCACCGCTTATCCTGAAGATGGCACTGGAAGTGTACATGGGTGCCAGATACTTGGTGGCGGATGGGGTGCTATCGGCAGGCATCAGAGCTACAAATGGCGTGCAAGCGGGTTGCCCAGCGGCGCCATCGTTAGCAAAGGTGGCATTGCACCCGGTGATAGAAAAGATCCAAAGGCGACGAGATGTGGCAAACGTGGACTGTTGGTTGGATGATGTCTCAATTGACATCCAGCATAAGTCACACGTGGCGGATAGTGCCATACGAGTCTACCGCAGCTTAAAGGACGGGATGGATGCTAATGGTTTCACGATTTCATCCAAGAAGACAGGGTTTGTGGCCAGCAGTACCCAGGCGAGCAAGCACCTGCGTGAGCTCCTGCTGCCTCATGAGCCACAGGTGTACGACGTGATGCGTGACCTGGGCGTCGATAGTACAGGGGGGCGAAAGCGTCGCTTGGTGACGTCGGCAACGCGGGCCAAGAAAGCCCATGCGAGACATAGCAAACTGTCTAGGCTGGGGCCGCCGCCCAGCACTAAACTCCGCGTGGTCAAGGCAGCGATCACATCAGTTGCTTTGTGGGGGCACCCCTCTGTGGGGGTTTCACCCAAAAGAATGAAATGGCTCCGAACAGTGGTAGGAAAACACCTGGGTAAATACAAGCTTGGGAGTTTGGAAACCATCTTGGACATGGGAGCCAAGAAATGCCAGGATCCAAAGCGCACAATCCACAAGCAGCATTTCAAAGTGGTGGCCAAAGTTTTCCGTGCATGGATCGGTGGCGGAAAAGCCCACTTTGACTTGGCCTGGAAAACCACTTGGAAGAGGTTGAGTGCGGCCAAACACCACTGGCCACTGGTCACGGGGCCGATGGCTGCAACCATGGCGTACTTACTGGATCTGAAGGTAGATGCCAGTGACCCAGGCAAATGGAAGAGAGGTAGTGTCCTCAACGTTGATTGGACCCAGCCACGCATGGGTAGCCTCGCCTACAAATGGCTTGAGGGATTCCTGGAGGAACAGAAGCGGGCTGCGATAGCGCGACAGGCAGGTGGCGCTGGTGCCCAAGAGGGGCTGGATTGGACGCCGCATCACAAGTTGACGAAGCTGGGAGGCCTAAGCCCAGGCCTTATGGAAGGTATAAAGTCAGTGTGGCACGCGGGCGTCATCACGGAGTCCAAGCCAGGATGGTGCAAGAAGTGCCAAATGCCAGCAACTCTGGAGCATGTCCTCAAAGAATGTCCTTACTGGCGTGAACAAGGGTTCAAAGAACCCAAGCTCCAGGAATACTTGCGTCACAAATACCCATGGGAGTGTCTGTGGACAAGGGCACTCCTGCCAAAGCCGGCGGTGTGGCACCCGAAGCCACCGGAACACCTTTTAGGTCTACGTTACCAAGGATGCTTTGCAGCAGATGCAAAAGTGGAAGCGGAAGGCTTGATCTTCGCCACTGACGCAAGTGGAGGTCCAGGAGGAATAGACCCACGTGTACAAACATCAGCCCTCGCAGTGGTGGCTCTGTCCTGGACAAAAGGTGTCCTGGTGGAAGCTGGACGGATTACAGAGCTGGTCTACCCGTGGCAGCCGGTGGTGGACATGGAGCGCCGTGCACTTTTCCGACTAATGGAGCACACGGAGGATCTGATTGATGTCACTATGAATTGCAAGCCGGCAGTCCAAGTGCTACAAAAAACACAACCGCCGGAGGATGACCTGGAATGGAGCAAAGTGTGGAATGACAGGAAACGTATCAAGGCAACCTGGGTCCCGTCCCACAAAACTGAAGAGGAATTCCTGGCGAAGATGGGGCCGGGCACGTTGTGGCGACGTGCAGCGAATGACATGGCAGACAAAGTATGTGGTGCAGTAGCGGCGGCTGCTTACAGCCCAGCGCACAAGAGGCGTGTCAAAGAGTTGGACAATGTGGTGCGCACACTTTCCCTAGCGTACGGCGCACGCGCAGCCCACATATTGAGGACGCGCAAAGAAGAAGACTTCCCCTTCATCCTGGACCATGCCCATTACAAAGAGAAGATGGAGGCCTCGCAGAAAGCTGAGGGATGCAAAAAAGAGCAGGGCAACGCCAAACTCAACAAACGCCAGCGGCTTTGGCAGTTGCTGAAAAACCCGGAGCGCGGGCATCAATGGGAGAAGGGCAGCGAACACCCCCGGAATTTAACACTGAAATGTCAACTGTGCGGGTTGTATGTACAACAAACCCTCACGAACTTGGAGGTGGTCTTGGAGCAGTACTGCGTCAACCAGCCGGAGGCGCGAGTGCGTGAAGAGTGGGGTATCCACCCCTCCCATAATATGGTGAATTTGGGAATCCGTTGGGTTTGCACAAAGTGTGACCGAACACATGCACCGGTCAGCCAGAAGTGCAATAAAAGCCTGGCGGGGGAGTGCAAATCGCGGACTTCTCAGGGCAAGCTGGCTACCCAAGCGCAAACCCTTGTCAATGGTGGAAGTATGAGCAACGTCCAGTTTCAGCAGCCTCGCGTTCAGTTTGGTGGGAAACACGCCAAAGCTAAGCCCCAAGCCAGCGCACAGCAGAAGATGTCATTGTTTGTTAGGCCTCGCCAAGCTGAGGGGACGCAGTAAATCCGCAGCCGTTTGGTGCAAGGAGACAGGGTTTCGGCCTCGTAGCTGAGGGTGAGGGCCTCGCAACGGGGAATTGCGATTGGTGTTTACGGCCTCGCTTTGCTGAGGGAGTGTAGCTCGGCCTCGCGGTGCCGCGTGCTTGCGACACCGCTGAGGGTAAGAGAGGAGGCCTCGGCCTCGCAGAGCTGAGGGTGGAACAAGGCGTCCTCATCCTCAAGGTGGGCCTTTAGCAATGAGGCAATGGAAGACGGATGCTACGATGAGAAGACAAGGGTCCCGATTGCCATCCTGGTTAAGGAATCGGCCGGACAAAGGCAAGGGCAAAAGCAAGAACAAGCAGAAGGATCCGCCCCGAGAACGTTCCCCGCTTCCGCTTCGACAGGCCAGACACCCGGAGCAGCCTTGGGATAGGGAAGAGGAGAGTGCTTCGGAATCTCCGGTGGGTCCGGTACGCCTACGGGAGAGAGGAGAAGACAGAGCGGCCTCGCACCAAGCTGAGGGTGTCAATACAGAGCAAGAGGCAAGCGAGCCTCGTACAGTCACGCTGGCGGAAGGGCCAGGTGCCCACAATAGGGCCTCGCAGGAAGCTGAGGGAAAGGAGAAAAAGGAAGACATGGGGCAAGCCAAGCCTGTGCACCTTTTGGTGCACAAACTGCAGAACCAGCAAAGGCCAAGGACAGCGCTCCATTGGCTTGGGGAGGTCCAATTGGTCCGCAACCCAACGACAGGGCAAAGCTTACAGCCTAGGGTGCTTCCCTTCATAGGTGCAGGGCGCACTCGACGAGGATATGCTCTGGATCGGCTATGGGTCATGAAACTGGCGATGGAACCCCAGAGCTTTGGCAACGAAGCAGGGTATGGGGAACAATTCCCCACCCTGGTCACCAGGACCCTGTGGGCAGGATGGATTGGAGTCCTTTTCGACGAAGCGGTGGAGGGTTACTGCCACCACTACTTCTATGGGAGTATCATCCGCAGGGCAGAGCAGTTCAACACATGGTGGCAGGAACATCGCCATGAAGCCGGGATCCTCAGACAGTCCCTGTTTTACCTGGTGGCTAACGTCATGGCTGACCATGCAAGGAGTTGCTCTATCGGATGTCACGGTGAGCAACGTTGGGCGCGACCCAATGTCAGGATCGTTACCACGGGCAGTGTTCTTTGACACGGCGGAGCGGACGACGCTGCAGGAGGATAGATACAAGCTATCAAGCGGCCTTGTACGCCTCCTGGAGAAGTATGATGAGGAGCTACTGGCAACCATACGTGGATTGGTCAGAACGTACGACGGCAAGGCCAGCGCGCTTTGGATGGCGTGCGTAGGCAATGTCGGGCCATTTGCCCAGCACCTGCTGGATGCCGGGATTGCAAAACGAGGATGGGATGGAACCCTACTTTCGGTTCCGGCAACAGAGATCCAGAAAATCACGCTGGGCATGCCACATGACGAAGCTGATGAGTGAGCAGCGTAGCCCAGACAAGAAACACGGATAGTGGTCTGAGAAGCACCAACCGACTCAAGAAATACCGCCTCGGCGTGCTGCCTGAGGAAGTTTCGGCCTCGACTCTGGTCTGAGGGGTGCAAATGAAGGAAGTTCGGCCTCGGCAAGTCCTGAGGGAATTTCGGCCTCGACCACGGTCTGAGGGCATGGATTTCGGCCTCGACAAATGTCTGAGGGAAGTGAGGGCTAGTACCGGTAGTCTCACTGTGCAGAGTTTGTAGTTTGTATGTTTCACCCTCTAACCTCAGCCCCTTCGGGTGGCTACGCCTCGCAGCGTGCAGACGAAAGTTCCTGTCTGGCTCAAGGTTTCGGCTCAACCCCGGTGGGGTGCTCAGGTAGAGAGCGTCTTTAGTGCCGTTGTGGCTGGCCCTGGGGCTTGTAACTAAGGGTAGGTTCCGTTTTGAGGCCTGGCAAAACTGTGTTTGCTCGTAGGCCGGCTGACCGGCTAAGCTGTCATAGAGCGGCGGCCCGCCAACTGCTGCCGTCGACGAAGGGCGTGAGTGCACAGTTTTCGGCCTCGCTTCGCTAGAGGGAAGCTTTTCGTCCTCGCGTTGCTGAGGGAACCTTGTGGCCTACAGTCTGCTCTGGGTCACAGTGAGAGTTGCAGCCTCGCATTGCTTGAGGGGTGACGCAAGCCTGTTGCTCACCAGAGATTCCTGCTGTCTCTGGGTGAGCAAAACCCACCGACCCTCATTTGGATTGAGGGCTGTGCTGAAGGTGAGTTTGGGTTCCTCGCTCACTTGTGTGGAAAACGAAGGTGAGACCGAAACACGGGGGGAAACGGCCAGGCACGCTGCAGACAGTGCAGGCCAACGTCGCACTGCAAGAGGCATCCTTGCAGTGGCGACAGGAGTGTCCCGAACAATTGCGGTGTGCTCGAGCCCAAGCTTGCAGGTTTTCGGGGATCTGCAAGCTGAGCACAACAGGATTTTCTTCGCAGGTAGAATCAGGTAGAAAAGATTTGGCCCAACCCTGGTGGATCTGCCTGGACATAAATAACCAGAGGCATCAGTGTCGTAAAGCTCATTGACTGGTGCTACTGAGAAACCGTTGCCAAGGAACTTGCAGTAGGACTGTGGTGCGGCGCAGTGCAAGTTGAAGAGCAGCTGGTGGTGGCTGCTCCCCGGAAAACCAATAGTCCAAGAAGCCTCCTTCGGCCTCGCTCCGTGCTGAGGGTTTGTAAGGGTTGGTATTGGCCGGAAAGGATTCAGATGGAGGTTACCCGATCTTCGCGCTTTTCCCATCTGAAGGCAACCAATGGTAATCAGCCTGCTGGACATGGCAGGCCTGCTTTTGTTTACATCCACGTCTCCTGCAAGGGCTGGGGTCTGTCCGTGCACACAGACAAGGCGGAACCTTGCAGATGTTTAGGTCCTCGCGGCACGGCCGCTGGAGGTTGTTTGAAGATGTTGGCTCTCACTATCTGGTGAGTGGTTTGTATGGGCACTTGCTGGGGCAAGGCGGCTCTGGCGTCTGAGGATGGTACATGTGCTGGCTGCTGAGTACGGGCCACCGAAAGAGACCTGTGGTAAGACAAGCGATGAAAGGAGCCGAACTCCTAAAGAAAGGACAGGCTAGCTCACGCGGACGCCACGCAGAGTATGTGTTACTATCTTCAGATGTTGGAGCCAAATTGCCAGCCTTGTGACGTGAGATGTGGTGTTTGGATTCGGCCTCAAGCACTGGAAGGCCTACAACAACAAATCCGAATGAAAACTGTGGTCCTAAGACACGCGGTGCAGCTGCTTATACGTGGCACCGCGGGGGTCACAAAGAGATAGAGGGCTTGCCAGCAGGGGAACTCTGTCTAAAGAGAGCCCTGGCTCAGTGAGGAGCTGAGGGCCTGGCTGCGCTGATGCAGCGGAATGGTTGTTCGGCCTCGCCTCCGCTGAGGGAACAACAGTCAATGCTTCTCTGCAGTGTCGGTCCGGGTTAGTAAGAGCGAGAACGCCGGGACCTCGAGCTGCAGTTTTACCATGAAGCAACCGCGTGAGATGCATTATTGGTCAACTGGTGAGTAAGAGCGAGAAAGCCAGGGTGACGCTACTTTGGGGGAGGCTGCAAGGCACGGTTAGTAAGTGCGAGAAAGCCGGAGCTGCGGACGAACCTGGAGTAGCAGTTTTTCATACCTCACGTGTTTCACTTTGCGGCCTCGCATGCGCTGAGGAAATATGCCTCGAACAGAACATCCAGTGCTGAGTGGGGATTGCCAAACTTACGGAGGCTGATGCCACAACAAGTGCCTCAACAGCAATGCATGCGGAGGGCAAAGTTCGGCCTCGCGAGTGCTGAGGGTTGCAGCTGAGAGAGGGCCTAGCTGAGAACGCAACACCTCAAGCGAGGTAATTTTTAGTTTAGTTTCACCTTGACCAACGGCCCCTTCGGGTGGCTACGCCTCGCAGCGTGCAGACGAAAGTTCCTGTCTAAGGACATGTTAACTTTGTTGTCCTGCATGCTGGCTCAGAGTTGTGTGTGTGTAGTTGTAGGAACTCCGTAGTTGTGCCTTGGAGGCTCGACGGGAGTGCTGCTTTAAGTGGGAAAGCCTTTTGAAGTGCTTGAGTTGTAGGGATGTGTGTCTGGAAGCTGTAGAAGTGACTGTGCACGTTTTTGCTTGCTTTAGGTGTAGTTGGGTAGGTCCCGAGAACTCCCACTGACGTTTGAGTTTGTTTTGTGGCTGTGGAGAACACGCGGCAGAGCAGAGTTTTCACCTGTGTGTAAAGAGTTTCACTGACGAAGCCTCCGGCTTATGATTTTGGCTCAAGTCGTGAGAAAAAGAGGGTTCAGCGCGCTGCTGCTGTGTTTTCACATAAGGGGGGGTTTCAGAGGGGGACTTAAAGGGGGGCTTGAAGGGGCTTAAAGGGGGCCTTGAAGAGGGCTTAAAGGGGGTCTTAAGGGGGGGGGGGCTGAAAGAAGATGAGAGAAGGGATTTACTCTAAATTCCACCCCCCTCGAATCTTGTTTTATTTTTTGGATTTCATTATTCGAAGCCAGAGAAGTGAGACTTTAAACATTACCTTCTCTTCAAGAAGAGAGAGAAGGAAATTTAGTCTAAATTCCGCCCCCTTCAAATCTTGTTTTATTTTTCTATTTGTTTTTTAGATTTCATTATTCGAAATTAGAGAAGTGAGGGGGGTCTTAAGGGGGAGGCTTATCGGGGGTTTAAAGGGGGGCTTAAAGGTCGAACCTGGGTTGAACCTGGGTTGAACCCGGATTCAACCCAGGTTGAACCCAGGTTGAACCTGGATTCTGACCCGGGTTCTGAACCCGGGTTGAACCCAGGTTGAACCTGGGTTGAACCTGGGTTGAACCCAGGTTGCACCTGGGTTGAACCCAGGTTGAACCCAGGTTAAACCCAGGTTCTCGATGTTGTTGTTCCCACCCCCCCCCCCCCCCCCCCCCCCGCCCCCCCCCCAGAGGGCCGGGAGTTCGAAAACCTGGGTTGAACCCAGGTCGAACCCCCCCCCCCCCCCCCCGAACCTTGCTCGCTCACCCACCCTTACCAACGCTGTTAGAAGCCAGGAAGATTTTCAGCACCCACTTAGCACAGGCTGCAAAGGCACAAACTGTGCAAACTAAATGCTGCAAAGGGCTGTTGGAATGGAAACCAATGCTTTTCTGCGACATGCTTATAAAGGTAGATTTGCGGCCTATGCCATCCCCCCTGCGCTGTTGCAAGGTTCCTGGAACATCACACAAGCTCGATCTACCCTCCAAGCCATGATTTGGCAAGGAGTGCCTTTCTATCAGCCGGACACACGGTTAACAATGGGAACTGGGCAACCTTTGCACTGGAAGCTGGCGAAAGCTTTGTAATGCGAACAGGCTTGCCGCAATGCTTCCTTACTGCGCTGGGGCTGTGCTCTGGGTGCACGATGGGGTGTACATCAAAGCAAGAATGCGGTCACATCTTTCCTCTAAAGCGCTTGTCCAACCCAAATTGGACAGCACTTCTTTCCGCAAGTCACCCCAAATCAGAAGTACGAGGGCCTGAATGAAGTTTTTGCGGTCACCTCCACTGAACTTGAATTTAAGGCAGCAGTTGATGCGTTAAATGCTGCGGGCATTGCCTGTCACAACCCAACATTTCCGAAGTCCATTGCTCAAAGGAAAAGCAAGCGAATTGGCTGGAGGTTCCGGATATTCTGAAGGTTGAAAAGCAAAGGGAAAGCAAACGGAAGTGGATGTTATTGCTGCTCCGCGTAGCAGTTGGGTAAATGCCCCTATTCGCTGCGCAGGCTGCTGTTTTCTGTTAGTAGTGAGCGCCCGCCCACAACCCTTGATTGCTACTTATGTTGCTGTTAAGGTTCAAGGAAGTTGTAAACGCCCCCCCTCCCAAAGACATCTGTTTGCGCCTTGGATGTTTTTTATCCGGATCGGATTTTTACCCTCCCCCTGCCCAACAAGCAAGAAACACTGTAAATACCGATGTTGCGGGCATGTAAGTGTGCGAAAAACCCATGCGCCTTGGACGTTATCGTCCGGCAACAGACGTTTTAAACCCCCCCCCAACAAGCAAGACTGTAAATACCGATGTTTTGGGCATGAACACCCAGGCGCCACAGGCGCGCGCCCCTTACTACTACTACTACTACTACTTCTACTACTACTACTCCTACTACTACTACTACTACTACTACTACTGCTACTACTACTACTACTACTTCTACTACTACTACTACTACTACTACTACTACTACTACTACTACTACTACTTCGACTAGTACTACGACTACACTACTACTACTACTACTACTACTACTACTACTACTACTACTACTACTACTACTACTACTATAACTACTATTACTATTACTACTACTACTACTACTACTACTACTACTACTACTACTACTACTACTACTACTACTACTTCTGCTATTACTACTGCAACTATTATTACTACTACTACTACCACTACTAACTACCACTACCACTACCATTACCACTACCACTACCACTACCACTACTACTACTACTACTACTACTACTACTACTACCACTACCACTACTACAACAACAACAACTACTACTACTACTACTACTACTACTACTGCTATTACAACTAGTATTATGACAACAACTTGTACTACTACTACTATTATTATTACTACTACTACTACTGCTACAACAACTGCTACTACTGCTACTACTACTACTACTACTACTACTACTACTACTACTATTACTACTAGTGCTACTACTACTACTACTACTACTACTACTACTACTACTACTACTACTACTACTCTTACTACGACTACTATTGCTACGACTACTGCTACTACTGCTACTACTACTACTACTACTGCTACTACTGCTACTGCTACTATCACTATTACTACTACTAGTAGTAGTACTACTACTACTACTACTACTACTACTACTACTACTACTACTGCTACTGCTATTACTACTACTACTATTACTACTATTACTACTACTACTACTACTGCTACCACTGCTACTACTGGTACTACTACTACTACTACTACTACTACTACTGCTACTACTGCTACTACTGCTACTGCTACTATCATTATTACTACTACTAGTACTTCTTCAACTACTACTACTACTACTACTACTACTACTACTACTACTACTACGACTGTTCGAGGCTCCAGGAGCAGGAGGTCCACTTCGGCTTCCTCCGGGCGAGCTTTGAGGCTCTAGCCCTGTGATTGATTGTGATTGTTTTTTTTGTATTTCTCCAGAGACGGCGTAGGTTAGGCACGGTTATGGTGATGAACTGAATACCGGTCAGTCCTTGGGACATGTTCATGCTGCTGACTCAAACATCATTTTTCTGGGAGTAGTCGAGAGTAGTGGCAAGACTTCGCAGCGTGTACTTGGTGTGGCACTGTTTCCCTGTTCTGTGTTGGCGCGGACCTACGGAACTAGTGCTTGGGGTCCTTAATAAGGATTATAGTACTCCTATGGTAATCCCAGGAAGAAAAGGGGGGAACATCCAAAACTAGTGCCCATAGATGGTCCCTCCATGAACGGCTAAGGCTCACACGCAGCAGATGCTGAACCTCACAGACGGTCTTCACGAGAAGCAGTCCAATCAAAGCCCAGGCTATTGGGCGGTTGACGGGTATCGTACACCCTAAACCCGTCTACAGCCTAAGCCTTTATATCTTTTATTGGGCTTGGAGGTTTCAAGCTGCTTCTTGAGCTTTGCATCGGGTGTTTGTCCTGCTAAGAGTACCTTGCGAAGTGTTCACCGAAGCCGCAAGCTGTAAACCGAAACCAAATCCCCTTCCGCGGGCTGGGCTCTGTTCACGGGGTCTCTAGCCGTGAATCAGAAACTCCGATGTGCGCCGGAATCACACTCCAGCCCCGAACCCCGCCACAATACGGATTTCCCCCAGGCGCCAAGAAGGCGTGGAAGGAGGCCCGGAAGAGACCTCGGCCAAGGGTTTGGAGGGCTTCAAAATCGGGGCGGGGCAGGGCTTGCGGCTTGGCTGCCGTTCCCAAATAGGAGCCGCGGCCTAGGATGTAAGTAGCCGATTTAGCCCACCCCTGCGGCCCGGCGGCCGATCCATCTGACTCTACATCAAAGCCAGAAGCTTTTTTCTGGACCCCTGCAGACCCTTGGTTTGGTGGCGCACCCCAAGTCTGAACAGGAGAGAGGTCATTGGATTCATTGGGTTCAGGGACAATCTAGGGCAAGCTTGATTGGAGGCGATGGCCATCGAAGCGGGCCCCAGCGGCGCAGCTGAGCGTGGCTGCTTCAAGGGCAGGGCCTACCAAGGTTTCAAGGGTTGAGGAGCTTAGGGGGTTTGAGGGGGTTTAGGATGGCCTGGTACGCTAGTCCGTCCGTGGTTGCCAAAGGGCAAGCTCAGGTGCAATGCTTCGTCTAATCTCCGAGACGCCTGCGATTGATACGCCCAAAAAGAGCTTGCGTGCCGAATCACTTGATTCGCCTTCGTCTTTGAGCTCGGTTTATGGCCTGGATTGGATCGGGGTCAGTCTCATGTCTAACCCCGCAGGCAGGGAGAATAAGTGGAGCTGAGATCAGACCTGCCATGGCTCCTGTGCAGTGAATGCCCCACAAATGCACAGTTCAGCAGGTTGTTCCTTGAGGGTCCAGAGCATGATTCAATACTATTCCCCAGGCCTCTGTGTTAGAGGGTTGAGGCTTTAGGGTTAAAGGTTCGATCGAGGACTCGAAGTCGAGGCTTCGAAGGTTCGAATCTGCCCAACCTAACCACGCTCTCAACCCTGCACGTCGTGGACTTGGGCTTCGAGAGCTCAGAGTCTAGAATGTACATGGTTGTCTTGAATCAATGTATGTAGCCTAAATCACAAGATGGCTTTACAAGGGCTGTTAGAAGGGGTTCGTAGAGATTGGTTCGGGGTCTCAAATCCCACAATCACGGAATATGGGCCTTGTAGTACGGTATGTTTGACGAGTCTGCACTGAGAAGGCATGGCCCCTGGAATTTGAACTCAATACCACTACGCTGCAATACCCATGGCCTGCGGAACATCTTCAGACGGTGACCGATACTGATACACGCAGGACTACTGGCACCAAACCCTGAGCTCCCAAATCCAAGATCTCCAGATCTGACTGCCTGCACGCCAGAGAACCAGCATTGATGCCACCACGGTTTCCCCTGAATCCTCGACCCCACTCCAACCGTGAATATTCCCCAAAGCCCCTCTTTCTCTCTACGCCCTTGAACGAACCCTGTCCAGTGCAGTCTCGTCAAACTTCCGTGATTATGGAATTTGAGGCTCTTGAAACACCCTCAGAAAAGCAGCGCGCTGTAACCCCACATGCACCCCGAACTAATCTCCACGACAAAGTCGTCCTGCATATGTATAACACCATGACGTGGTTTCGAAGTTTTGTTCATTGAGAATTCGTTTGAGAACCAAGTGCCAAGCGAAGCAGGTCGGCTGACTTAGCCTGCTGTCGGAAGGTTTCACAACGATTCTGACTAGCTACGCCCTCGTGGCAGGGATTCAGCCGACTTCAGTCATGCTGGACAACCATGGACAGTCTACGTAAATACCCCACAAGCCTGCTTTCTCCAGTATTGCAGTCTTGTCAATTTGGAAGGCTCCAAAAAGCGGTATGATTTTCCACAGCTCTGCCAGCTTCAGTTTTGAGCTGGGCAGCGGTAGTCTGATGCAGCTTCCTGTTGCGGAAAAAGGCCGTGAAAGCACGATCCATGCGCCTGGGGAACTCAAGCAACCTGCAGGCACGTTTTGACTCTTTTGCGCCGGCGGCGAAGTTTGGCTCAGATTCTTCCGTTCACAGAGCTTCCGCGATCTTCATCTTAGTTCTTTGCAGTGCTAGGATGCGATCAACGCGGATGCTCCTTGCTTCCATCTTCGCAGGCAGTCTGCTGCTCTTTCCGAGCAGAGGCTTCGTGGAGCCTTTGTGGCCGCAAGGCCAGCGCAGTTGGAAGCCACGTCGGGTAGCTTCACCCAAGCTCATTTTGGTGGACAAGAAGACGGACAAGATGACACCGCTGGATGTGCTTCGGTCGAGGGCCGAAGCTGACCTCATCTCCCTACGTGGCGTCGCAGCGAGGTCAAAGTCAGACGCGGCTTTGAAGCTGTCGGGCGTTTTGCTTTGGGCAGTGGCGTATGTCCTTGTTATTCAAGCCGGCCTTGCTCACAAAGGATGCCTGATCGACCGTGAGTTGCTGGCCTACAACCTTTGCTGGGAGCTTCAGACGTGCACTTCTTGGAGTCGAGGAAGCCCCTTGCGCCATGTTGTCGGCGGTGTTTGGCTCCTTCTAGATTTGGGTGTACTCGCCACCTTCCTCATGTTCGGAAATCTGGGCGACTCTGGCAGTCTCTTCCAGCAGCGCAGTGAATTTGCAGCCTTTTTCGCGGCATTCCTGGCCGTCGGCTGCCAGCTAGCCAAAGTGGATGAGAAATGGCTTCAATTGTGGAAGCACACTGCGTGGCTGAGTTCGGCTGCCATAAATTTTTGCATAATTCGCTTAAGTATGCAAGGCCTCCTCCCTGTTCATGAGGGCAGTCTCTTTTGGCTTCCATGGCTATTTTTGATAGGAGACCTTCTGTACGTTAAAGGTGGTTGGAGCAAGTATAGAGGCTTCCACAGACCTGCGATTCGCCCGATCCGTTTTTGCGTGGTCACCATGTCTTTACTGCCCTGCATACTCGCTCACCTGATGCATGTTTGCATGGTAGTTCGTGGGCACGGACCCCTGTGAGCTCAAAGCTGGTTTCTGCGAAGTTCAGAAGCCGGTTTCTGCTTCGCTCAGGCATGTAAGTCACATAGCGACGACTGAGGTAAGTGCCCTGCTCATGCGATTTCGCTTGAGTATGCGAAGGTTCCTGTGTCTTATCTTAATACGGCCAGCTTGTTCTGACTGCCATGATTGCTTTCCTACAAGCGCGAGGGCACTTGCATTGTCCTTACTGCAGCAGAGCTCACCCGGATCCAGGTCTACGTGGGGTCATGTTCGCTCCAGTAGATCAGATCCTGCAAGTTTTTAAAAGTTCGCTCGGGCAGGCATGATTACAGAATTTATCATGCAGGCCTGGGAGGTTGGGAGGCCCACGCAAGGCAGGCTGCCGGCAAAGAATGACAATCATTCTGCGGTTCCGCGGTGTACGTCACCTCACGCCTTCAGATATGCCAAGCTGTCGTTGTAGCTTCGCTCACGAGTGCGCCCGGGCAGGCGGGATCTGTACAGTATCACGCAGGCCTGGGAGGTACAGTCGAAGCAGCCTGCCAGCGATAAATTATCATTAGTTCCAGATCCGTGCATTTCCTCATCTATACCAAACTGTTGTACATCCTTGTGCCACAAACGCACAGGCATGACTCAGTGGTATCAAGATGATGTCAGGGGGCTGCGCAGCAGACGTTTAGAAGCAGCTTACAACAGGATGCGTGGAGGGATAGACTGAAGTGTGTGTGTGTGCCCTGCCCATGCAAACGAATGATGAGCGCGGCCACCTGTTTGTGCTTTCGGGTGTATCAGGAGATGTCTGATGCCACCGTTCCCAAGGGTGCATCTCCTCAGGTATACCAAACTGTTGTCAGGCTCACAGGCATGACACAGTGGTGTCAAGATGATCTCAGGGGGCTGCGCAGCAGAAGTTTAGAAGCAGCTTACAACAGGATGCGTGGAGGGATAGACTTGAAGTGTGCGTGCCACGCCCATGCAAACGAACGATGAGCGCGGCCGCCTGTTCCGGCTTTCGGGTGTATCAGGAGCAGACAAATGATGCCACCGTTCCCTAGCCCTAGACAGCGGAGCATATTCCCAGACGTCCCAAGCGTTTTCCACGCTGCTTTGGTAGCAAAAGCCTACCAGCCATTCAGCCACAGCAGATTAAGTGCTGTGGTTTACGAATGCAGGCAGCACCGCATCCCTGTCTAGTCGAGGGCTTTGGGGAAGTGCACTATAGTGCAACGTGAGCACATTTGAGTTGCGTTTGAGCCCTGATGCGAAATGAGGGTCTCTATCTGTGTGCCGTCGGCGCCCAGGTCCCTTCTCTGTTTGGATCGCACCGGTTTCTATCCTTATTTCATGTGCACTGCTCAGTTTAGTGTTTGGCTCCAGTCATGCAAAGCAGAGATTTTGCAGATGTTACATATGTCACATGACTGAAGGGGTTCCTGCAGATCTGTGCTAGAGATCTGGATGCCTTGGAACTTCATTCCCTTACAGAGCAGCCCCAGAGTAAGAAAATGCCGATGGAGAGCTGCCGCTCATTTCGGCAAGCACTTGGGAGATGTCTGTGCCTGAGCATCTCAGCTTGAGGCCTAAAAGAACTCTACGCGCTGCCGAATGCGTCGGAAGACGGGCGCATGCTTTTCGGTCCAAACTCCAAAACCCTCGCCTGTTCAAGTTCATAAGCTCATACGGCAGCCCTGGCATGGTAATTACGTGGAGGTGCGCCGCAGACATCTGGACTGTGTACGCAGATGCATGAATAAGTCACAGCATGTTACGCGGCTGCTCCCTGTACGGCTCTCTTCCCATTATTGTTAGGACAGCTGCAGTCCTTGGAATTTGGAATTTGGAATTCGTATCGGTGTATATCATGGAATCCTCAAGGAGTGGTGGTCCAAGGGAGGTAATGAACTTCATGGCAGCGGTTTCGTGGTTTTGGGCTGTGCTGCAAGTAACGGCGTCACGGGTAGTGGTAATGGCAGAGGTTTCGAGCAGTGCCAAATGCAAACGGAAGGTAGAAGCGAAAAAGAGTGACGTTCTGGTCGACGAAAGACTGGCGAACTTCACGTGCATGGGTGTTTCGGAACACTGCCAGGCACGCTCGCCGCATGAGGCTCCACGAAGCTTTTGTCTTGGGCCTTAGATTATTACAGAGTAGAGATAGGACATGGACTTCCCTTGCAGTGAACTACTAGGTGCGCGGGTGGTTCTTGCCCGTGGTACGGGGCAAGCATTTTGCTTAGGTTGCAGGCCGAAACCACTGGCAGGGGCGATACTTCAGAGAAACGCCGCAAGAAAGGTGAAGATCACGAACATGAAGTAGTTTAGGAGTCACAACTTGAAAGCCTTCCATGTAAACGGCAAGCCGCAAAGTTGGAAGTCGCCATGGATGCTCTGGCCACTCGCACGCAAGACGAGCACGGACGGAATCGTCGTGCGGGCATGGATGCTCTGGCCGCTCCCTCGCAAGACGAGCACGGAAGGAATCATCGTGCGGGCATGGATGCCCCGGCCACTCCCACGCAAGACGCGCACGTACGGAATCATCGTGCGGGCATGGATGCTCTGGCCACTCGCACGCAGGACGAGCAAGGACGGAATCATCGCGCTCGCACGCACGACGAGCACGGACGGAATCATTGTGCGGGCATGGATGCTCTGGCCACTCCCGCGCAAGACGAGCACGGACGAAATTATCGCGCGGGCGTGTATGTCCTGGACACTGCCATGCAAGACGAGCACGGACGGAATCATCCTGCGGGCATGGATGCTCTGGCCACTCGCACACAAGACGAGCACGGTGCGGGCATGGATGCTCTGGCCACTCGCACGCAAGACGAGCACGGACGGATTCATCGTGCGGGCATGGATGCTCTAGCCACTCGCAGGCAAGACAAGCACGGAATCATCGCGCTTGCACGCACGACGCGCACGGACGGAATCATCGTGCGGGCATGGATGCTCTGGCCACTCCCACGCAAGACGAGCAGGCATCATCGTGCGGGCATGGATGCCTTGGCCACTCCCACGCAAGACGAGCACGGACGGAATCATCGTGCGGGCATGGATGCTCTGGCCACTCGCACGCACGACGAGCACGGACGGAATCATCGTGCGGGCTCTTCCTTGCTCTTCTACCTTTTGTTCTGTCTTCATGACTTCACTTGTCTGCCAACGTTCCTGCCGTGTACAAGGCCCAAACCCCGAATATGAAACCCTTAACCCTTCACTGCAAGCCCTACACCATGCTTCCTCGAAGCTTTGCCCTTCCATGCCCGCACGAATCCGCACGATGATTCCGTCCGTGCGCATCGTGCGTTCGAGTGGCCAGAGCATCCATGCCCGCACGATGATGCCGTCCCTGCTCGTCTTGCGCTGTGCACTTGCCCTCAATCTGCAAATGTGTCTGAAACACCACGGCCGTGTACGCGCCGTGGACCAAGTAGTTGGACCGCGGGGCGTCCTTGCCTGTGTGCTCTTCGGCACTTTTCGGCTGGAAACCTATGTTTTTTTTTCGGTATTTTTCTCCTTTTCCGAGGCCTCCATCACCTAAAGTTTCTAAGGCCTTGTTCAAAACGCGTTTCTTTTCGGGTTTTGGTTTTGGACGCTTTTCCGCTATTGGCTGTGCGTTTCTTCGGGTGTTTGCTTGTTTTTCTCTGGTGTTTGCACTTGTTTTATTATCTTATTAAATTTGTTTCTGGTTCTGTGTAGTTTTTTTCTCGCCTTTTCCGCACTGTGTTTTTTTTTTTCTCCGTGTTTTGGCTGTCAGCCACTTTTTTTGGTCTTGACTGGGCGTATTGGGTTTT
>CAJNDS010002440.1:0-91884 GCA_905221605.1 Symbiodinium natans
ATTTGCAAACACAATGCACACACGATGTTTTTTCAACTAGTTTCTTGGGCTTTGAAGCACGCTTGGTACAGCTCAAAAGAAGCGGGGGGGTTGGGGGGGCTGTGCCCCCCATTTGCAAACCTGCTCACATGATGGGTTTCAACTACTTTCTTGCGCTTTGGCTGAAAAAAAGCGGGGGGTTGGGGGGGGCGCAGCCCCCCCCATTTGCAATGCTCACACGATGTTTTTCAACGAGTTTCTTGGGCTTTGAACGGCTTAAAAGAAGCGGGGGGGGTTGGGGGGTCTGCGCCCCCCATTTGCAAACACCCTGCTCACATGATGGGCGTCAACAAGTTTCTTGGGCTTTGAAGCGCGCTCTGCACGGCTTAAAAAAAGCGGGGGGGTTGGGGGGGGCGCAGCCCCCCCCATTTGCAAACACAATGCTCACACGATGCTTTTCAACTAGTTTCTTGGGCTTTGAAGCACGCTTGGTACAGCTTGAAAGAAGCGGGGTTCTGCAAACACCCCGCTCACATGATGGGTTTCAACCAGTTTCTTGGGCTTCGGCTGAAAAAAAGCGGGGGGGTTGGGGGGGGCGCAGCCCCCCCCATTTGCAAACACAATGCTCACACGATGTTTTTCAACTAGTTTCTTGGGCTTTGAACGGCTTAAAAAAAGCGGGGGGGTTGGGGGGTCTGCGCCCCCCATTTGCAAACACCCTGCTCACATGATGGGTGTCAACAAGTTTCTTGGGCTTTGAAGCACGCTCTGCACGGCTTAAAAAAAGCGGGGGGGTTGGGGGGGGGGCGCAGCCCCCCCCATTTGCAAACACAATGCTCACACGATGTTTTTCAACTAGTTTCTTGGGCTTCGAAGCACGCTTCCTTTCTTCCTTCCTTGCTTCCTTCCTTTCTTCCTTCCTTTCTTCCTTCCTTGTTTCCTTCCTTCCTTCCTTCTTTCTTCCTTCCTTCCTTCCTTCCTTGTTTCCTTCCTTGTTTTCTTCCTTTCTTTCATCCTTCCTTCCTTCCTTTCTTTCCTTCTTTCCTTCTAAAACGTACCAGAAATAACCGTTTTCCTATGAAACCACAGAGAAATTACTGTTTTTCGTACCAAAAACCACGAAAATACATCAAATCCTTTAAAAATATGGAGGGAATGGTGGTTTTCTTACGAAAAACCAAGAAAATCGACCCAAAAAAAAAAAAAAAAAAAAAAAAAAAAAAAAAAAAAAAAAAAAAAAAAAAAAAAACAAAAAAAAGACCCCAAAAAATAGGCCCTCCTTTCCGAACCCTAAACCCTAGACCCTAGACCCGAGACCCTGGACCCTAGACCCTAAACCCTAAATCCAAAACCCTAAACCCTAAACCCTAAACCCTAAACCCTAAACCCTAAACCCTAAACCCATCCCAAAGCCCTTGGCCTTGGAGGAGTCTTCGGAACAAAGTGGGGAATCAGCAGCCTGGGTGCTCATTTCGGGTTGAGGGTTTAGGGTTCAGGGTTCAGGGTTTAGGGTGCTCGGGCGAACTTCCAGCTTCGAACAAACGAGGCCTAGGGTTCGATGGGTGGGGTTGTTGGCGGGTTAGGGCTTAGGGTTTTATGGGTGGGGTTGTTGGCCCTTTAGGGTTTAGGGCCGTTTACGGGTTTAGGGCTTAGTGCTTAGGGCTTAGGGGTGGGGGGTGGGGGGGGCCAAGAGCATCTGGCAAACGAGTTTGTTTTCAGAGCTCCGGGCTTGGGGCTTCAACCATAAGTCAATGTCCGGTTTAGGGTTTAGGGTTTCGGGTTTAGGGTTTAGTGTCTAGGGTTTAGGGTTTATGGTTGATGCAACGGCAAAACATGAGCAAGGCAGCGCAGGAATTATCATCGCTCAGTAGAACCCTAAACCCTAAACCGTAAACCCTAAACCCCCTGCAGAAGAACTTCTCTGTCCTGAAATCTACTTGGCTCGTGTGATACCAAACCACTCACCCTAAACAGTGACCGCCCCCCGAAAGCTCTCTGGCAGCAACACCAGTGGAAGCGAATCAGCAGGGAGGTTTAGGGTTTAGGGTCTATAGGGTCTAGGGTTTGGGGTTCAGGGTCAGGGTTTAGGGCTTAGAGAGATGGGTCGATTGCGAAAGGGAGGGTTTAGGGTTAAGTCAGGACGTTTAGGGCTGCTAGGTTGCGCAGCAACCTCGGAATAAGAAGGGTGCCCCCTTTTTTGCATAACAAGGGAAGCTAACCCCCCCCCCCCCCCCAAAAAAAAAAAAAGAAAAGAATATAAGGGACTACCGGGCATCCCAGGCTAGGAATTTAGGGTTTGGGCTTAGGGTTTAGGGTTTATAGGGTCTAGGGTTTAGGAATTGAAGAGAATCAAAGATCTTGAGTCTTCTTAGAAAGGGACCCTAAACCCTAAAACCTAAACCCCAAACCCCAAACCCCATAAACCCTATCAACCCTATAAACCCTATAAACCCTATAAACCCTATAAATCCTATAAACCCTATAAACCCTATAAACCCTATAAACCCTATAAACCCTATAAACCCTATAAACCCTAGAAACCCTATAAACCCTACAAACCCTATCAACCCTATAAACCCTATAAGCCCTATAAACCCTACAAACCCTATAAACCCTATAAGCCCTATAAACCCTATAAACCTATAAACCCTACAAGCCCTATAAGCCCTATAACCCCTAAACCCCTAAACCCTAAACCCTAAACCCTGAAACTTTTGGGGGCACTTGCGAGGCTTGTGGCCGAGCTAGGGTCCAAGGAGCTGAGGGCTTCGGGTTGAAGGGAGCTTAAACCCTAAACCCTAAAGCCTAAAGCCTACAGCCTAAACCCTAAACCCTAAACCCTAAACCCTAGCCCTAAACCCTAAACCCTGAAGGATGCCCAGAGCAAAAAACAAGCCCAGCGACCGGGCAGTAAGGGGTCAATCCCGAAGCCGCGCTGCAGGAGATGTCCGACCAATCCTCCATGGAGTTTAGGGTTTAGGGTTTAGGGTTTAGGGTTTAGGGTTTAGGGTTTAGGGTTTAGGGTTTAGGGTTTAGGGCTTAGGGTTTAGGATTTCGGGTTTCGGGTTGTGGGTGTAGGGTTTACAGTTTAGGGGCTAAGGTTTGGGGAGTGGGATCTGGGATCTGGGGTTTACGGTTTAGGGTTTAGGGTTGTGGGTTTAGGGCTTCGGGTTGTGGATTTCGGGTTTAGGGTTCGGGTTGTGGGTTGAGGGTTTCGGAATGTGGGTTTAGGGTTTAGGGTTTAGGGTCTGGGGTTTGGGGATTCGGGTTTAGGTTTTGGGATCTGGGGTGTAGGATTTCGAGTTCTGGGTGTAGGAGTTTGGTTACATGGGTTTAGGGTTGTGGGTGGAGTGTTTAGGGTCAGGGGGGTTTAGGGTTTAGGGTAAGGGTTTAGGTTTTGGGTTTTGGGTTTCGGGTTTAGGGTTTAGGGTTTCGGGTTTCGGGTGTAGGGTTTGGGGTTGTGGGTTTAGGGTTTAGGGTTTAGGGTTTCTGGTCTAGGATTTCGGGTTTTGGTTTTAGGATTTGGGGTTCTCAGTTCGGGTTTTAGGGCTTCGCGTTTAGGGTTTCGGGTTTTGGGTTTAAGGTTTTGGGTTTTGGGTCTAAGGTTAGGGTTTAGGGTTTTGCGGGCTTAGAAACTTCAGGTTCAGGGCCTACCGTTTAGAAAGCTAAGGTTTATTTGCGGTCTAGAAAGGTAGGCTTTAGGGTTGAGGGGGTTTAGAAAGTTAGGGTTTTTCACGTTAAAGCTGAGGGTGTGGGATTCGGAATTTTTAAAGTTGCTGGTCTGAAGGGTTTAGGTTTACGGTGCAGGGTCTAGTATAAGGGGTTCTTGGGTCGCGGCATTCGTGTTTTTCGGGCTTCGGAATGTAGGGACTTTCAGATTCTGGGCTTCAGGGTCTTAAGGGTTCCTGCGCATAGGTGCTCCCCATGAGAATGCGTGGCGCAGCTACTGGCGGGTGCCAGTACTCCAATCTCACGAACGAGGACACATTCACTCCGTACAGCGAAACAGCTGTACAAAAGCCAGGGAACACCTATTTGAAAGTCAATCGCAAGGGCATGAGAGAAAGCCCGAAAACATGTATATAAAAGCCAGGGCAAACGTATTTGAAAGTTAATCGCCAGAGCATACGAAGAAGCCTTCCAACATGTACGCCCTTTGCACTCCGACTGGAGAAAAAACTGTGCAAATCTCGAAGTCGCGGAAAAGGACTCTTCTGCCACGGTGGGAGCCGCTTGGTCCGGATGTGCTTAAACAGGCCTAAACCCTAAACCCTAAACCCTAAACCCTAAACCCTAAACCCACAACTTGGTGCGGGCCCAGGCCCCACTGTTGTGCCAGGCCTCAGGACTTGGATGGCCCATAAAACCTAAACCCTAAACCCTAAACCCTAAACCCTAAACTTGGCCCTAAACCCTAAACCCCAAACCCTAAACCCTAAACTTGGTCCTCTTAAACCCAGGCAAGACCCAGCAATGCCCAGCAATGGACTTTTCAAGAAACATCCCCACAGGGCCTACCTGGGTATACCTAGCTAGGCTGTAGTTCAGAGGGCTTGGGGTTTGCAGGGGGTTAGGTTGAGGTTCGGGCTCTGCCCCCTCAGTAAAAACCCTAAACCCTAAACCCTAAACCCTAAACCCTAAGGAAAAATTAGTAAAAAAAAACGACCTAAGCCATGAACAAGCTCGCTGCCCTCAAGCGGCATTAGTCCACACCATCAGGCTGGGGGGGGCAACCCGAAACCTCAAACCCTTAACCCTAAACCCTCAACCCTCTGCCCCAAAACCTAAACCCTAAACCCTCAATAGGCTAAGCCCTATAGGGCCCAATTGGATGCCCAAACCCTACCACCTAAACCCCAAGCCCGAACTCTAAACCCGCCTATAATCCCCTAAACCCTAGTCCCCAAACCCTGCATCCCAAACCCTAAACCCAAAAGCCTAACCCCAAACCCTAAACTCTAAACCCTAAACCCTAAAACCCAAACCCTAAACCCCAAACCCGAGAACCCACGCACCAAACCCTAAACCCCAACCCGAAAAACCCCAAAATCAAAACCCTAAACCCTAAGCCCCAAACTCTGGACACTAAACCCCAAACCCAAACCCTAAACCCTAAACCCCCAAACCCTAAACCCCAAACCCCAAACCCGAAACCCCAAACCCTAAACCCCAAACGCTGGACCCTAAACCCCAAACCCTAAACTCTAAACCCTAAACCCAAAACCCGAAATTTTGGGAGTTGGTGCCCCGGCCCCGCAGCCGCAACCATTGACGCCGCAGGTGCCGTCCTTAGGTTTAGGGTTTAGGGTTTAGGGTCTAGGGTCTAGGGTCTAGGGTCTAGGGCTTAGGGTTGAGGGTTGAGGGTTGAGGGGTTAGGGTTGGGGGATACCCGTACCCAAGGTTTTAGAACCTGAGCCATTTGTACGGAATGGGTTCGCAAATACATGGGCTGAGGGCAGATTGGGTACTATAAGTTGTAAGTTTCAGAACCCTAAACCCTAAACCCTGAACCCTAGACCCACAACCCTAAACCCTAAACCCTAAATCCTGCCTAAGCGTTAAATCTTCTTACAACTGCCTTTGGGGAGTACTGCCGGGCCATTGGGATGCTGGCGGGGTGTTTCAAAATTGAGGCTTTTCTGGGTTGAGGGTTTAGGACTTAGGGTGGTCTACCTCTGTTCAACAGCTTCTTTGTGGGTAGGTGTTTTTTTTTGGGGGAGGAGGTGGGCGGGGTACTTGTCTTCAGCCCTCAACAGGACAGATGCTGACTGCTGATGGGACGCTACAGTTTAGGGTTCAGGGCTCTGCATCTCGAAGGGCTGGCATTTGGGCTTAGTTCTACCCTATTCTATTTGGGGGAGCATTTCATGTCGGAGAGTTCTGCAGGGGCTCGGACCCAAGTACCCAAACCAGACACGGCATTTGGGTTTAGGGATGCAAAGAAAGTCTCCCCAAGCTGGCAAGCAGCTCCCCTAAACTACAGGCCCCAAACCCTCGATCCGAAATCCTACAAGAGCCCCACATATGCCCTGAGCCCTATGAACCCCACAAGTCCAGTAAACCCCAAACCCTGAAGCAACTCTAGTAGCCCTCAACCCTCAGTGGGGACCAAGGGGCGACCACACCTGGGGAACTTTCGCAGGCCCCCACCTGCTTCAAAGCAATTGAGGCTTTAGGCGTTTCACAAGGCGTTTTAGGGTTTAGGGCTTGGTTGGGAGAGCCTAAACCCTAAACCCTCAACCCTAAACCCTAGAGGCTGAAAGGGGTCCAGTTTCCCCTCTCCGGTTGAGGGCAAGCCCGGTGCGCGAAACCCTCTGAAGCACGTGTGGAGCCCCCGCGTGCCGCATAAACCACGCAGCATCACCCTCCACGAACAGGGTTTAGGGTTTAGGGATTAGGGTTGAGGGGTTGAGGGGTTGAGGGGTTGAGGGGTTGAGGGGTTGAGGGGTTGAGGGGTTGAGGGGTTGAGGGGTTGAGGGGTTGAGGGGTTGAGGGGTTGAGGGGTTGAGGGGTTTGGGACTTTGGGGCTTTGGGGTTTTGGGGTTTTAGGTCCGCGACCTGGCGGGCGTGTTGGATGGGAAAAGGAGGTCAAGACCTCTCCTTACAAGGGGGGGGGGGGTTAGGGGGGGATGGAGGGCCAGGCCACCCACCGCATAAACTCACGGACCATAGGCACAGGACATAGGGGCTCTTTGGGAAAAACCACCCCCAACCCCCCCCCCCCCCCCCCCCCCCCCCCCCCCCCCCCCCCCCCCCACCCCCACCCCCCCCCCCCCACCAACCCCCCACCCTCCCCCCCCCCCCCCCACCAACTTTGGCATCCTTTGACTTGACGAACGCGTTTAATGTTTCAACTATGCTCCAGCGGGGTCGGCGGCTTGAGCCGGAGGCTCTTAAATTTGGGGGTTTTGGGGTTTTGGGGTTTTGGGGTTTTGGGGTTTTGGGGTTTTGGGGTTTTGGGGTTTTGGGGTTTTGGTGTTTGGGGCTTAGGGTTTAGGGTTTGGCATCATGCGTGGATCCACACCAACCCCTCCTACTCCCAGGGTTTGGGCTGAGGGGTTTAGGGGTTAGTGGTTCAGAGGTTTTGGGGTTTTGGGCTTAGGGTTTAGGGTAGTTCGCCTAAACGTCTAATTTCTATTTCATTTCTTGATGGTTTCGGGTTTAGTTGCCCAAACCCCAAACCCCAAACCCCAAACCCCAAAACCCTAAACCTTTAGAGTTGAAGATGTCGAGTCTGGGGTCTGAGCTTCAGGGTTCATAAGGATGAGGGCAGCGGGGTGTAGGGTTTAGGGTTTAGGGTTTAGGGTTTAGGGTTTAGGGTTTAGGGTTTAGGGTTTAGGGTTCAGGCAGCGGGGGCCCTTTCTCTGCCATTACTTGGAACCATGGCCCAGGTCGTGCCCCAATCCGATATACCTCGCAGGGCGTTTCGGTGCCTATACGGGCTTCCCCAAACCCTAAACCCTAAATGCCCTAAACCCTAGACCCGAAACCCTAAACCCTGAACCCGCGGCTTGTTGGGCCGGGACGCCTATTTCCATAAGAAGCCTCTAAACCCTCGAAACCTTCTAAACCCTCCGAACCCCAAACCCTCTAAACCCTAAACCTTTACTTCCCGTGTACTCCCTAAACCCTAAACCCTAAACCCTAAACCCGAAACCCGAAACCCGAAACCCTAAACCCTAAACCCAAGCACCTGGCAGTTGGACGTCCTCCGCCCCTGGGCGGCCAGCGTTGGGGCGACGATGGCCACGAAGACGCACCTGTCATGAAGGGTTTAGGGTTTAGGGTTTAGGGTTTAGGGTTTAGGGTTTAGGGTTTAGGGTTTAGGGTTTAGGGTTTAGGGTTTAGGGTTTAGGGTTTAGGGTTTAGGGTTTAGGGTTTAGGGTTTAGGGTTTAGGGTTTAATATAGGGCTTTAGAACCTCAATGCACGAAACTCCTCTACAACTAACGTTTGGGGTTTACGGTGTAGGGTGCAAAGTTGAGGGGGGGGTGGGTGTCGGGTTTAGGGCTAAGGGCTTAGGGATTTTGCAGACCCCCTATCAGGCAACCTGGCGTCGGTGTCGGTGGAGTCGAGAACCTTAGGAACTAACCCTAAACCCTAAACCCCAAACCCTAAACCCTAAACCCTAAACCCCAAACCCTAAACCCTACAAGGGGCGCACCAGAGCGCGAAGAGGCCAAAGAAGAGGCCATTCAGGGGTCGCTGCCAGGACCTCTTGGATGTTCCAGGGGTGCTTGGGAAGGTTTAGGGTTTAGGGTTTAGGGTTTAGGGTTTAGGGTTTAGGGTTTAGGGTTTAGGGTTTAGGGTTTAGGGTTTAGGGTTTAGGGTTTAGGGGTTTAGGATTTAGGGTTTAGGGTTCAGGGTTTGCAGGGCTCGTCTTGGTTCAGGGTTCAGTGTTCAGGGTTTAGGGCTTAGGGTTCAGGGTTCAGGGCTCAAGGCTCAGGGTCCAGGGAATTTTTCCGGGTCGCAGTGTTTCAGAGGGCTTTTCTCGGTTTTGTGGTTTCCGGGTTTCAGGGTCTAGGGCTCTTTTTGGGGGGGATTTGTTTGGGGCCTTTCGCGAATCAAGGCATAGGGCTTCAAGAAACTCGAGGGGTCTACCGTTGGACCCAGAGGTGTGGCCTAAACCCTAAACCCTAAACCCTAAACCCTAAACCCTAAACCCTAAAGCCTAAACCCTAAACTCTAAACCCTAAACCCTAAACCCTAAACGCTAAACCCTAAACCCTAAACCCTAAACCCCTTCGCTGTGGCACCTGGCTTCCTTGTGACAATCATGGGAGCCCACCTTCGAACCCTAAAGACCTCAAGCCCTAAACCCTAAAACCCTAAACCCCCCTGTATGCCCCTATAAGCCCTAGAAAGCCTCTAACCCCTGTAAACCCTGTAAACCCTGTGAACCTTATGAACCCCATAAACCCTACAAGCCCAAAACCCTATAAGCCCCCACAAGCCGTATAATCGACCCTATAAACCCCATAAATCAACCCTTACACCCTCAACCCTACACCCTGAGCCCCGCTCCCGTAACCCTGAAGCCTAAACCCCAAACCCTTAACATAAACCCTATAAACCCATAAAGAAACCCCTATAAACCCTATAAGCCCTGTCAACCCTCTAGACCCTGTAAGCCCCATAAGCCCTAAATCCTAAACCCGATAAGCCCTAAGCCCTACGCCCTAAACCCGTTTAGGAAACCCCAAACCCTAAACCCTAAACCCCAAACCCTAAACCCCAAACCCTAAACCCTAAACCCCAAACCCTAAACCCTAAACCCTAAACCCTGTAAACCCCTAAACCCCGGAATGGCCAAGGGGCCATCGACTCACGGCTGCGGCGTGCGGCCGAATCGACGAGTAGACGTCGGCCTGCGGGAGCTCTGTGGGGCTTAGGGCTTTCGGGTTTTTAAAGGTTTTGGGAAGTTTTTAGGGTTTCAGGGATTTAGGGTTTTAGGGTTTGGGGTTTAGGGTCTAGGGTTAGTGCTTATTAGGGTTTAGGGTTTAGGGCTTAGCTTAAGAACCCCCAAAAAATGAAAAAATAAAATCCCTATATTGCTCCTAGAAGGAGGATGACTTTTTATGTTTTGGGGGCCGTCTTGCGCAATTTGTACCAAACAAGCCTTCGAAGCCATAAGGGTCCCACCCCCCCCAAGAACTCTTAGAACCCTTGGGTTTAGGTTTAGAGTTTGGGGTTTAGGGTTTAGGGTTTAGCACAATTCTAGCCCCTCCAAAAAACCAAAGGCGAACGCTAGTCTGCTCCAAACCCTTCAAACAACAACCGTAACATCAGGGTTTAGGGTTTAGGGCTTAGGGCCCAGCGTTGAGGGTTTGGGCTTCATCAGCCTCCACAAACTTCAAGGCTACATGGTGCGGGCCTTGGATGAAAACCTCAAAAACCTACCAGCCCTTCGCCCCAAACCCGAAACCCTCAACCCTAAACCCTACACCCTAAACCCTAAACCCTAAACCCTAGACCCTAAAGCAGGTCCTTGGCCACGTGCTTCCCTCCGAGCCGAAGCCACCAGGAGGTGGCTAAGGAGGATATCAGACTGAGCGCCTGGGCTTTGGAGGTTTAGGCTTATCAGGGTTTAGGGTTTGGGGTTTGGGGTTTAGGGTTTAGGGTTTAGGGTTATCAGGGTTCAGGGTTCTAACCCTAAACCTTACTTCTCCAATAATTAAGGAAACAAAAAGGTTAAACTGTATTTCTTCCTTCTGAATAAGAGAAGTCCAAAAGTTTAAAGTGCATTTATTGGCTAGGTAAACAACTATGAACCCTCAATCCTAAACCGGGCTACAGATTCCTCCCCTAAAACCCTCAACCCCAGCTGACACTAAAACCTGAAACACTAAAATGACACTTAGGGCTCTAGGCCTTAATCTAATTGATGTTTCGAGTTGCGGGTGTACCCTAATGCGCAGCCGGAACTTCCACAAGATGTGTCGCCCAAGAGCTTCCTCTGCCAGCTCAAAAGCTTTGTCACTAGCGCGACACAGGTCCACGGGTTCTTATATGATTTTGAAAGCAAGGAGTTTATATGAGTTGAAAAGTGACAGCGAGGCCTGGCAATTTATTTTATAGGTGCACCGCGCGGCATTTTGTTACGACACCCGGACGAGTTGACTTAATTGCAGACCCCACTCCGGACCCCAAAACAGTCACAGGGACCTGAATAGCCCGGCAAACTTCACTTTGTAGAGGGGGTCCCTCAACCCTAAACCCTAAACCCTAGACCCCCAAAACCCTAGACCCTGAACCCTGAACCCTAGGGTTTGGGGTATATAAAGGGTAACGAGGCCAAAGTAACATCCCCAAGAGCCCCCTCCAACATACCGAGCGTGTGCCTAGGGCTTCCGACCGGCGTCGCAAAACTCCCAACCCCGCGGCTTCATCTAGCTAATTATAAGCCTTAAACCATGAGAACCTCCAATTTGGGGTTTAGGGCTTAGGGCTAGGGTTTAGGGCTAGGATTTAGGGACCCTAAACCCTAGATTCTCGACACCAAGCCCTAAACCCCCCAAACTTTGAAGTCCTCAGACCCAACCGACTGGCGCCGGGAGCCTAAATGATCCCCAAAATACTAGGAATCCCTTATACTCAGGACCCCATTAAGGTTTAGGGTTTAGGGTTTAGGGTTTAGGGTTTAGGGTTTAGGGTTTGGGGTTAGGGGTTAGGGGTTAGGAGTTCGGGGTTAGCGGTTTGGGATGAAATCTGGCAAAACCAAGCCGCGGCCAGTGGCACAGCCCAAAGCAAGGCTTCCACACTGGCGGCCTGTCAGCTTAGCTTTGTGGGTGGTTTAGGGTTTAGGGTTTTGGGGTTTAGGGTTTAGGGTTTAGGGTTTAGGGTTTAGGGTTTAGGGTTTAGGGTTTAGGGTTTAGGGTTTAGGGTTTAGGGTTTTAGGGTTCTAGGGCTTCGGGTTTAGGGGCTCTTGAAACTACTAAGGGTTCAGGCCCGGGGAAAGTTTCGAGGCGTTTCGGGAAGTTTGAAGAGTTCGGGGAGGTTCGCGGAGTTAGCTTTTGTTGTTTTTTTGAAAATTTCGAGTTGCAGGGAGTATCAGAAGCCGTATAGGGAGGCTCCAGTTCTCAAGGGCTTACAGGTTTTTCACTCTAATCCCCGTAACCTCTTAGCCCGAGCCGAAACCTTCAGGGTTTAGGGTTGAGGGTTTAGAGTTGACGCTTGAGGTGGGGTAGCGGGAGTTTGGGGGCAAGGGCCTGAAACCTGATGAAGCCCCGGTATTAAGCCCGAAGCTTAACCCCAATGTTGGTACTAAGTTCTATTATCAAGAACCAAGTAAACCCTAAACCCTGAACCCTAAACCCTCAACCCTAAACCCTGACCTCGAACACCCCAAAAAAAGAGGGCCTGGGACATCACATAGCGGGAGCCGTCCCAGGGGAATGAGAACCACAGCGCCATCCTGAGTGGGGATTGGGGCATATAGGGCTTGTGGGGTTTAGGGGGTGGGGGGTTTGGGGTTTAGGGTTTAGGGTTTAGCATTTAGGGTTTAGGGTTTAGGGTAGTTTAGGGTTTAGGGTTTAGGGTCCCCAGAAGCCCTAAACCCTAGACCCTGACCACCCACACCTACGCAAGGCACCAACCCCAACTCCTGGACACCACACCCGTACCCGCGCCCCTAAACCCTGTAAACTCTGCAAACTCATAAGCCCTATAAACCCTATAAACCCTATAAACCCTATTAAACCCTAGAGACCATATAAACCCTATAAACCCTATAAACCCTAAGTGAAACCCTAAACCCTAAACCCTAAACCATAAACCCTAAACCCTGCAAACCCGACAAACCCGACAAACCCTACAAACCCCACAAACCCCACAAACGCTAAACTGACCCCTACCCGGACCTGCCCCAGACGACCCCCTCACACTAGTATAGGGGCCTAGTCTAGATGAACCCCAAACCCTAAACCCCAAACCCTAAACCCGAAACCCTCTCCTGACCCTTATGTCCCTCGTAAAGATTGTTGCGGGATCTGTCAGAGCCGTGCCGCGTGAGACCAACGGAGAAGATCAGCGTCACGGAGAGAGGGTTGAGAGCCAGGGAGAGCCATGCCTTGTTGTTTGTGTTTTGGGTTTTGGGTTTGGGGTTTAGGGTTTAGGGTTTGGGGTTTAGGGTTTAGAGCTTTCTAGGCGTTTGCACGGCTAGGGGGCCAGTGACCCGAATTTAAGAGCAGACCATCTGGGTGCTTCTTATATCCAACATTATGGTCCGTGATGACGCGAAATCTCATGGCTACAGTACCACAGAGGGACCATGACTTTTGGATAAAACCCAGGATGCAAGACCTGAGAAAGCGCGGTAAGCACTATCCCTAATTCCCTACTAAGGACTGCTAGTATACGGGGGGAACATCCCTAAACCCTAAACCCTAGACCCTAAACCCTAGACCCTAATACCCTAAACTCGCCTTGAAAGCCCTGTAAGCCCTGTCCCTGTGCTGGTCTCCGCTCCTTCGAGAGCAGTGGCACCCCTGCACCGTCCGAAGCTCATACGGTTAAGGGCTTTAGGGGGGGTTTAGGGTTTAGGGTTGAGGGTTCAGGGTTTAGGGGAAAGGGTTTAGGGTTTAGGGTTTAGGGTTTAGGGTTTAGGGTTTAGGGTTTAGGGTTTAGGGTTGAGGGTCCCTAAACCTCCTGCCAACCACAAAACCCAAAAGACCAAACTCTCAAACAAAAATCATCTGGAGCTCCCCCCCCTGAAAAAGAGAGAAGAAGAAAATGAACCCAAAACCCTACTGAAAAACACTACAAACACCCAAACCCCGACCACTGCAAAGAGCAACCCCCCCCCGTCCCCTCAAAGCAATCCCGAAACCCTAACTCCACAAACCCAAAACCCTAAACCCTAACCTCTAAACCCTAAACCCTAAACCCTAAACCCCAAACCCCAAACCCTAAACCCTAAACCCTAAACCACCCTAACCCCAAACCGCAACAAAAAAAGCCTACAAAGATTCTGGGGCCCGCGGCTGTCAGGACCGGGGCGACCTCCCAGAGCCAGACGAAGAGCGCACGGCGCCTCACCGCCTGCCTGGTTTGGGGGGGCCTAGGGTTTAGGGTTTAGGGTTTGGGGTTTAGGGTTCAGGGTTTAGGGTTTAGGGTGTTAGGGTTTGGGGTTTAGGGTTTAGGGTTTAGGGTTCAGGGTTCAGGGTTCAGGGTTCAGGGTTCAGGGTTTAGGGTTTAGGGTTTAGGGTTCAGGGTTCAGGGTTTTGGGTTTTAGGGTTTGGGGTTTAGGGTTTAGGGTTTAGGGTTTAGGGTTTAGGGGCTTTGGGGTTTAGGGGTTTCAGGGTCTAGGGTGTATCTTTAGGGGGTTGTCTTACAGCTTAGGGGGTTGAGGGCTAATCTAGGTTAGGGTTTAGAGCCTAGGGGTTGGGGGGTTTGGCTGTGAGGTTAGAGAGGTTTAGGGCTTTTAATTTGCTGTTTAGGATCTAGGGCTCCGAGCTTATATTGGTTGAAGGTTTGGGGCGTGGGGGTTTGTTGTTTCGGCTCTTGGGGTTTCAAGGGCTTATGGCTTCTAGTATCTAGGACTTCAAGCTACGAGGTGTCATAGGACACCCTAAACCCTGAAACCCGGCGTAACCCTAGCGTGAACCTCCAACTCCTGACCCAAACACCCTGCACCTTGTTCAAGTCCCGTCACGCACTCCCAACCACAATTCAGGGGAGCCTAACCCTAAACCCTAAACCTCATTCCGGAAGAGGTCTTCCAAGCGGAGGGCTGAGAGGTTTCCTAGGGCTTAATGCGTTCTAGCAAGCTTGCAGCACAGAACCCTAAACCCTAAACCCTAAACCCGAAACCCTGAACCCCTATGGCGGAAAGGAAGAAGCTTGCAGCTCCAGAGATCTCCCGGGTTCAACTCACTTCCAAGTTCTCATTTGAATACCACCACGAGTTTAGGGTTTAGGGTTTAGGGTTCAGGGTTTACGGTTTAGGGTTGGGATGCCCCTCCTTATACTAACAGTCCGTAATAGGGATGATAATAGGGGTACGAGAATCCCGATTAAGTCGTACTATAAGGGAGAACATCCCAGCTTTAGGGTTTAGCTGGCTATCCATCAAGGGATGACGACTCGTGTCCCTAAAGTTGTGCCCCCCCCCCCCCAGGTTTCCCTTAATAGACTCCTAGTATGGCCCTTATATTCCCCTAGGGACCCTTAAAAAGGGTCACCCAAACCCAAGGGTACAACATTAGGGGTCCAAGGTGGAATCCCAAAAAAAAACGAAAAACCCCAAACCCCTAAACCCGAAACCCCAAAACCCAAACCCTAAACCCTAAACCCCACACCCCAAACCCAAAACCCCAAGGTCCAGAGGGAATCTTCGGATAGGGACCTGAGTAGAGGGCATGGGGTAGCCTTTCCTCCTGCCTTCCGTACTCCTACCAGGTCTATGAGCTTCTCGATGTGCTTGCCATCCTCACTAGGATGCCCTCCCCAAGTTCCAACGAACTTCCTTTTCAGAAAGTGGCACTCTCCGCCGGTCCACAAGGTCCTTCAACCGAAACGCTCAACCCGGCGTCACCCAGAGATTTGAAGAGCTTGTCTCTTCGCCACGGGCTCAGAGATCAACTCGAAGTCGTCCACCTGCGTGGAGAGTCCCATGATCTTCGGCGCGATGAACAAAGCCGGAGCTGCCGCATGGCTCTCCAGGTCATGGGATTTAGGGGGGTTGAGTTTGGGATGCTTCCCTGTGATACTCACAGTCCTTAGCAGATTATAGTAGGGGGTAGTATAATTTCCTATCTGTCAGCATAAAGCGGGAACATCCCAAGGTTTAGGGGTTAGGGTTTATAGGGTTTGGAGGCTTTAGTCAAGGCCCCTTAGCTTCCCTGAGCTTCCCCTTGGGTTTCCTAAGCTTCCCTCAGGTTCCCGCGCTCTAGTTAAGCCCTAAACCCTACACGCTTACAAAACGCCGAAGACTTCAAACCCTAAACATCCAGCCCCAAACCCTAAACCCACAAACGGGGTTCCATGGAGGGGGTGCCATAAATACCCTAAACCCTGAACCCTAAACCTCCAGCATAAGCCCCCTAAACCCCTGAACCCCTAAATCCTGTAAACCCTAGTATGGCTGCCATGATTACTATTATAATACGAATACGAAACTCTAAGTAGTATACTACTCAGAGTTTGGGGTTTCGGGGTCTTCGGCCTCTCCCCAAAGAGCGAAAACTCACGGCTCGGGTCGCCCGTCTTGGTCGAGAAGCCTGGGCTTCACGATGGGCCCCAAAAGGGGTTTAGGGTTTAGGGTTTAGGGTTGAGAGTTCAGGGTTTAGGGTTTGGGCTTGTGGGGTGTGAGGGTTTAGGGCTTAGGGCTTTCGGGATTCAAGGGTTCAAGGCTTCAAGGGTTTTATGGGCATAACGGCGCAAGGAATCTGTTAAGTTCATCCAGACGTTTCTGCATTATGTACAATATCCAATAATCGAACTGATTTTGGGCCAGGGACTGTTTTGGAGTCATATTAAACTATGTTTTGTGTTTTGATGTATATTGGTATTTATGGGTTTGGTTTACAGCCATCCAAAAGTTTCATTGTTGTCTGTTGATTAAGAAGAAGCCCGGGGGAGGGGGGGGGGGGAGGGGGGTCCTAAACCCTATAAAGAAAAACCTGAACCCTGAACACTAAACCTTAACACCCGAAAACCCGAAAACCCTAAACGATAAATACCCTAAAACCCTGAATCCCTACACCCTAAACTAAACCCTGCACCCGAAACCCCTAGAGCCCCAAAACCATCGGGGGGGTGTTGGAGCAGCGGCCTGGAACCCTAAACCTGAAACCCTAAACCCTAAACCCTAAACCCTAAACCCTCAACCCTAAACCCTAAACCCTAAACCCCAACTCTCCCAATCGGGCCTAAGTATGGTCTGCGAAACCATCCCTAGACCGAGCCACTATCTCCCATCGCCTTCTCCACCCCCTTGGGGATCTTGGGATTCTCAAGGCTTTTGGTTTTAGGGTTAGGGTTGGTCTAGGGTCTAGGGTTTAGGGTTCAGGGTTTAGGGTTTAGGGCTCGGGTTTAGGGGTTGGGGTTCAAGGACCTGAGGACTCGTGGAGCTCAGCAAATTCTGCGCAACCGGCACCGAACAGGCCCAGCAGCGTACAGTCTTCACCGTCTCGCGCAGCCAGAACTCGCCCTTCGGCGGTCTTGGGGTTTAATCGGGGTTTAGAGAGGACTTTGTAGGGCAACCTAACCTCCCAGCCCTTTGCGAAGATTTCTAGGGAACCTAAGGTCTCGGGTTTAGGGTTTAGGGTTTAGGGCTTAGGGTTTAGGGTTTAGGGTTTAGGGTTTAGGGTTTAGGGTTTAGGGTGAGTACTCCCTGATTCACAGAGAACCAAAAAGGAGGCGCTCCGGGCTGAGTGTGCAGGGTCTGGGGTTTGGGGTTTAGGGTTTTGGGGGGTTGCTTTAGGGTTTTCGGGGATTTTGGGGTTCTGGGCTTTTGCTTGGGGTTCACAATCTTGGGGGCCTTTTGGAAATCAGGGGTCCGGCGCCCTAGACAAACCCTAAACCCCTGAAACCCCAACTAAACCCCTGAAACCCCCCCCCCCCCCCAAAGCCACATTTCTTCCGGCCTGCGCGCGGACGCCCTTTGAGTCGAAGGTATCTAAGAAGCGGCTCCACCTTCGAAAATCTGTGGAGGGGTTTAGGGTTTGGGGTTTGGGGTTTAGGGTTGAAGGGTTTAATAAAGGGGCCTGAATAGTTTTTTGTATAACTACAAAGGGACCATAACGGCACATTGTTCGTAATTCGTCCGACCGCTATAGTAGGGGTGTCGGGGAGGGGGGGGGGGTAGGGGTTCAGGGCTTGAGGTGTAGGGTTTAGGATTTAGGGTTTAGGGTAGGGTTTAGGACTTTTCGGGGGTTTTATAGTATTTTAGGGTTTTCGGGTTTTATAAGATTTTAGGCTATTAGGGTTTTATACAGGGTTATGGGTTGTAGGGTTTTTGGGATGTAGGGTTTATGCAGGGTTTTGCGTTGTAGGGTTTTAGGCTGTTAGGGTTTGATGTAGGGTTTGGGGTTTCGGGATGTGGGCTTGGGAATTCTAGGATTTTAGGGTTGATAGTTATGGGGTTGATGTTTTGGGGTTTTGAGGGTTTAGGGCTTCAAGGGGTTGAGCGTTTAGGGTTTAGGGTGTAGGGTTTAGGGTTTAGGGTTTGGGGTTTAGGGTTTAGGGTTTGGGGTTTAAGGTTTAGGGTTTGGGGTTTAGGGTTTAGGGTTTAGGGTTTAGGGCTAGAGGGATTAGGGTTTTTGGAGTAGAGCTTGCAGAAACGGCTTGCAGGATTATACCATATACCTAAAAAACCCTAAACAGGCATTGCCGGCCCTAAACCCCTGCAACCCGAAACCCTAAACCTAAACCCCTTAAACCCTGAACCCTAAACCCTTAAACACTAAACCCTAAACCCTAAACCCTTAACCTGAAGGCCGCGGACCTGGAGAGGCCGCTGGTTCGAAGAACTAAGCGCTCGGTCACAACCACTCCTGGCCGAGTTGGGGGGACTCGCGCGGAGCGCGAAGTTCTGTAGGGTGCAGGGTTTGGCTTAAGGTTGAAGGTTTAGGGTTCAGGGTTTAGGAGTTAGGGTTCAGGGTTTTGGGTTTAGGGTTCAGGGTCTAGAGTTTTGGGTTTACCTGCTGGTTTTGGGGGTCGAAGAGTTGCGGGGGTGGGGGGTTAAAAAGGGTTGACGGACTTAGGGATGCAGAGCTTTAGGACATGGAATGCGTTCTGAGCTCTGGGGGCCGTGGGTGCTTTAGCAACTGAAAGCAACAAGCTCGCGTGCAGAGGCAAGCTTCCGGGTTTGGAGTTTTAGAGGTTTGGGTAGTGTTTGGGGGTTGGGCTTTCGGGTTTGGGCTTGATAGGGTAACATATGAATGCGAACGCACCTTTCCATGTAATCCAGAAATGCGGTTGCAAACGAGAAGGTGCCGACACGCAACAGAGGCTGCGCTTATCCTGACCCCCGCTGAACCGCGTGTGGGTTATAGGCTTTAAGGTTCAGGGTTTTAGGTTTGGGGTTTAGGCTGTAAAGTTAAAGGTTTAGGGTACAGGGTTTAAGGTTCGGGGTTTCGGGTTTAGGGTTTTAGGTTTGGGGTTTGGGGGTTAACATGGTTTGAAGAGCAGTGGACCCAGGATCTGAGCCTCGAGCCCCAAAAGACACTTTTAAGGGTCCCCCTGACATGTAGGTTTGAAGGGCCTTTGTGCTGTGTGGTGTAGGCTTCCCTACACCCTGAACCCAAAACCCTCAATCCCCATGCGCATCGCTGGATCCGCCCACCTGGTCTTCGGGCATCAGGATACACATGCGAATAGATCCATTCCTGAGCGGGCTAGCCGACCCCAAAGCACCCTAAACCCCAAAACCCCAAACCCTAAACCCTAGACCCCAAACCCTAAACCCTAAACCTTAGAAACTTAGAACTCTAAACCTTAGCAAGCCCAAACCCTACACCCTAAACCCTAAACCCTCAAGCGGTAGTGAGGCGAATCTCGGGGCCTCCCAGAAACCCTAACCCTCAACCCTAAACCCTAAACCCCTAAACCCTAAACCCTAAACCTTCTCTTGGGCACTTCGGGCCTTCAAAAGAAAATCCGAAGCCCTGAGCCCTGAACGTCCACAGAGCCGATAAGGTTTAGGGTTTAGGGTCTAGGGTCTAGGGTTTAGGGTTTAGGGTTTAGGGTTTAGGGTTTAGGGTTCAGGGTTTAGGGTTTAGGGTTTAGGGTTTAGGGTCTAGGTTTTAGGGTTTAGGGTTTGGGGTTTAGGGCTTAGGGCTTAGGGTGTGGGGTTTGGGGTTGGGGTTTGGGGTTTGGGGTTTGGGGTTTGGGATTTAGGGTTTGGGGCCCCGAAACCCGAAACCCTAAACCCTAAACCCTGAACCCTGAAACCCTAAACCCGAAACCCTGAACATGTTGTGGCTGCATCTGAAGCAAGCGGCGCTCTTGTTGACTTCTTCGATGCAGTCGGGAACCGTCATGGGCTCCTCGCAGTCTTCAGGGAAGTTTAGGGTTTAGGGTTTGGGGTTTTAGGGTTGGGGTTTAGGATTTAGGGTTTAGGGCTCAGGGTGTTGGATTTTGAGCTTAGGCTTTAGGATTCTCTGGGTTGGCCGCTAAAACCTTTGAAACATATTTGTACACAGGGTCCCTGACAAAAAAAAACCCAAACAGGGAAAAACGCAACATATCCCGACAGCCAACCTAGTTCAAAACCCTGAAGCCGTCCGGGGCAACCCGCGCACGGAACCCTAAACCCTGAACCCTGAACCCTAAACCCTAAACCCTAAACCCTAAACCCTAAACCGTCTCGACCGGCGGGCCTCTAAACCCTTCGAGCTGGCATCAAAACGCCGTCCTTCTTAAGCAGCAGCCAGGCCGAAGAATGCCAAGACGCGAGCCATGACTCTCTGGCCCCCCCCCAAAACAGGGTTTAGGGTTTAGGCTTCAGGGTTTCGGGTTTGGGCCCTAGGCTTGAGGGGTTTTAGAGCTTAGGGCTAGGGGGTCTTAAGGGCAGGCTGTTTCAGGGCTTTGGACGTAGAGTTTGTTGGCGGCTCTTCCCGCGCGCGCATGGGAATACGCTTGCTCTGCTACGTCGGCGGCAGCGCGGCCCACGGACTTTCCCCAAAATCCGAAGCTGGAAGGATTAAGGGTTTCGGGGTTTAAGGTTTAGGGTTTAGGGTTTCGGGTTTCGGGTTTTGGGAAAAGGGTTTAAGGTTCCGGCCTTAAGTAGGGCTTCAGCAACCCTGACAATTCTGATGCTGGGTCTTCCCACACTCTGATTTCCCCGCACAGCCGATGACTCTCATCCACGCAGCCAAATATTGAAACTCTGGGTTTAGGGTTTAGGGTTTAGGGTTTAGGGTTTAGGGTTTAGGGTTTAGGGTTTAGGGTTTAGGGTTTAGGGTTTAGGGTTTAGGGTTCTCCCAAACTGCGAAACTTATACCCTGCCACTAACATAATTAGGGACCTTAGGCACAACACCGGTGCTCGATTTCCTGGGAGCAACCCCTAGAAAAACGAAAGAGGATACAGCTGGGCAATGCTAGTAAACCCTTACCCCAAAACCCCAAGGCCTAAACCCCAAACCCCTAAACCCTGAAGCCATATGGGGAGGGTGTAGTCGGTGTAGTATTGCGGGGGACATTACGGGGTCAAGCCCTACCCCCAAACCCTAAAACCATAAGAACCCTAAAACCAGAAAAACCCTAAAACCGAGACACCCTAAGCCTTAGTCTCAGGAATGTTTAGGGTTCAGGGTTTAGGGTTCAGGGTTTAGGGTTCAGGGTTCAGGGTTGAGGGTTTAGGGTTTAGGGTTTGGCGTAGGGTTCTGGGGCGCTTGTGGTTTAATCAATGGGGGCCCACTTCTTTTCTGAGGATGGAAATTGGACTCATAGGTTTAGGGTCTCGGTGGTTCAGGCGCGCGGCGAGGTACTGTAAGCTTTCAGGGCCCTCGGCCCTGAAAACCTTAAATGAGTACTTCACCCCAAAAAGGCGTCCCTCAAATTTACTGCAGGCAGTAACAACCCACACAATCGGGCTTGTCGGAACCCCCAAAAGGGTACACTTATGTTCGGAAAGCCTGAACACTAACGTTAACGTTAAGGGGATGAGGGATCGTAAGTGGAGGGTCTAGGGCTTTTGGGGTTTCAGGCTGAGGTTTAGGGTTTAGGGTTTAGGGTTTAGGGTTTAGGGTTTAGGGTTTAGGGTTTAGGGTTTAGGGTTTAGGGTTTAGGGTTTCGGGTTCCGGGTTTAGGGTTTAGGGTTTAGGATTTAGGGTTTAGGGTTTAAGTTTTTAGGGTTTAGGGTTTAGGGTTTAAGGCTATGGTCAGGTTGATAGAGCAGGACCTGAGGCACAGCACCTTTTGCTCAGCGTGCACAATTCACGTAAACCCTAAACCCGAAACCCTAAACCCTAAACCCTAAACCCTAAACCCTGAACCCTGAACCCTGAACCCTGAACCTCAAGGGACTAAAGGAGGGACCCTTTTCAGGGACCTTAGAAGTTATTTGGAGGGTATTTAGGCGCTATAGGGACTACATAAGTGCACGGGAATAAGATTAAGGGTTTAGGGTTGAGGGTTTAGGGTTGAGGGTTTAGGGTTTAGGGTTAGGGTTTAGGGTCCCTCCTTGTTAGCCCTTCCAACAACCCCATAGGCCTAAACTCTACACCCCAACTCCTATATACAACCTGCCTTCTTCGACGTCTGAGCCCTAAACCCTAAACCCTAAACCGGTGCTCTCACTGACGCCTGCTTTGAAGCCTGGCTAGAAGAGTTTAGGGGTTAGGGTTTACGGGTTTCGGGCTGACGGTTGCTTAAGAATATTTTGGGGTTTGAGGAGTCAGGGAGTTTACGGCGTGTAAGGGCTTAAGGGAGTTTAAATGGTTCAAGGGATTCAGAGTTCAGGGGTCAAGGGCTTAAGGTTGTTAAGAGCTCTAGGGGGTTCAGGGTGTAGGGTTTAGGGTTTAGGGCTTAGGAAACCCTAAACCCTAAACCCTAAACCCTAAACCCTAAAGCCTAAACCCTAAACCCTAAACCCTAAACCCCGGTTTTAGCATTGAGGGCCTCAGAACTCGATGCCCCAGAGGCTTCGACTTTTTGCCAACTCCAAGTCCAACCTTCAAGCCCCGAACGGTTTAGGGTTTAGGGTTTAGGGTTTAGGGTTTAGGGTTTAGGGTTTAGGGTTTAGGGTTTAGGGTTTAGGGCTTAGGGCTTAGGGTTTGGGGTTTAGGGTTTGGGGTTTAGGGTTTAGGGTTTAGGGTTTATGGTTGTGGCTTGGGGTTTGGGGCTTCGGGCTTGGGGCTTAGGCTTAGCGTCCTGTAGAAAGCTTAAGGCTGCGGGCAGAGGAATTAGGGTTGAGGGTAAGGTTTGGGGGACGTCAAAGAAACCCTAAACCCTAAACCCTAAACCCTAAACCCTAAACCCTAAACCCTAAACCCAGGCCTTGGCCAATGCCTGGGGCCGGTGTGGTATGTGGCGGGCACCAGCCTTTCCGATTTTAGGGTTTAGGGTTTAGGGTTGAGGGTTTAGGGTTTAGGGTGTAGGGTGTAGGGTTCAGGGTTGAGGGTTTGGGCACAATCACCCTAAAACCTAAACCCTAAACCCTGAACCCAACACCTTAAACCCTAAACCCTAAACCATAAACCCTAGACCCATGCTGGAAGCTGGGGGTTCGGCGGGTCCTGCAGGATTTAGGAGTTCAAGGGTTAAGGTTTCAGGGTTCAGGGGTTAAGCAAAAGGGCTTGAAAGACTTCGGGGCTTAGGCGTTTTGGCCTAGGGCCCTACCCCTTTTTATGTGTACTTACCTTCGGTTTAGGGTACGAGAAAATGGAAGTTGGTATCAAGGGATATCTAGGTGGGCCTAGGGTTTAGGGTGCCCTGAACCCTAAACCCTAAACCCTAAACCCTAAACCCTAAACCCTAAACCCTAAACCCTAAACCCTAAACCCTAAACCCTAAACCCTAAACCTTAAACCCTGACCCTAAACCCTAAACCCTAAGTTTCCTGTTTAATTTAACGTTCAGGCCATGGGTTCAGGTGCTAGAGACCGAAGAAGACCCAATTAAGGGGGCCCTATAAACCTCTCAAGGCGTATATAAGTTTGGCTAGGCTGCCCAGTAACCTAGGCTTAAAAAGAGTGCCCGTTTTTGCTTAAAAGGGGTTTACAAGGGAACCTAAACCCCCCAAAAAGGGAATAAGGGTACTACTGGGCATCCTAGTTGGCCATGGAACATGAACATCGATTCCACGTCCACCCCAGATTAAGGGAGAGCGTTGAGGGTTGCAGGGGTACGCTGCCCTCTGTGCTTCGGCCCTAAACCCTAAACCCTAAACCCTAAACCCTAAACCCTAAACCCTAATCCAAGATCTGGCAGTAAGTGGTCACATCGTGGTCACTTCGCGCCAACTGCTGGTGTCGGCAGCTTCTAGGGTACCTGGTTCCCTGATTCCCATCCCAAGAACTAGGACAGCCAGCTATACTACGTCGCACTAGAAGCTGTCAAGGTCGTCCGACAAACTACATTATATGCCCGAGCCCCTGCTTCGTGACAGCTTTTTTGCAGTTGCTAGGTAGGCGAAACTTCGCTGAACCGCCGTACGAGCACTTGAATTAGACGCCAGCTCTTCTTGACTGGCCAGGATCCAGCATCCCGCATCTGAGTTGTCCAGATTGCAACGAGCGAGAAACATGCAGGGTTTAGGAATTATAATGTTTAGAGCATGCGGCAGCTTTGCTCAGCAGCGCAGATTCAGCAAGTGTCCTTGGAACATGTCTGTGAGCCATTTGAGCAATCGGTGTTTCACCGCCTGGTTCACGACATCAAAGCCACAGCTGATCAGTATCAGCTTCTTTATCATGTCCTCTGGTCTTGAATTCAGGGTTTAGGGTTTAGGGTTTAGGGTTTAGTTTCTTCAACAACCAATACCTGCAGGGTCCAGGGTTGGTCTGGCGGTGTTCACTTTTCTCAATCTAGTGAGGGCAAAGCAGAAGCTTAACAACTCCACGTGTCCTCGTCGATCTTGCTGGAGGCCTCTGCGTATCGCACATCCATCGCCTCAAAAGCTACCAGCAACTTACTGAAGCCGCCCGCGGTGTCCAAGGTTTCCCGAAACTTGTCCCGGGACCTCTCAGGCAGGATGATCGTCATCTCGAGGCTCTTGCTTATGCACACAAAGCTTTCGAAGATGCACCATGCCCTCGTGATATACTTGGGGTCGACGAAGCTGTCCAACATCAGAAGCATGCGACCCGCTTCGCCCAGGTGACTCTCGAAGACGGCCTTGAGCTCATCCGAGCCGGTCTGCGTGCCGGATTCGAGCATGCGGTACCTCAGACAAGCGGAGGCGCAAAAAACAAAAAAAAAACGCGGTTGCGTCCTCAAACACATGATTAAGGCTTAAGAACTGCTCCGGTCACGGTGGAGGCGCTGGTTGTTGCAGAAGAAGCACACCCACAAGTACACCTCGCTGGCATTCAGCCGCTCCTTCGCAACCCATGACTGTAGCGCACTCACGAAGTCGTCCAGGGAGTACGACCAGCACCAGGACACGAAATGAGTGGCCCGGCCCCTGTACTTGTCGTCCACCGCATCAACGACGCTGCATCCGGGTCGGCCATCTCTCGGGCAAGCCTTGCCGAAGCCGAGCCCCTGCGGCCCCATGGCAACCGCGGGACAGATTTCGTGAAAGTTGGGATTCGCCATTCCGGTCGCTTTTCGCGCGAGCCCTGGGAAGATGTCGATGACCCAAGCCGCCGAGATGCCTAGGACCGCCTGTTTGGGAACGGGCGCACACGTCGGGCAGAGGCAGGCGCTGTGCGAGCAACAGAACCAATGCGACCCCGCTTTCTCCTCACCACAGCTGCTGCACATGTGCCTGTCCGCGCTAGTCAGCACCTGCATGTCGCTGCAGTCTGCTACCAGCGGACAAGCTGGGACACGCGTCCAGCAGAGAGTTTGCGGCCAGCTCGTATCCACGGTCCATGTCAACACATGCTGATCGAAAGCTTGCCTAGGATGGCCCTTAACCTTTTGAAAATGTTCCTGGTCAAAAACGGGATCAGTCAGAGAAAATAAACAATATCTCAAGAGCCTAATCCCCTCCCCCTAAAATTATACCCCCCCCTACCCCCTAATATCACAAATTTCCCATATACTCTAATGGGGGGTATTTAATATTAGGAGGCTATAGGAGGGTTTAATATTAGGGGGAGGGGATTACCCAGCTGCAGTTCTTGTCGGGCTCCATCAGGCCACTGGAAGTGCAAGCGCGTGCCACCCTTGAGCTCGGCCACTTGGCCCAAGCACTCAACTTGACGCCCAACAACTGCGCCGACCTGCTGTTTGCCCCAAGGTAAGTCCATCACCCAGCTGCCCTGACCTTGGGACAACATGACCTCAACATTTTGGGATTTCATATACCCTATACTTCTCGCCATTGAAACACACGCGTGTATATATAGGGAGCACAATCTACTGTAGGGTTCATGTAACTCCCAACTACTACTTGCTTCAGAACCCCCCAAAAAATGTTCTTCCTCATAAGGGTAATATAGGGATTCTTATTCTTTTTATTCTTTTGGGGGTCTTAAGCAACTAGTAGCATTTAGGGTTTTTTTAACGTTAAAAACTCCTAAATAGGGATTCTCATATGTTTTATTCTTTTGGGGGGTCTTAAACAAATAGTAGCCAAGGAACATGGTACTTGAACAGGTTCGATCGCTGTTTCCTAGCTTTGGAGTAGACCCAAAAAAAATACATACTTTTTAGGTATAAGTAGCTATAATAGGAACCCAGAACCAAAAAAAGTATTAAAGTATAGTACTCCAAAGCCCAGGTTTCAGGAGAGGCCTCGGGGACAGGTCCGCTTGGGCGGTCGGCTGGCAGATGTCCATGGAGCCGGAGAAAGGACACCACCGCCTGCGTCCCTGACCTAGGGCTTAGGGTTTAGGGTTTAGGGTTTAGGGTTTAGGGTTTCGGGTTTCGGGTTTAGGGTTTAGGGTTTAGGGTTTAGGGTTTTGACCTGGGTGTTTTTTTGGGTTTAGGGTTTTGACCTGGGTGTTTTTTGGGTTTAGGGTTTTGACCTGGGTCAACAGGGAGACCCTCACAGCTGCAGAGCTGCGGAACGCTTACTTTCTCTAGGATTCGGGAAACAAACTCAGGAACGGTTCCAGCAATGCTCAAAGTCACACACTCAAGCCAAGGGTGCCACAAGCGCTCAGAAGGCCCGCCTCCGTATTGCTTGGGTGCTCCACTTGCCCCGTGTCACATTGCGCCGACTCTGAGCAAGACTGCCCTTTTCGGCACCAGCAACACAAACACGAGGTGGCGATGAGAAACAACACACAAAGTATCGCAGCAATGCGCAAGAGCTGATTCAAGAGCTCCGGTTCATCCTCCATTGCAGTTGCACAGGTTGGCCGAAGAAATCGACAAACGCACAACCCTCGTTGTGAACACAACACCCCAGCATAAAACCCCAGCATAAAAACACACTAAACCCTAAACCCTAAACCCTAAACCCTAGACCCTGATAAAATCATGAACAACTTCAAACCTTCTTACTTCTAACGCACTACAAGTCCAACGGTCCAAGCTGCAGTCCAGCGATTCTATCTTCTCAGAACAAACACCGAGACCCTAAACCCTAAACCCGAAACCCTAACATTGCCCTAAACCCTACGTTAACGGTTGAGGGTTTAGGGTTTAGGGTTTAAAGTTTAAGGTTGAGGGTTGAGGGTTTAGGGTTTGGCTTCATGGTGTAGGGTCGGCACAGGAGACTTGCAGTAGAAGGGATTGGGTGAAAAAAAGTCGAAGCATAGGAAATCCCCCAAGCCGTGTAGAGTTTAGGGTTTAGGGTTTAGGGTTGAGGGTTTAGGGTTTAGGTTTTAGGGGTTAGGGTTTATGGTTTAGGGTTCAGTGCTTTTAGTTTTGAAGGTTTAGAGTTCGGGCGTCCGCTGCGGGCCAAGGGTGTCTACATAGATATTGAGCGCAGCGCGCTTTTCGGACGCCGGTCGGCGAGTGCATCAGAATCTTGCGTCTTATGGCAAGTCCTGAACCCTATAAACCTGAACCCTAAACCCTAAACCAGAAGCCCCAAACCCTAAACCCTAAACCCTGATCCCTTTTTGGAGGTCCTTCTGGATGCCGTACTATAGGGAGCCCAAAGATATTTGGAGAACTACCCCTATACACCCTGATGCGAAAGTGCTATCCCTAAACCCTAAACCCTAAACCCTAAACCCTAAACCCTAAATTCTCGAACTTGTGCTCCCAGAATTGAGCACCTTGAAGATGAGGCTCCGCATGTTCGTAGCAAACCAAAGAAAGAGCCAACAAGAGCCCTACACCCTAAACCCTAAACCCTAAACCCTACACCCTAAACCCTATCTCCCCCTAAACCATCAAGCCCTAAATCCGGAGATACTCACCTTGAACTTAAAACTCGAGTTTGCACCTCTCTTCGAGGAGCAGCCCGTCGACAGTTAAAAAGCCTTGTCGGACAATTTGGTCCAAACCCTAGAACCCTAAACCCTGAACCCGAAACCCGGCACTTAGTGGCAGGGCAGCAGTACATCGAATTCGTGCACCAGTACCCTTTTTGGTTTAAAGAGGACTATAAAAGGGAGCCTAAACCAAGGATCATTAAGGCCCGCACGCTAACGCTGAAACTCCAGCAAGCGCACTGATGCACACCAAGCGCCAACATCAGGCCCCCGCCCCTAAACCCTAACGTCCTCTGGAATCACCAACACAACGAGACCCAGGAGTAACTCAGGAATGAAAAGGGTATCCTTTTGGTTGAAAGAGGATCATATAAGGGAACCGAACCTAACCCAAACTAAGGGAATAAGGGCCTACTCTGGGTCCTAGACAATGAATCCGCGGAGGAGCGAAGGCAATCTTGGGTAAGTGTGTCACTTCGCCGCCTGGCTCAGCAGATGCTTCCGGAACACGTCCGTGAGCCATTTCAGCAGGCGGTTCTTGACGGCGCCATTCACCATGTCGAAGCCCGTGGTTGTAAGGATCAGCTTTGTCCTCTCATTCTGGAGACAAACCTAAACACCTCAAGCTTGCTCGTGATAGGGGTTTGGGTTTAGGGTTTAGGGCTTTGGGCTAGGGTTTGGGGTTTAGGTTTTAGGGTACAAGGGACCATATACCCCGCCGGCGTAACTCACTAGGGCAACAAGTATCTAGGGGCACCGAAGTGCCTAACTCCTTTCCCTAAACCCTAAACCCTAAACCCTAAACCCTAAACCCTAAACCCTAAACCCGACAAAGAACCACACACCCTAAACACCCTAAACACACTTAACACCCTAAACCCCCTAAACCCTAAACCCTAACCGAAACCCTAAACACTAAACCCAACAGCCTCATCAGCTTTGCTGGACGCCTCCGCATACCTGACGTCCATGGCCTCAAAAGCCTCCTGCAGTTTGCTGAAGCCGCCTGTTTAGGGTTCAGGGTTGAGGCTTTTTCCGGGCTGAGGGTTAGGGTTGTTTAAGGCTTGTTGGGTGTTTTTTCGCGGTTTAGGGTTTGTTTAGGGTTGAAGGTTTGGGGTTCAGTAGGGTTTAGGGCTGAGGGTTTATAGGGTTTATAGGGTTAGGGTTCTGGGTTGAGTGCTGAGGGTTTATGTAGGGTCTAGGGCTTATAGGTTTAGGGATTTTAGGGTTTTAGTGCTTCGGGCCAAGGCTTGGGGCTCTGCCGCAGATGGCCAGAAAGGTGGTAGGTTCGGGGTGGAAGGCCTTGTGTTACAGAACCTTACCCTAAACCCTAAACCCCAAACCCTACACCCTAAACCCTAAACCGCGTTGGGAAACTCGAGTGCATCGTCATGGCCCCACCACTCAGACATCTCGGCATACAAAAAGGGCCCGACAACGTGGAAAGCTTACAGAAAAAGACCTAATATGGGAGCCTGAAGAATTAGAATAGGGTTTTGGGGGTGATTATAGTGTATTTGCACAGGGACCATAAGGGAATTCGAGAAGTCCATAACAAGCACATACTTTAGGGGCCGAAAGAGTTAGAACAGGGTCTTGGGGGGGGGGGGGGGGGCTTTTGGTACAATTTAAAAGGTACCACAAGGGAACTATTAAATAGTATTTTTCCGACACCCATATTCGTAAACTGTAAACCCTTAACCCTGTCCCAATCTAGGTACATGGACGCTTAGGACCCCTTCTTCAACAAGCAGCCGCCTGCACTGCGGGAATTTTTAGTTTATGGCCCCTACAAAGACGTGCTCTAGGAACCCCCACTCACACACAAAACCCTATTCTAATCATGAAAGCCCTAAACCCTAAACACCTGAAACCCTAAAGACCCTAAACCCTAAACTCTAAACCCTAAACCCTAAACACTCGAAACCCTTAGCCACCTGCACTGTCCAGCGTCTGCTTGAACTTCGCCCCAGAGCTCTCTGGCAAGATGATGGTCATGGCAAACTTCTTGTCGATGCACACCTCGGATGGGCCCTAAAAGGCACTCTGAACAACAAATATCTTGAATATGGGGGTCTAGGGTTTAGGGTTTAGTCTTTAGGGCTTAGGGTTGAAAAGATCTCATGATCTCTTAAGCCCAGTAAGGGAGATCTGAAAAAGTATCCCAAGGGCCTACCCAGACACAAAGCTTTCGAAGATGCACCATGCCCTCGTGATATACTTGGGGTCGACGAAGCTGTCCAACATCAGAAGCATGCGACCCGCTTCGCCCAGGTGACTCTCGAAGACGGCCTTGAGCTCATCCGAGCCGGTCTGCGTGCCGGATTCGAGCATGCGGTACCTCAGACAAGCGGAGGGCGGAGGCGCAAAAAAAACGCGGTTGCGTCCTCAAACACATGATTAAGGCTTAAGAACTGCTCCGGTCACGGCGGAGGCGCTGGTTGTTGCAGAAGAAGCACACCCACAAGTACACCTCGCTGGCATTCAGCCGCTCCTTCGCAACCCATGACTGTAGCGCACTCACGAAGTCGTCCAGGGAGTACGACCAGCACCAGGACACGAAATGAGTGGCCCGGCCCCTGTACTTGTCGTCCACCGCATCAACGACGCTGCATCCGGGTCGGCCATCTCTCGGGCAAGCCTTGCCGAAGCCGAGCCCCTGCGGCCCCATGGCAACCGCTGGACAGATTTCGTGAAAGTTGGGATTCGCCATTCCGGTCGCTTTTCGCGCGAGCCCTGGGAAGGTGTCGATGACCCAAGCCGCCGAGATGCCTAGGACCGCCTGTTTGGGAACCGGCGCGCACTCCGGACGCAGGCACGCGTCATGTAGGGGGCAGGACCACAGCAAGCCGTTCGGCTTCGCCAGCCCGCACTTGCTGCAGACGTAACCTCGGGGCTACCCTAACCCTCGTCCCTAACCCAAAAACCCCAAAACCCCAAAACCCCAAAAAAAAAAAAAAAAAAAAAAAAAAAAAAAAAAACGAAAACCCCAAGAAACCCAAAACCCCAAAAAAAACCCAAACCCCAAAACCCGCAACGCTCAACCTTACACTCGATCCGAGAGTAAAGCCGCACAAATTTATCCTTGGGAACCCTAAACCCCCTGGTTCGTAGTACGGAATGACGGAATGAGGGAATATGAGGGCCCTGCAAGGGTATATATAGGACCCTCATTCCCTCATTCCCTACTGAGAACCAGAAAGCCTAAACCCTAAACCCTAAACCCGAAACCCTACTTGGACCTTTTAGGCTTTACCCTCGGGTTTTGGGGTCCCTTTTTAAGGATCCGGGAATAGAAGGGCCATATTAGTAGGAGTATATCAAGGGGAACGTGCAGGGGTACAACCTTAGGAGTACGAGTCTGAATAACTTGAGATATATGCAGATTACCCTAACAAATTATTTGGGGGACCGTAAACCCTAAACCCTAAACCCTAAACCCTAAACCCTAAACCCTAAACCCTAAACCCTAAACCCTAAACCCTAAACCTGGCCTAGGAGCCCTCCAGACTTCTCCCCAACTGCATGTGGTGGCGGTCGTTCGGCTCGCCAGCCTCCTCGTCAAGGGGTTCAGGCTCAGGGTTCAGGGACACCCTAAACCCTAAACCCTAAACCCTCAACCCGAAACCCTCAACCCTAAACCCTAAACCCTAAACCTTAAACCCTAAACCCTAAACCCTAAACCCTAAACCCTAAACCCTAAACCCTAGCCCTAAACTCTAGAACATAAACCCCCCTAATCCCTAGATAAACTTCATGAATCCGAAGCCCTCAACTCATACCCGAAACCCTCAACCCGAAACCCTAAACCGGCTTTGGAGGCCACTGAAAAGGGAACCTGGGCCGATGAGACAAGATTCTTGATTGCAGACCCTGAGAGGGCGACAGGGTTTAGGGTTTAGGGTTTAGGGTTTAGGGTTTAGGGTTTAGGGTTTCGGGTTTAGGGTTTAGGGTTTAGGGCAACAGGTTTAGGGTTAGGGTGTGCCTGAAGCAATCAATCTGGCTGGATGGCGTGGGTATGCGAAATGGAAGGTTTAGGGCCACGCCGCAAGCCAGGCTTGTCAGAGTGAAAACTCGCAATCATTCGCATGAGACACTCGGTTGTTCTCTTTGAAGAAAATAGTCGCTGCTTTCAGCCCACCCTCAACCCTCAACCCTCAACCCTCAACCCTCAACCCTCAACCCTCAACCCTCAACCCTCAACCCTCAACCCTCAACCCTCAACCCTCAACCCCCAAACCCCAAACCCCAAACCCCAAACCCCAAACCCCAAACCCCAAACCCCAAACCCTAAAACCTAAACCCTAAACCCTAAACCCGAAACCCCAAACCTTAGACCTTAAACCCTGAGCTCCTCTAGCTCCAGGGGGCACGGGGGCACGCGCAGCCAGCGGAGGGTCTCTGGCCAGGTTTGGTTGGTCCTCCACGTGAGTAGGCCAAGCTCCGCTGTCTCCAACTCCTGGCTACTCGGAGGTTTAGGGTTTAGGGTTTAGGGTTTAGGGTTTAGGGTTTAGGGTTTAGGGTTTAGGGTTTAGGGTTTAGGGTTTAGGGTTTAGGGTTTAGGGTAATTTGTTCAATGAGGATGAGGGTGTGGAGTTGGGGGGGGCCCAAATAAGCGACCTCATGAGTGGGGGGGTGATATTGTTGCGTTGGCCGGTTCATGCTCCTTCAGTTAATGGCTGGAAGCCACACCGTTATGCCTGACCCTCCCGCTTTCTAACAGATAAAGTTGAAAGTTCCTCGGCTCCTACACTACTCGCCCATCTGCTGGGATGCTCTAGACATCCCATCTGACCCCAAACCCTAAACCCTAAACCCGTCTCCTGGCAGGTTCCATCAGGCCACTGCAAGGATGGTCTTTTGGGATCGCCGCGAAGCGGAAAGCTCTGACCCCAGCCTAAGAGGGCCCTCCTAAGGGTTTAGGGTTTAGGGTTTAGGGTTTAGGGTTTAGGGTTTAGGGTTTAGGGTTTAGGGTTTAGGGTTTAGGGTTTAGGGTTCAGGGTTTAGGTTTTGGGATTTAGGGTGTATGGTTTGGGGTTTAGGGCTTAGGCTTGAATATGATCCTCTCAAACCCACGATGGGGAAAATACAAAATGTCCCAAGGGCCTACCTGGCAGCACTCCACTTGATCATCTTTCGCGCAGCCCATTGTCAGCCGCCCGCCTGGCAACTCCATTGCCCAAGAGCCCCGCAGCACCTGGGAGTGTTTTTAACCCTAAACCCTAAACCCTAAACCCTAAACCCTAAACCCTAAACCCTAAACCCTCAACCCTGAACCCTAAGCCCTATAAACCCTAGGGGAGCCTACGCACCTGCCCCAACAAAACAGAAGGCAAAAAGGCACCACCGAGAGTCCTAGGCACTAGTTGGGGAGTGGGTGCGGGAAGGCTTCGAGCGACGAGTGGGCGGATGCCTGAAAGATTCGGGCCCACCACGTGAACGTAGCTTCTCCAATGACGACAGGCAGTCGCAGCGGCATCCAACGCGAAGGCAGAGCAGACCACGAAGCCAAGCATCGGAAAAACGCCCAAGACGATCAACAGCGCCAAGGACACCAAGAGTGCAAGAGCCAGCAACATTGAAGCAGAAAGCAACACTGACAGTCCAGTGATAACGGCCGACGCCATCAAGAAGGCCACCAGCATCCTCGGTCTAAACCCTGATTCCCTGAACCCCGAAGGCGAGCTCCCTAAAGCCTAAATCCTGAATCCCTTTACCCCCCAACCTTGGAGTCTGATTCCCGCTTCAGTCAGTACTCAAAACAAGTACCATGACCAGGGACTTCACTGCAAAAACAGCAACAAAGGAACAAATGAAGGGGTTAAGGTTTAGGGTTTGGGGGGTTTAGGGTTAGGATCCCAGACAGAACATGCTTGGGAAGGAAGGCAGCAGTATGAGAACCACCATCAGCACCAACAAAGCTGCCAGTATGGTCAGTAGGACCAAGGCCCAAAGCGTTGAAGTGTCTCCTTTCCCCCAAAAGGCACAAAAAGGTTCCCAGGCAGTCAGAAAAAATGAGCCTTCAAGTAGGTAGAGCTTAGGGTTAAGGGTTCAGGGTTTAGGGGTGCAGGCGATTGGGGGTGGAGATCTCAGTAGCCGCAAGTCTTCATGTTGTAAGGTAGGGTTGAGGGTTTCGGGTTTAGGATTTAGGGAAGTTTAGGGGTTAGAGGCTTATAGAGGTTTCGGGCTTACGGCTGGAGGTAGAACCGTCTGTAACCCTCAGCATTGGCCAGTGACACAATGGGCAATCAACCGTGAACCCCGGATCCTACTATTTGCTGAAGAGATCCCCCCAAAAATCAATGACAATGTTCCCTATATTGCCCTAAACCTAAAACCCTCAGCCCTAAACCCTAAACCCTAAACCCCAAACCCTAAACCCCAAACCCTAAACCCTAAACCCTAAACCCCAAACTACTTCTTTTTCGTGCTTCTCAAGCCCCCTTGCCTCGCAGGCCGCGGCAGTGCTGCTGCGGCCTCTCGGTCGGATGCGCATCGTCCGCCGGAAGATGGCCGGCGACGAAGGCTCCACACAGCAGGGCGGCCAGAAGGAGCCGGGCTTGCGCGGCCATGCTTTATGGAAACAGGGGCCCTAAACCCTCAACCCTCAACCGTAAACCCTAAACCCTAAACCCTAAACCCTAAACCCTAAACCCTAAACCCTAAACCCTAAACCCTGAACCCTGAACCCTGAACCCTGAACCCCTCTTACCTGCAGGATTCCACTTCGTCCCACACGAAAGACGAAAAAACCTGAGCCGCGATGCCCTCAGCCCCGAACATTCCCCTTTAGGGTTTAGGGTTTAGGGTTTAGGGTTTAGGGTTTAGGGTTTAGGGTTTAGGGTTTAGGGTTTAGGGTTTAGGGTTTAGGGTATATGTCCCCAAACGCCTACATCCCAAAGTGCCCCCTTCACCCTATGGACCCGGTAAACCCTATAAACCCTAACCCTCCTATAGACCCTAAACCCTGAACCCTACGCCCGAAACCCTAGACCCTAAACCCTGAACCCTAAACCCTAGACCCTAAACCCTACACCCTAAACTTCAATCTAGGATTCGGAGGTCAACCCTAAACCCTAAACCCTAAAGTTGTGAAACTTGTGGCCCGTTGGGAATCCAACTTTCGGGTGCGTTGCATCGCGTCCTGGAATACCAGAATTTCAGCAACGGCGTCTTAGGGCAGCTATACCTCGTAAAACCCAAGGGCCCAAGGGCCCAAACCCTAAACCCTAAACCCTAAACCCCAAACCCTAAACCCCAAACCCCATACTTCCGAACCCTTCAAAAGGAAGGCAAGGGACCCCTTTAAGGTACCATGCAACTTCTTTTAAAGTCTTCGCATGCCGTGGCGCGTCGCTGTAAGAAGCTGCCAGAGGCATCGCGGCTGCAAACTACTTGAATTTGTCTCATCTTCGCAGCTCCTTAGGGTTTAGGGTTTAGGGTTTAGGGTTTAGGGTTTAGGGTTTAGGGTTTAGGGTTTAGGGTTTAGGGTTTAGGGTTTAGGGTTTAGGGTTTAGGGTTTAGGGTTTAGGAGCCACGAAGCTCTTCAAAACTACTCTCAACGTCATTTGCGTCGGAGGTCGTGGGCAACGTGCAGTCGCCGGATCTGCTTGGGGTTCACGGGTACTGATAACCCCAATCCTAAGTCTACTTATCACCTACTTAGAGGACTCAGGGGGCTCTTAAGTGCAGTTACAATTGGGACCCTAAACCCTAAACCCTAAACCCTAAACCCTAAACCCTAAACCCTAAACCCTTATGATCGGGGCGAGAAGGTCACCATGAACCTCCAAGTGCTCTTTTGGCCGAATGCGAAGAATGCGGATTCTCAAATTTCCTGTACAAAGCAGTCAGCAGAGGGCTTCATATTTCGGGACCGCAAAGGGTCTAGGGTGTAGGGTTTAGGGTTTAGAGTTTAGGGTTTTGCTGTAATAGGGCGTAGATGCTGTGAAGGTTAGGATGCAGCAGCGGCTCCAATGCCTCGTCAGGTGCGAAGAGCAGTTCTGCTCCCACCCCACGCCGTCCGAGCCAAACCTATTCCTTTTAGGGTTTAGGCCTAAACTCATGACAATCGCTTACTTTCAAAAAAATCCTTTCCGTCACCGATGGCCACTTTCAGCCAAGGGAAAGGTCTGAGGCTAGGTCCTCAGCTGCATAGAAAAGGAGAGGTTGTAGAGCGCGGACACTTTTTCGAGCACCCACCCTGCCTGGACCAGCCTGAGGCCCCCTGGTCCCTGGACACGCTGCGGCGAGGGTCCGGGTCCTCCTGGCCTGGGACCCTGACAAAATGCCAGCCACCTCGAGCCCATCGTAACCTTGGAACTGCAGGAAGCGGGCAAGCGACCTGGGTCGACTTTCGCCATACAGGTCGAAGCGCTTAAGCGCCGCCCCCCTTCTGTGGGGGGGCGGCCTAGGCCCTGAGTTTGGGGTTTAGGGTTTAGGGTTGAGGGTTTTAGGGCTGTAGGTTGTGGGTTTAGGATTGAGGGTTTAGGGCTTCGGGTTTAGGATTGAGGGTTGAGGGTCTAGGGCCCGAAACCTATGCTTCATGAAGCCCCAAGCAGCTCATGCAACTCGAGGCCTTTCTCGGACTCTGGTGGACCGGTCAGGACCCCATCACCATTGGCTTCTGCTCCGAACCTTGCTAGCCCAAAGGGTTCAGGGTTTAGGGTTTAGGGTTTTAGGTTTAGGGTTTAGGGTTAAGGGTTGAACGTTTAGGGCATTATGGGAACCTTGAGCCAAAAAATGAAGAAAAGGGTACCACCGGGCTAGCAAGGAACTGCACCACCAAGGACACCCGACAACTTGCGAACAGCCTCCACGCTGGCACGGGCTCGCTGAATCTGCCAAAGTAAGCCATTCCTCGTCTCGGGTTTCGTGCAAGAACGCGTCCGGTTTCGGGTTTAGGGTTTAGGGTTTAGGGTTTAGGGTTTAGGGTTTAGGGTTTAGGGTTTAGGGTTTAGGGTTTAGGGTTTAGGGTTTAGGGTTTAGGGTTACGAGTGGCCAACGACGAAAGAGAAGGCCACAAGATCGAAGAAAAGCTCTACCATGCAGTGCTCAACAACAGGCCAGGTTCAAGCAAATGGTGCTGGACTGCCTGGTTAACCTTACTTCTCCAGTAGCCGAGGAATCACAATGGTTGAACTTCTTCATTCTTCCTACAAAAGATAAGAAAAACAACACGAGTTCAAGGTTCGTATTATTGGCTAAGTTAAGAAACTGTGGAGAAACAAAAGTTTAAAGTTCAGGGTTTAGGGCTTGGGGCTTAGGGTTTAGGGTTTAGGGTATAAGCAAGTAGCTGTGTCAGCTCCCACGGTGGTCAAGATCAGCCTCTTGATCTTGTCCTCGTCCAGCTTGTTCGAGGCACGTGCATGCCTCACATCCTGGGGTCTCCCCAAGGTAACCACATCATGGCTCAGGGTTTAGGGTTCAGGGTTTGGGGGTTTAGGGTTTAGGGTTTAAGGTTTAGGGTTCAGGGTTTAGGGTTCAGGGTTCAGGTCCAGAGTCTAAGGGTTTGGGGTTTCTAACGGTAACCCTTTTTTTGTGGGGGGGGAGGGGGGGGGGGGGGGGAGGGGGGGGGAGGGGGGGGAGGGGGGGAGGGCGGGGGAGGGGGGGAGGGGGGGGAGGTGGGGAGGGGGGGGGGGGGGAAAGGGGGGGGGGGGAAGGGGGGGGAGGGGGGGGGGGGGGGAGGGGGGGAGGGGGGGGGCCGGGGGGGGGGAGGGGGGGGGGAGGGGGGGGGGAGGGGGGGGAGGGGGGGAGGGTTTGGCTACTTGAAAAAGGGAATTTTTGAAGCAAACAAAAAAAGATGGCAAAAGGACCCCACTGGGCTACCAAGCATCTAACCCCAGCAGGGCATCGTGCAAGTTGCTGCGCGCGCCCTCCGGCCCAGGGATGTGGCTCGCGCGGGAGGCTTCAGGCGCAATGACGGTCAGCGCAAGCTTCTTGTCGATGCACACAAAGCCTTACAGGCGCAGCTCTCACCAGGGCGACCAGAAGGTCCATGAGAATGACCAAGGATGCTCGAAAACCCCCCCGGGTCTTAGTAGGGAATGAGAGAATGAGGGCCCTAACCTTTGCCCTTTAAGGGTTATTTAGGGCCCTCGTTCCCTATTCAGAACCAGCCAGAAAAGGCTACCCTAAACCCTAAACCCTAAACCCTAAACCCTAAACCCTAAACAGCACAACTGAGAGGAGCTTTCGAAGATGCACCATGCCCTCGTGATGTACTTGGGCTCGGAGAAACTGTCCAGCATCAGAAGCATCCGACCGGCCTCAACAAGATGATCCTGGCTGGCTCTCAGCAGGGAATGAGGGTTTAGGGTTTAAGGTTTAGGGGGAATGAGAGGGCCCTACATAATCCCCTTAGAGGGTCTTATAGAGGGTACCCCACTCCCTGATTCCCTACTAAGAGCCAGGGCGTCCTCGAAGAGCCCAGTCAGCTCCTCTGAGCCAGTCTGGGTTCCCGACTCGATGCGATACCTCAATGGGGGAAGGAGGGGCCTATTTTTACCCTTAAAGGGATCTAGGATGGCCCTTCAAACCCTCTGAAAAATATTCCTGACTATGGTCCTCTTAAACCCCAATAAGGGAAAATATAAAATGTCCCAAAGGCCTACCTAGGGATTCTATGGGCCCCTCATTTGTCTCATTCCCGATTGAAGAACCAGCCAGTCGGGTTTCATGGACTGAAGGGGAGGGAACCCTCTGGTATAAGGGTTTTGGGGGTTCTGTTACATGCTATGTGGGTATCTCTCTAGATTCGGGTCCCTGTTGGGGCATATGCTCTTAAGGGTGCCGTACTGTATAGGTTATAGGGGACCGGGGCCCAAATTTGGAGAACTACCCACATACTTCGGAACGAAGGGTTTTGGCTCGGCGCATGGGCGCTGCCAAGCAGCTGGTTGTTGCAGAAGAAGCACACCCACAAGTAGACCTCGCCGGCATTCAGCTGCTCCTTCGCAACCCATGACTGCAGCGCACTCACGAAGTCGTCCAGGGAGTACGTCCAGCACCAGGACACGAAATGAGTGGCCCGGCCCCTGTACTTGTCGTCCACCGCATCAACGACGCTGCATCCGGGTCGGCCATCTCTCGGGCAAGCCTTGCCGAAGCCGAGCCCCTGCGGCCCCATGGCAACCGCTGGACAGATTTCGTGAAAGTTGGGATTCGCCATTCCGGTCGCTTTTCGCGCGAGCCCTGGGAAGGTGTCGATGACCCAAGCTGCCGAGATGCCTAGGACGGCATCCGTGGGAACGGGCGCGCACTCCGGACAGAGAAACGCGTCGTGCGAGGGGCAAAACCAGCACGACCTAGTGAGCTGCTCCTGTCCGCACCCGCTGCACTCGTAACCTGTGCTTGTGCTGAGCACCTGCACGTCCGCACAGCCCTGTGCTTTAGGGCAAGACGGTATACGAGTCCATCGCAGGGTTTGGGGCCACGCGCCACAAGTTCTCCACACAAGCGCATTGTCATCAGCAGCGGTCAGCTCCTGGAAGACACCATCTTGCCTTAGTTGCTGAGTTCATAAGCCCCCAAAAGTGTACGCTATCAGTTCTCCAGGGGATGAGAGTATCCCAAAAAGTGTAAAGTGTACTCATTCAGCCACTAAGTTGCAACTGGAAGAAAGTCCTGTCTTGATCCCCTTGCAGCACGAATGCCTCACCTGAGCACGAAACCTGCGCTCCAGCCACGGTGCCTGTTGTCCGACGGCCGCTTGGCAAGTCCATCAACCAAGTGCCCTGGCATTCCTGGGTCTTAGTCAGGGACTCTTTGTGTTCAAGGAGGCTTGGGGCTTAGGGTACTCCAAAAGGCAACCTAACCCAACAAAACAGAGAACGATGGCCCACTCTGGCTCCTGGATTCAATGTGCGGGTGGGCCAGCCCTGACTGGAGCACGTGGCAAGCAAACTCCTGCTGGGTGATGATGCCATCGGCATCCTTACTGTTGGTTACTAGGGAGTGAGGGAATGCGATACCCTATATCCCCCTAGATATACCCTTTAAGGGATTACACAGGATACCTCATTCCCCCATGCCTATACTCACCAGCACTAAGCATCTAGATCCAGCGTTGCAAAGGCAGCCGCCGCAGTGGCTGGCGCCACCCCCTTTGCTGCACAGTGTGCCGCGAACTCGGTCCTTGAAATGGTGCCTCGGTGGCCTAGGAACCATGTTATAATAATCTACGCGTATATACGGGCCATGTTAGGAGTATAGTAAGGGGAACCTTTAAGGGCACAACCTGAAGGGTACGAGTCTTTCATCCCTTATCCCTTGAAATAAGGGCACCCTTTTTTTGAGTTGCTTGCTTCATAAGACAAACCCAGAAGCAAAACAAAAGGGAGTTGCTTACTGTATAAGGGAACCCACAAGCAAACAAAAAAACATCACCCCCCCCCCCCCCCCCAAAAAAAAAAAAAACCTGGGCGACCAAGGTGCCATCACCGTTCAGGTCCAACGCATCAAAGGCAGCTGATGCCACGACAGCCCTCATCGCATCGTCCAGCTGCTCCTTGGCTCGTACGAATGGGTTTAGGGTTTAGGGTTTAGGGTTTAGGGTTTAGGGGTTAAGGGCTTCGGGTTTAGGGTTTAACCCTCTGGCCATCTTCCTGACGAAGACACTTGCAAACACAAAAAACCAAGAAGCCATACATCCTGATGTCCAAAGGTCAACTCCCTGCCGAAAAGCCCTGAACCCTAAACCCTAAACCCTAAACCCTAAACCCTAAACCCTAAACCCTAAACCCTAAACCCTGAGGTCCGAAATGCCTACCTAGGTTCTCGTGGAATCGGCCCCGCTTCGGGATTACCACTGCCAGGGAAGCCCTCTTGGCTTGGCGTGGGCTGATCCACGGCCTCCACCCCTGCTGTCTCCTCCTGCCATACCCCAAAGGGCTTGGGGCTTTAAACCCTTAACCCTAAACCCTAAACCCTAAACCCTAAACTCACGTCAGTCTTGTCGGGGTAGCTGGGAATAGCGCTTGCAGGTGCGGTCTCCACACAGGAGGAGCCCTAAACCCTAAGCCCAGTCTGCAAACCACCCTAAGATCATAAACCCTGGGTTTAGGGTTTAGGTTTAGGCTTTAGGGCTTGGGGTTTGGGGTTTGGGGTTTAGGGTTTGGGGGAAACCCTCCCCCCAAGTTTGCTCTTACTCAGAGGCTTGTGCAGGCTCTATAAGGCTTAGGGTAGCGGTCCCTTCCTTATCCGAAGCTGCTTCTTTTGTATCCCAACCTAGAGGAAGGTATCGGCACCAAGACAGAGGGTGTGCATGTGTGTGGCAGCAAGCCTCTACTTAGTAGAGTTGAGGGGTCAGAGCTTAAGGCTCAGGGTTACACCCTTCACCCTAATATTCAAAAACTTCTAAAACCTGAAACCCTAAACCCTAAAGCCTACGCCCTGAAGCGCTGAGGCCTTAAAAACGTTTCGGTCCAGCGACCTTGTCCGCCTTGCGGGCACGCGCAATGCAGCACAATGGGGGCACCAGCAGTGCTGCCGTGGAAAGCCTGTCGTTTAGGGTTTAGGGTTTAGGGTTTAGGGTATGGGGTTTAGGGTTTAGGGTTTAGGGTTTAGGCTTAGGGCTTAGGGCTTAGGGCTTAGGGTTTAGGGTTTAGGGTTTAGGGTTTAGGGTTTAGGGTTTAGGGTTTAGGGTTTAGGGTTTAGGGTTTAGGGTTTAGGGGTATCTTTTATTCATGCTGGACCTGCTCTACTTCGAGGTTCCGGGTACTTACTAACCAATGATAACTGTACTTATAACCCACTGATAAGCCGCTTCAGCGCCCTGATATGGTTAGAAGTACAGTTATAAGTACAGTTCTAGTTGGCTAATAAGTACCATGAACCTCCAAGTAGTAACGCCCCCTCTATAAAAGTCAACTTTGCTGGGCTATTCAGGATACCCTGACTGTTTGGGGGTGTGAGGTGGGATCCTGAATTAAGTCAATCGTCCGGGTGCCGTAAGAAAACTCCACGCGGTGCGCCTTTAAAATGAATTGCCGGGCATCGCTGCCCTTTTAAATTTAGTATAATCTCCTCCCTATTAGAATCATACAAAACCCGTGGACCGTGCAAACAGGGCGAAAACCAACTTCGACTGTTCTGGGGAGGGGAGGGGGGGAGGGGAGGGGGGGGGGGGGAACACACCAAATAGGGTCCAACATTACAAGGCGGCCCCTCGTATTTCGGGTATCCAAAAAGGGACCGGAATTTTGCATGCCCTACCATGTGTGTTTGTAGGACGTTGTAAGTTTAGGGCCTATAAGCTCAGAAGGCTTTTCGGGTGTAGGGGTTCAAGCCATGGGGGCATCAGGCAAGGGTGTTTGAAAGAGCCTCTGAGCTTTAGCAGCAGGAATGAAGGCCTGAGCCCCCCCCTTCCAGTGGTGAAACGTATGAGGGGCAGTGTTTTGGGCCTATAGGGCCCAGGGCCAGAGAGTCATTTAGGAAGCCAGATGGTTTAGGGGTTTGGTTCTTAGTAGGGAATCAGGGATTTCGGGCCCTATCTAGGCCCTGTAAGGGAGTGTATAGGGTACCCCGTTCCCCCATTCCCTACTACGAACCAGCCAGTTTCAGGGCTTAGGGTTCAGGGTTAAGGGTTTAGGGCTTCAGGGTCAGTCTATATAGGGTTTTAGGGTTTGGGGTTTTTGGCATCCAAGCAGCACGGTGACGCAAATGATCAGTGCCATTGGCAGTCCGTCATGCGTGGATCCCGGATTCGATCCCGGATTCGATCCTTGCCATGTCTTCATCACGGGAGTTTTCCCTTTGGCCCCGAAGGTTGTACTCTTGGGTTTGGGGATCCTTTTCAAAGATCCTCTGGGGGGATATCAGGGCCATGTGAGGAGTGTATTCAGTGCAACCTCTTGGGGTTACATCCTTAGGGGTCCGAGCAGACTCCCTTGACTTCAGGCCTGGGATTTCTGATCGCAAGGAAATGGCTTATAAAAGGCAACCAGGGAATAGCAAAACAACCGTTTTAAGGGGACACCAAGAGCCGGTAAGCTATGGCCCGTTTGGGGCAGGTACTATGGGGGCCTTCATTGGGTTTTGGGGTTACTCCACTATAAACACAATAGGGACCAGAAGGGAATTAATACCATTGCAGTTATTTCGACTCCTATGGGTGGTTGTCAAAATTATGATCTCTTTGGGGTACCCTAAATGTGAGGTGCCGTATTATATAAGGGATCCAAAAAGGGACTATAATTTTGACAACCACCCCTATATTACCCTAAACATAAGGGCCCGCATCACGAAAGGGATCCTCATCCATGGAACAAACGTGAAATCTCCATCGTTCTTGGGCAGATCAAGCTTGTACAGGGTCGACCTTGTACTGTTTAGGGTTTAGGGTGTAGGGTTTAGGGTTTAGGGTTTAGGGTTTAGGGTTTAGGGTTTAGGGTTTAGGGTTTAGGGTTTAGGGTTTAGGGTTTAGGGTTTAGGGTTTAGGGTTTAGGGTTTAGGGTTAGGGTTAGGGTTCAGGGTTTAGGATAAACCTCCAAAGGAAAATCTTCACCCAAGCAAGCTGCAGCAGGACTATGACTGAACCCGGAACCCTAAACGAACCCTAAGCCCTAAGCCCTTAGACCCTAAACCCGAAACCTTAAACCTTAAACCCTAAACCCTAAACCCTAAACCCTAAACCCTAAACCCTGAACCCTGAACCCTGAACCCGGGGCCCATGCCTGCTTCTGACAGGCACAGCCTCCAAGCTGCATCGTAGTGACCTCACTGGTGGAGTCATTCGGGGTGTACGGTCTAATTAGGGTTTAGGGTTTAGGGTCTAGGGCCTAGGGTCTAGGGTTTAGGGTTTAGGGTTTAGGGTTCAAATTTAGGGTTTAGGGTATGGGGTTTAGGGTTTAGGGTCAACCTTTCGGGTCTTGACTCGGTTCACCTTTCGTAAAGGCTTTGGTATACCCCGCGAAAAGGGTTTCTTAGGGGCTGAGTACCCTAGCCCAAAAAAGGTTAACCTTTTGAATTACAGTAGGATTATAGAAATCCCAAAAGGTTAAAGGTTACCTACTCAGCTACTCAGGTTTAAAAAGGCTACCCAAGTGGCCACTCGGCTCCCAATCAATGGAAGACTGCACAGCAACAGAGCTGCCAACAGCAAGATCCTGACCTGAGTAGCCGCTGTCGTCGAGCCTGTCGGGGCGAGCCAACCCCTATTTGGAGGTTCATGGTATTTAGTAACTGATTATAACTGCACTTTGAACCCAATTATCCCCCAGGTAACTACACTTAGGGGACTTATAATTGGGTTATAAGTACAGATATCATCAGTTACTAAGTACCATGAACCTCCGAGTACATTTGGGGATAGCTGCCTCTGGGCGCAGAGAAGCCATTGGCCCATGTGCCCGAATTGTGGATTATAGAACCCAAGGGCCTAATCCGAAAATGACAACCTCTTCCCAAGACCGGCGGAAGGGTTTTTGCCAAGGTGTGGCTCGGCCATGTTTCCTTGCAAAGGGGTGGCTCGGCCTTGGTTCTTGGTTCGGGGCTGCGAGTACTGTAAATTGCAGCATTGCAGAGGCTCCAAATTCTGGAAATAACAGCATTTGTGCGTTGCCAGAGCCCGCAAATACTGTAAATCGCGGCATGTATGCGTTGTCAGGTGCTGCAAATACTGTAAACAGAGGTCGCAAATACTGTAACTAGCAGCATTTCCGAGTTTGCAGAGGCAGCAAATACTATAAGTAGCAGCATTTCTAATTTTCAGAGGCTGCAAATATGGCAAATAATTACAATTTGGAGGGAGTGCACATGCTGGAGGTTGAGGGCTTGATCTCGGCAAGCATAGGCGGCATTTCTGAGTGCTGCAAATACTGTAAATAGCAGCATCTGAGCGTTGCCAGAGCCTGCAAATGCTGTTAGTAACAGCATTTCTGCGTGGTCAGAAGCTGCAAATAATGGAAATAGCAGCATTCGCACGTGTCCAGAGGTCGCAAATACTGTAATTAGCAGCATTTCCGAGCGCAGCGCCTGCTCGCATCATGCGTTTGAAAAACGACTGTCGGCGTTAAATGGGAGGCGGCCTTAAAACAAGCCTGGGGGTTGGCAGCCCCCCCCCCCCATTTGCAAACACAATGCTCGCATGATTGGTTCGTACGACTTAAACACCCCCTGCCCCATTTGCAAACACGATGCTCGCATGATGGGTTTCAGACAGAATGTGCTTTCAAAGCTTTGTGCGTCTAAAAAGAGCGGGGCGCAGCCCCCCCATTTGCAAACACAATGCTCGCATCATGCGATTGAAAAAAGACTGTACGGCTTAAAATGTGTAGCAGCCTGGGTTGGGGGGGCGCCCCCCCCCCCCCCCCCCCATTTGCAAACACAATGCTCGGCTGGCATGATGGGTTCGTACGTGATGGGTTCGTACGACTTAAACCCCCTCATTTACAAACACGATGCTCGCATGATGGGTTTCAGAAAACGTATGTTTTCTGAAAGCTTCGCACGTCAAAATGCCGGGGTTCAACACGGAGCAAGGAACATATGTTCTGTGAAGAAAGCTTCGCACGTCTAAAAAGAGCGGGGTTCAACACGGAGCAAAGTCCAGCCAAGCCAATTCGAGGCGAGCCAAGCCCCAACCAAGCGAGCTAACCATGCCAAGGCCGTGCCTAGCAAGCCAACTTCAGCTCAGCGAGGCAAGCCCGAGGCGAGGAAAGCCGAGCCGAGCCGAGCCGAGAAAAGCCAAGCCAAGCCGAGCCAAGCCGAGCCGAGAAAAGCCAAGCCGAGCAAAGCCGAGCCAAGCCGAGACGAGCCAGCCAAGCCAAAGCCAAGCCACACCTTTGCAGGGGGACAGGCCGGAGCCACACCTTTGCAATAAAAAAAACCCTGGGCCCCCCAAGACGAGCCGCCCTAAACCCTAGACCTTAAAACCCAACACCCCGAAGACGAGCCTTAGAAACCCGTTGCCGGCACGGAATTCCCGCACATGGAACACGTGCGCTCTTGGCAGCGAGATCTTGCACAACTTCCTGATGCTCGGAATGGCTTACGGATTCAGGGTTCAGGGTTTGGGGCTCAGGGTTTGGGCTTTAGGGTTTAGGGTTTCGGCAGAGTTCAGGGTTTGGGGTTTAGGGTTTGCAGGAAACAGGGTATGGGGTGTTTGGGGGTTTGGGGTTTAAGGATATCTGACTCTTCTTGGCGCCCCTTTGGAACACAATTCTTATGGTCCCCAAAAAATAACAACTTGTCACCCTAAACCCTAAACCCTAAACCCCAAACCCTAAACCCAAAACAGTTTTTAAAATTACGGCCTCTCGGGTGCCCTCCATAATCCGTAAACTGGATTAGTATATACCTTTTTCGGTAGAAGAAGCGATAGTAGGAACCAATAATTTTGAGAAATCAACATCTGCAGCTTTGACCCTAAACCCTAAACCCTAAACCCTAAACCCTAAACCCTAAACCCTAAACCCTAAACCCTAAACCCTAAACCCTAAACCCTAAACCCTAAACCCTAAACCCTAAACCCTAAACCCCAAGAGTGCTCAAGCACCGTCTAGGCTCATGGTCCAGTCTGCAGCTGGATAGTTCGGACCTCAGGTTTGGCCCCAGAAGAAAAGCCCCACTGAAAGTATTCTTCAGTATCCCTAAACCCTAAACCCTCAGCCCTAAACCCTCTTAAACCCTCGCCTCTTAAACCCTCATGAGCCCTCTGGAACCGTCTTAAACAACCCCAAACCCTAAACCCTAAACCCTAAAAACCCTAAACCCTAAACCCCAATAAGGGAAAAACACACAAACATTTCCCAAAAGGGTTTGGGGACTTTCCACGCAATCTCCATTGACTGTGCATGGCCCGGACACAGACCACACCTAGGCAACGAGCGCGCGCACTCCCTACTACGGTTTAGGGTTTGGGGTTTGGGGTTTGGGGTTTGGGGTTTAGGGTTTGGGGTTTAGGGTCCGCCGACCCTGGCAGCGTGTTGGATGGGCAAAGGAGGTGAAAACCTCCCTCTTTCCTGGCCCCCCAAAACACAGGGGGGGGGGTAGGGGGGGGTACGGGCAGCTTTTCCATGGACGGCCAGGCCACCCACACCGCATAAACTCACGGACTATGGGCGGTTTCGCACTTTGCCCACCAACACCCCCCCCTCCCCCCCCCCCCAACCCCCCCCACCCCCCCCCACCCCCCCCCACCCCCCCCCCCCCCACCCCCCCCCCCCCCCCCACCCTCCCCCCCCCCCCCCCCCCCCCCCAACCCCCCCACCCCCCCCTCCCCCCCCCCACCCCCCCCCCCCCCCCCCCCACCCCCTACCCCCCCCCTGCCCTCCCAACGTTTCACAGAGGCTCAAACAAGGCATCCTTTGAGCTGACGAGCGCAACTATGGCACGCCCGTGGTCCGACGCTGTTAGGCGCCAGCCCTGCTTTAGCTACCCCGAAGGGCGCATGTGCCGCTGACCCGGTTGGCTCCCCAACATCCGCTCCAAACGCGGCTCCCGAAGGGCATCATGTTTCAGGTACAATTTTTATCGCGAAAAACGCGCTATTTCCCACCGAATTTGGGCTCCTGGACGCATTTTTTGGGCGCCCCATGGGGGGTCCCAAAAACGACCCCGGAGAGCATCGTCGACTCTCTTTTTCAACTTTGGCCAAATACGCGTTGTTGATGTTTTTTGGGTGGCATTGGCCACCCCAAAGGACCCCCACAAGAGCGCGCATCATGAGCATCAGCGGGTTGGGTTTTGGGTTTCGGATGCGGCTGAGAGCTTGGAAAACACAGAAATCGCTGTAAATACCGTGGTTGTCGTTACGGACATTTCCGTTTTGAGGCCGGCATATGCCCCTATAAGCCACGCATGCCTGGAGGCCGGAGCCGCTGATGCTCATGATGCGCGGCCGGGCGATGGGCCAGGGTGCGCATCATCGAGGCTTCGTTTCTCTTTGGGGACCCGGGGGGCGAGCATCAGCAGCATCAGTGGCTCCGGAAAGGGTTTCGGGCGGCAGGATTTCGAAGGATGCTGGCATAACTCCATAACATGGCACTCGACATGCGAGCACACGCGCGCGCGCGCCCGCCCGCGCGCGTGGCGCAGCGCCGCGCGCGCGGAAAACGCACCAGTTCCCGCGCGCGCGCGCGCGCGCGCGCGTGCGCGCATGGCGAGTGCCATGTTACTGAGTTATGCCAGCATCCTTCGAAATCCTGCCGCCCGAAACCCTTTCCAGAGCCGCTGATGCTGCTGATGCTCGCCCCCCGGGCCCCCAAAGAGAAACGAAGCCTCGATGATGCGCACCCTGGCCCCCAACAACAAGAGTAAGGTGCTGACGATCATGCACATGAACACCTCCACGGTGTTTGCGAACGTGAAAACTGTACATGCACACATTTCCACAGTGTGGCCATGCACCTCCACGGTGTTTCTGAACATGAACACCTCCACGGTGTTTGCGAACGTGAAAACTGTACATGCACACTTCCACAGTGTGGCCATGCACCTCCACGGTGTTTATGAACATGAACAACTCCACGGTGTTTGCCCGGTGTTTGTTTTGTTGTTGTTGTGGTTGTGTTTGTTGTTGTTGTTGTTGTTGTTGTGTTGTTGTTGTGTGTTGTTGCTGTTGGTGTTGCTGCTGTGCTGTGTTGTTGCTGTTGTTGTTGTGGTTGTTGTTGTTGCTGTTGTTGCTGCTGTTGTTGTTGTTGTTGTTGTTGTTGTTGTTGGTGTTATTGTCGTTGTTGTTGTTGTTGTTATCATAGTTGTTTCCGTTGTCGTTGTTGTTGTGTTGTGTGTTGTTGCTGTTGTTGTTGTTGTTGTTGTTGTGTGTTGTTGTGTGTTGTTGTGTGTTGTTGTGTGTGTTCTTGTGTTTTTGTGTGGGTTTTGTTGTTTGTGTTGTTGTTTGTTGTTGTGTTGTTGTGTTGTTGTTGTTGTTTTTGTTGTTGTTGTGTTGTTGTTGTTGTGTGGTGTGTTGTGTGTGTTGTGGTTGTTGTTGTTTTGTTGTTGTTTGTTGGTTGTTTGTGTTGTGTTGTTGTTGTTGTTGTTGTTGTTGTTTGTTGTGTTGTTTGTTGTTGTTGTTGTTGTTGTGTGTGTTGTTTTGTTTGTTGTTGTTGTTGTGTTGTGTGGTTGTGTGTTGTGTTGTTGTTGTTGTGTTGTTGTTGTGTTGTTGTTGTGTTGTTGTTGTGTTGTTGTGTGTTGTTGTTGTGTTGTTGTTGTGTTGTTGTTGTGTTGTTGTTGTTGTTGTTGTTGTTGTTGTTGTTGTTGTTGTTGTTGTTGTTGTTGTTGTTGTTGTTGTTGTTGTTGTTGTTGTTGTTGCTGCTGTGCTTGCTGCCGTTGTCCTGCTGCTGGTGGGCGTGCCCGGCTGTGGGCGTGCCCGGCTGTGGGCGACAGCCCGTTAGATTTAGGGTTTGGAGTTTGGGGCTTAAGGTGTCCGAGACCCGATAGCAAGACTGCTGTCCACTGCTTCACGTACATAGTAGCACAGACAAGAATGCGAGGGCCCTCATCCAGAACAAGGAAACACATACCCTAAACCCTAAACCCTAAACCCTAAACCCTAAAGCCTTAACATGTGGTGGACAAAGGTCCTCTGGCAAGGAGGTGCCAAGTCTTGAGGAACAGCAACCTGCTGTGGTTCAGGGTTCGGTTTGTTTGGGGGTTTGGGGTTGAACCTTAAACCCTAAATCCTAAACCCTAAACCCTACACCCTAAACCCTAAGCCCAGACGCCTCCAGGAAACTTGGTGCTGTTCGAGTCATGGTTGTTCTTGTCGTGCTGGTTCGGGTTGTCAGGGTTGTGAGCGTCGTAGTTCTTGTTGTGCCGTTTGCCTTCCGGTAGACGTCCAACGTGGGCGGGTGGGTGTACAAACTGTCGTAGCAGTTGTTGATGTCGTCTCTCGTGTTGCAGGCGACTCCACCCAAGCACAGCTCGCCGGGCTGTGCGCTCCGGCAGTCTGCGAGCGATGCTTCTCCGTCGCGAGGGCAATCCACGACTGGCACCGGGGCTAGTGGCAAACCATCGAAGCATGAGGGCAATGGCTCAACACACAGTTCCCAACCCCTTTTGTTTGTAACGCCATCTGATGACCAAAGAACATCCGTCCAGAGGACGAAAGAGTCACCAGCCTGAAGCATATTGCGCGTGCTGTCAACTCCTGGGACACCTGAGTACTTTGTACCGTTGATCGTGAGAAAGTCAAACCCTGCTTCGGTGGCAAAGTCCACCACACGCAGCACGGACGGCTTTGGCAAAGAGATGTTGCAGTGCTGATGGTAGCCGTAGCCAGAGGGCCAGTTGGGACTGCTAATGCAAAGGCCGTCGACAGAACAATCACCTGCAACTCGCCATATACCTCCGTCCCGGTCTATCTGTCCGAAGGTAGTTGTTTTTGTCGTGCTGGTCACAGTGGTGCTTGTTCGGGTTGTCATAGTTGCCGACGTACTGGTTCTTGTTGTGCCATTGGCCTTGCGGTAGACATCCAACTTGGGCGGGTAAGTGTGCAAGCTGTCATAACAATTGTTGATGTCGTCTCTCGTGTTGCATGAGACTCCACCCAAGCACAGCTCGCCGGGCTGTGCGCTCCGGCAGTCTGCGAGCGATGCTTCTCCGTCGCGAGGGCAATCCACGACTGGCACCGGGGCTAGTGGCAAACCATCGAAGCATGAGGGCAATGGCTCAACACACAGTTCCCAACCCCTTTTGTTTGTAACGCCATCTGATGACCAAAGAACATCCGTCCAGAGGACGAAAGAGTCACCAGCCTGAAGCATATTGCGCGTGCTGTCAACTCCTGGGACACCTGAGTACTTTGTACCGTTGATCGTGAGAAAGTCAAACCCTGCTTCGGTGGCAAAGTCCACCACACGCAGCACGGACGGCTTTGGCAAAGAGATGTTGCAGTGCTGATGGTAGCCGTAGCCAGAGGGCCAGTTGGGACTGCTAATGCAAAGGCCGTCGACAGAACAATCACCTGCAACTCGCCATATACCTCCGTCCCGGTCTATCTGTCCGAAGGTAGTTGTTTTTGTCGTGCTGGTCACAGTGGTGCTTGTTCGGGTTGTCATAGTTGCCGACGTACTGGTTCTTGTTGTGCCATTGGCCTTGCGGTAGACATCCAACTTGGGCGGGTAAGTGTGCAAGCTGTCATAACAATTGTTGATGTCGTCTCTCGTGTTGCATGAGACTCCACCCAAGCACAGCTCGCCGGGCTGTGCGCTCCGGCAGTCTGCGAGCGATGCTTCTCCGTCGCGAGGGCAATCCACGACCGGCACCGGGGCTAGTGGCAAACCATCGAAGCATGAGGGCAATGGCTCAACACACAGTTCCCAACCCCTTTTGTTTGTAATGCCATCTGATGACCAGAGAACATCCGTCCAGAGGACGAAAGAGTCACCAGCCTGAAGCATATTGCGCGTGCTGTCAACTCCTGGGACACCTGAGTACTTTGTACCGTTGATCGTGAGAAAGTCAAACCCTGCTTCGGTGGCAAAGTCCACCACACGCAGCACGGACGGCTTTGGCAAAGAGATGTTGCAGTGCTGATGGTAGCCGTAGCCAGAGGGCCAGTTGGGACTGCTAATGCAAAGGCCGTCGACAGAACAATCACCTGCAACTCGCCATATACCTCCGTCCCGGTCTATCTGTCCGAAGGTAGTTGTTTTTGTCGTGCTGGTCATAGTGGTGCTAGTTGCTGTCGTACTGGTTCTTGCTGTGCCATACGCCTTGCGGTAGACATCCAACGTGGGCGGGTGAGTGCGCAAGCTGTCATAACAATTGTTGATGTCGTCTCTCGTGTTGCAGGCGGCTCCACCCAAGCACAGCTCGCCGGGCTGTGCGCTTCGGCAGTCTGCGAGCGATGCTTCTCCGTCGCGAGGGCAATCCGCGACCGGCACCGGGGCTAGTGGCAAACCATCGAAGCATGAGGGCAATGGTTCAACACACAGTTCCCAACCGCTGTCACCTGTATCGTAGTCTGATGACCAGACAACGTCCGTCCAGAGAATGAACGACTCGCCAGCCTTCAGCACATTCCGCGCGCTCCCACTTCCTGACCTACCCGAGTACTTTGTACCATTGATCGTGAGAAAGTCAAACCCTGCTTCGGTGGCAAAGTTCACCACACGAAGCACGGACGGCTTTGGCAAGGAGATGTTGCAGTGCTGACTGTTGCCATAGTTGAAGGGGTAGTTCGGACTGCGAATGCACGGACCATTGGTAGAGCAGTCGCCCACGGGGCCCCATGGGACACTGGCGACTCCTGTGCTTCTCCGAAGGGCTTTTGTTCGGTTTCGGGGCTGGAGATTCAAGCGTTTAGGGTGTATAGTGCTCGATATAGGGTGTTGGGTTTAATTAATTAGAGGTTTAAGTTGGGATGTTCCCCCTTCTACAAACAGTCCTTAAGAGGGATTCTAGTACCTCCAAGGATCATCTCTTTTAAGGCCTGTTACTTTAAGGGGGAACATCCCAAGGTTTTGGGCTTGGGCTTTAGGGTTCTAGCCCCACTAAACCCTAAACCCTAAACCCTAAACTCCTTGCCGGTGCACGGACCCAGCTGCTTCTGCCAGGTGTCGTTGCCTACTGGGAGGTTCAGGGTACTTGGAAGCCCAGTATAAGTGTAGGGTTTAGGGTTTAGGGCTTAGGGCTTAGGGCTTAGGGTTTAGGGTTTAGGGTTTAGGGTTTAGGGCTTAGGTTTTAGGGTTTAGGGTTTAGATAATTGGGGTAGAAGAACAGTTATAATCGGGTTACTAAGTACCGTGAACCTCCAAGTCGGATGTCTTCGAGGCTTGCAGTGGGATGGCCTTAATTATGGCAAAGGGCTTCCGTTGTAGGGTTTAGGGTTTAGGGTTTTTGCAGAGCTTGAGGTGAAAGCGGGGGGGAGGGAGGTCCGAGCTTTTGGCACCAACCCCGACAAGGGCCTTCGTTCAGCCGGATTCCCCAAACTCTGGTGCCTTTTGGGCCTGGGGTGTCCTTGTTCTAAGGTGCTCTACTTTCTGGGGCCCCAAAAAAGAACACAATTTAGAGAAGCCCAAAAACCCTAAACCGAAAACCCTGAACCCTAAACCCTTTTTCGGCTTACTTTAGTGCTGCCAATGAAATTAAGGTTTACTTCCTGGAGTTTCCGGGCACCAACGGAAGCTCGACCCATGCGAAACCGTGCCTCAAAGCCCTGCGGTCCCTAAGAATTCGTTTAGGGTTTAGGGTTTAGGGTTTAGGGTTTGGGGTTTGGGGTTTGGAGTTTGGGGTTTGGGGTTTAGGGGCTCTCTCCCCAACATCGGAGAGGGGCATGAGTGGGTTTGGGGGTTGCGGGTCCCCCATCAATTCCTGGACACTGCAAAAGCTCTCTGAACAGAGTGGGGGTTCGGGGAAAGTCCGGGGAAGGTTTCGAGTCAAGTTTCTCTTTTTGTTTATACTTTTGAACCATTGTCAAGTTACGGGGGCTTGAGGGTTTAGGACGCTTCTGGCCTGAAGGATGAACTTGAACCCCATGCTACAAAAGTCCGTCGCAAAGTATATGCTTCGGCTTTAGGGTTAGGGTTTAGGTTTTAGGTTTTGGGCTGTGGGGTTTAGGGGTTAGGGTTTGGGGTCCAGGGTTTAGGGTTTAGGGGTTCGGGGCCCGTAAATCAACACAAACTCAAACCCTACACTAACACAATCCTTCCTACAGTACGTGGCATCTGGAGCCACAAAACCCAAACCGCTAAGCTAAACCCGAAACACTAAACTGAACCCCAAACGCCACATACCCCTGTTAGGTACCTTTTTTACTTGCCCCCCCCCCCCCGCCCAAACAAAAACAAGGACCCCTCACTTAAAGCCAATCCATATCTCTAGAGTCGGCTTCGGGTTTGGGCTTTGAGGTTGGAGGCTTTAGGTACGTACACCCTAACCCTAAGCCCTAAGCCCTAAACCCTAAACCCTGAACCCTGAACCCTAAACCCTAGACCCAATAGCCAACTAACCCTGGCATCGAAATCGCCTCGAGCTCTCCGCGGAGGATGCCTCCCCAGCGGGTTCGCCGCGGAGACGTCTCGGCACTGGCCTAGGGTTGAGGGTTTTTGGCTTTACGGCCCACTACTTGGCTTCTAGGGCTTCGAGGGTTTCGGGTTTAGGGTTTAGGGTTTAGGGTTTAGGGTTTAGGGTTTAGGGTGCGCTTCTAGGGCTAAGAGGCTTATAGCTCACAGGGCTATAGGGGCTACAGGGTTTTACAGTTTTTATGGGGCTTATAGGGCTTAAAGGGCTTCGGGGCTGTGTATGCATCCATCGCGGGCCGGCATGATGAGCAATGAAAGATCGAGAATGGTAAGCAAAAGAAGAGGCCATCAGATCTGACTCTGGGAAGTCTATGCGGTCTAGGGCTTTAGGGCTTTAGGGCTTTAGGGCTTTAGGGCTTTAGGGCTTCAGGGCTTTAGGGCTTTAGGGCTTTAGGGCTTTAGGGCTTTAGGGTTTTAGGGTTTTAGGGTTTTAGGGTTTTAGGGTTTTAGGGTTTTAGGGTTTTAGGGTTTTAGGGTTTTAGGGCTTTAGGGTTTTAGGGTTTTAGGGTTTAGGGTTTAGGGCTTAGGTGTCTATGCTATAAGTGTAAATATACACCTTGTTACATGGGGATCATAACGGCAATGACTCACAGCCCCGGCATCTCATCCGAAAGCCCAAGACTCCACGGAACCGTTCAGTGACCAAGCCAAAACCCCCTATGAACCCTATAGACGTCAATTCATCCCTGAACCCAAATTAACCCTAACTATACCCTAAACCCGAAACCCTAAACCCTAAACCCGAAAACCCTCAAATCTTTAGAAACAGACGGAGAGAGGACCAAGCTGCTCTGCGTGCGCAGACAGAGCCGCAGGGAGAACGACGGCCAGGCAGAGTAAGCGCCAGCCGCAGCGAGACATTGGGGACCGGCTAGCTGCTGGCTGTTGTAGGGCTTAGGGTTAAGGTTTAAGGGTTAAGGGTTGAACCCTAAACCCTAAACCCTAAACCCTAAACTCTAAACCCTAAACCCCCTAAACCCCAAACCCTAAACCCTAAACCGCTGATGGTTTAGGTTTCAGGGCTCAAGGTTTAGGGTCTATGGCCTTGAGGGTTTCAGGGCATAGGATTTTATTGAGCAGCCGGGCTTGACGTCGGGAGCCCAAACACTATGGGTTTAGGGTTTAGGGTTTAGGGTTTAGGGTTTAGGGTTGAGGGTTGAGGGTTGAGGGTTGAGGGTTGAGGGTTGAGGGTTGAGGGTGTAGGGTCGGGTTTAGGGTTTATGGTCCAGGGTCTAGGCTTTAGGGTTTAGGGTTTACCCCTGTTCCTTAAGGGACCTAAACCCTAAACCCTCAACTCACCCCTCCATCAGGTACCAAATAGGCCCAAAATCTCGAACAAAAAGATCGAGATACTTAGCAAGAAACCTTCTCTATCCTCGAAACCCTATACAACCCCTTTTTGTGGCCCGATCCCACCCACCCCCGTGAGGCCCCCCGCCCCCCCCCCCCCCCCCCCCCTGTGTGGTTTAAGGTTTAGGGTTTAGATTTTTGGGTTTAGGGCGGAACATGTTGTGCCCCACACACCACACGCCGCTCCCCCCTTGACCTTCCTCTTCAGCCCATGTTCTTGGCTAGGTTTCAATCCCCAATGCCCACCCCCTAAACCCTAACCTCTAAACCCCTAAACCCTAAACCCGAAACCCTAAACCCTGAACCCTAAACCCATGTACAGACCTCATGTGCGATAGCATTCTCAGGAACATCTCTTCAGTTCTCCAACATTTGGTCCCTGCATACCCCCATTCAGTCCACCCTGCCTCCTCGGCATGGCCGGAATCATAAGGTGGTTGAGGGTTTAGGGCTTAGGGTTTAGGATTTAGGGTTTAGGGTTTGGGGTTTGGGGTTTGGGGTTTGGGGTTTGGGGCGTGGGGTTTGGGGTTTGGGGTTTAGGCTTTAGGGCTTAGGGCTGGCGGCCCCAATACGGGTTCAAGGAGGGATCTTTTTCTTTCAATATTTTTTTGGGCGCGGGGGGGGGCGGGGGGGGGCGCTTCTCTATGGGTGTCAGCTATGCTCATGCAGTCGGTGAAAGGATATGGCCGTGCCCCTGAGTATTTCTTGGTGGCACAAAAAAGCACGCGAATAGAGCCCGCACTGAGAAGCAACAAGGTTTGGGGTTCGGAGCAACTGTGGGGTTAAACCCTAAACCCTGAAACCTATAGGGTTTTGGGACACCGAAGCATTGAAGTGGCTTCTTTTAGATGACAGAACTGAGAGAGCACTTGTCCAAACTGTGGCCCCTTTAGGTTTTAGGGATCACTTCGGAAACTCGAAGAAGGATCCGACTTGAGACAATGAACACTGAAACCCAAGTCTCGAAAGGGACTATCATAATCAGTTCTGCAAGTTGTAATTCCTGTTGTTTTGCCCTAAATGCCCTAGAAACCCTGCACGCTTAAAACCCTAAACTCTATAAGCTCGGACCTTCGATCTTACAACGCCAACCCTGCAAGCCCTCAACCCTACGGCCTGCATACCCCAAACCCCAAACGCCAAACCCCAAACCCCAAAGCCCAAACCCCCCAAAACTTAAAACCCTAAAACCTGAATCCCCTCAACCCTAAAATCCCACCCGGGCTGCTTGAGCCGCACCCACCCTTTTCTAGGGTGCCTGGACCCAGGACTACACCCGGCACTCCAGACACACCTCTACTGGATGTACAATGGGTGGAGCCCTTGGTCGAATTCTGCACCTTGCAACACTGGCGCCTTCTACTTCCTGACCCTCTGCTGGTGCCCCTTACCTCCCCTGCCTCCCCCCCCCCGCCCCTGACCTCCCTTGCCCCCCCCAGCTGGCGGGGAGAAAAAAACCAGCACCAATGAGAATGTTGCCTTTGCGTGACATGGCGCCCCCCCACACCCCTGGGTGTGTAGGGGCGCCATTTCCACATGGTAGTTTCTGGCGCTGCGCGGCTAGACGCGCTAAACTAAACCCTGCACCCCAGCCCTAAACCCTAAACCCTACCACGCGCAGACTTTTCTCCTCGGCAGGCGTGCCTTGTGGACCGCTGGACCACGTGAGGACCATCCTCCTTCTGGGCAGCTCCCTGGCCCGAACTTGCGCGAAAGCCCGAAACCCTACTTGGAGGTTCATGGTACTTCGTAACTAATTATAAGTGTACTTATAGCCCACTCGCAAGCCCCTTAAGTGCCCTAATATGGTGATAAGTACAGCTATCAGTAAAGCTAGAATTGGTTAAGAAGTACCATGAACCTCCAAGCAACCCTCCTTGAAGGTTCTACCTAGACGTCCACAAAATAATTGTATATGTATATACACATATGTACATATGCATACATAGTCAGCAAAGGCTCTATAAATATAATATATATATATATATATGTGAACATGTGTATATGTATATATATATATATATACACCGACGCATTGTTATCTATATATATATGTATATTTGTATAGTCACACCCCCCCCCCCCCCCCCATGACACGCACATGTCCTTAAGACTTCGGCAGGCGCGGCAAAGATAGACTTTCCCGATGGTCGATTTTCGACGCTTCTCCACAGCAGTCGACATGCCCCAAGGCAGTGTAAAACTAGCAGTGTCTTTACGCGTGCGTGTGTGTGTGTGTGTGTGTGCCTGAGTTGTTGGTTCTGAACTGTATGTCACATATAACAATTAACAAAAAGTCGTCGGCCATTCTTCTTGTCTGGCTCAAGGAGAACAGTTTGACGGACCCTTTTGAAACATCTTATGATGAAAATAGCGTCATTCTCTTCATGATTACTACATCGAAAATGACACCTGAAACAAAACCGTTAATAACGAACAAATTCATAGTTAAATGAGTTATCATAGCTAGTGTACCTAGTAACTTACTACATGGCTAATATCCATATAATGCATTTCGTATAATCGGTACCACTGATACAATTAATATAGTTCCTATCTACTACACTAAGTAACGCAGTTGTAATATGAATTTAACGAGGGGAAAAATATCTTCGATAATCTGACTTTATAAAAAATGTGATAATGTTGCTAATGTGACCGCTGGCATTCACAAGGAATTAAGCCCATGATATTATGTTCAAGAAATTCTGTAGAGGCACTTATGATGCTATGTGTTCATATAGTTTATATAGTGAAAGTAGTCAACATAGCGGGGGTAGTGGTATATAAGAGATAACCCTGATATCATGACTGCTGCAGCTGCACAGCCAAAGCCAAATCAGTCTGCGCGCTGACGTCGACGTGGGTCGGCTGCACAGCCTTCTGGGGGTCTTGGATCTCCAGCAGCATACGCCAACGGCGCATTTCATCGAGCAGCCCCTGACGCTCATCCAGGTGGAGAAAGGCCGGGTCAGCGCTTGGCCTTTTCTCGTCTCCGCTCAGCGGTTTACAGAAGACGAGTCACGCCCTGTTGTCATCGAAAAAGTATTTGCATCCTCTTCGGCTTCGAAGCGAACATGCTGATGCATCTCGCGCCCACTGACATCAGCAAGAAAATGGCAAGGTTGAATTTTTTCAGCGCTGTCACGCATGGGATCTGTAGTCATGACGAACAGAATTTCCAGCGGCTCTTCGCGCTCGATGACCTTGCCGACAATGTTAGGCAGCGGTTGCGAGACCAGCGATGGGGCGTCGTTAATCACAGGCACTGTGCAAGGATGTGTTGCAGCTCGGAACACAGTCAAGTCTCTCATTCGCTAACCTTGAGGGGGTCCTGCGCGTGTGTGCTTGACACGTGCACCTTCGAAGGCCGACGATCCTCCCAAGTAATCTTGCAGTGTCCGGCCGTGGGCGACAGTGTTCTCGAGGTTCTCCACGTTGCTGTCCTGTCGTCAAGTTATTGCAAGAGCTTTTTGCAATAAGCGACAGTGCTGCGAAACATGCTTCGGATCTCCGAACCAAGCACACATTGCGATAGCGTCCTGCGTAGTCGTAGCTTGGCTTCGTCTTGCGTAGCTTCGTCTTGCGCAGCGCTTTGATGGAGAGGATGAGGATGCAGCCTTTGTAGACAAACCCAGATGCCTAACTTCAACATACTTTTCATTGCAGATCAAAATGCTTCGCGGACGAGTTTCGATTGCGGCGATTCATCTGTTCTTCTCTTCGACGCGTAATGTCTTCCGTCATATGTGCTTGTAAACACAGAGCACAGAGCTCGAGCTTGCCACTCTTGTGCATTGTGGCTCGCAGGGATGACCGACGCTGCTGCGATGTCATCCGGAAAAAGAAACAGATGTAACAGCACGTCCTTCTTCTGATGTAACAGAGCAATGATCACTCGGGCTCTGTACATCAACTGCTCCCAACTTCTTTTGCTGCCTCTGTAATGAGAATCTGGCAGCAAGTTCACCGCTTCTGGAAGCTCTTGAAGAAGCGATTCATGGCAACGGAAGACCTTATAGCCACTACACCTTCAAATTTGCAGTAGCTTGGCGATCTCCACTGGCCTTCCTCGTAGAGAAAGTCGCTGCACTGGCGTATGACTCCTGGACAAAGCTTCGGGGTGCCAAATAGACCCCGAAGGTCCCCCTCTCTCTCATATATATATATATATATATATACATACATATAGATAGATTAGATAGATATAGATATAGATATAGATATCGATATAGATATCGATATAGATATCGATATAGATATCGATATAGATATCGATATAGATATAGATATAGATATTCATTTGAGATAGGGTTTCGGGTTCAGAGCTTAGGGCCCTAAACCCTCAGAGGCACCTTCATGCTTCGAAATCCCTCTGCCCTAAACCCAAGCCCGAAGCCCTAAAAAACCCTAAACCCTACAAACCTTAAGGCCTAATCCCTAAACCCTAAACCCTAAACCCTAAACCCTAGTTTCGGTTTTTTTGGGGGGGCTCGGAGCCCGAACTCCGGGCCAGTAGGCTGCCGAGACGAAGCCGTAGCTCACGCACTTGGGCACAAGGGCCGTTCTCTGAACTCAGGGTTTCGGGGTTTCGGGGTTTAGGGTTTAGGGTTTAGGGTTTAGGGTTTAGGGTTTAGGGCTTGGGGTTCTGAGGTGTAGGGTTCAGGACTCAGGTTTTAGGAGCTTAGAGGTTTAGGAGTTTAGGGTTTCGGGGGGCTTAGGGTACAGGGATTTAGGTGTGCCGGAAGAAGTACTAATAGTATTCCCTTATGGTCTCTTTATAGTTACACGCAAATACCACCCAAGGCCCTATTCTAATCATTAAGGCCCCTATATTACAGAATTTAGGATTTAGGGGATTAGGGCGTCGGGCACAAGAAGTGTCGAGACTTGCGTCGGCCCGTGAAACGCTGTGTCTTTTCAAGGGAGGGCGAAAAGGGAGGCCTTTAGTGACTCAGTCTAAACCCTAACCCTAAACCCTAAACCCGAAACCCCAAACCCGAAACCCTAAACCCTACACCCTAAACCCTAAACCCCAAACCCTAAACCCTAAACCCTGACTTTTGGGGCTTTGGGGGTTCAGGGCTTCAGTCCTGAGGTCGAACCTGCGAGTGTTCTGTTGGATCCCGCAACCCCAAACCGTTCAAGCTCTCAGGACCTAGGGTTTAGGGTTTGGGGTTGTGGGATTTTGGGGTTTAGGGTTTAGGGTTTTGGGATTTTGGGGTTTGGGGTTTAGGTTTGGGGTTTAGGGTTTGGGGTTTTGGGGCTTTGGGTTCAGGGTTTGTTTGGGGTTTGGGTTTGGGGTTTGGGGTTTAGGGTTTAGGGTTTGGGGTTTAGGGTTTGGGGTTTGGGGTTTAGAGGACCTAGGGTGTGGGGTGCTTGGGGGCTTCGCGCTGCAGGGCTTTAGAGCTTTAGCCTTTGCGAACGTGCGCGCCGAGGGCCTAAGGACCTTCCAGACACCCTCCTCTGGACATGAAACTCTGCCGTGTGGCGTGTGCATCTACCCAACCCTAAACCCTAAACCCTAAACCCTACACCCTAAACCCTAAACCCTAAACCCTAAACCCTAAACCCTAAACAAACACATTGCAAGTTGTAAGGCCTCACTTCACTCTCGTCGACCGACCCGGGTTGGCCCCACTGCCTGATTTTCCAAGTTGGTCTTGTCCAATACTTGGAGGTTGATGGGTTTCGGGTTTGGGGTTTCGGTTTTAGGGTTTAGGGTTTAGGGTTTAGGGCTAAGGGTTTAGGAGCCTAAGCCCTAATTTAGGAAACAAATTGGGCGCTTATAACCCCAACTTGCCGAAACCTCGAGCCGTTGGTGTCTGGGTAGCACAAAGCAGCACCCCACCCGAAAATGGGTAACCCCCCCCTAGCCGACGGTGCATCAGGGCCACGGGAACCCTAAACCCTAAACCCAAAACCCAAAACCCAAAACCCTCAACCCTCAACCCTCAACCCTAAACCCTAAACCCTAAACCCACCAAACCTCAAAGCCGAACGCCTTCTCCGGTTTAGGTTGCCTCGTCACGGAGGCTTAGGGCGACGCTGGGTCTCTAAACCCTAGCCCCAAACCCTAGCCCTAAACCCTAGCCCTAAACCCTAGCCCTAAACCCTAAACCCAAGGTCTCCAGGCCCTTCAAGACCCTACAAGGTTAGGACCTCAAGTTGACGGTCTAGGGTTTCGGGTTTAGGGCTAGGGTTTAGGGCTTCGGGTTTTTTGGGTGTGGGGCTAGGGTTTAAGGCAGGCTAGGGGTTGGGGTTTAGGGTTTAGGGCTAGGGTTTAGGGTTTGGGGTTTAGGGTTTAGGGTTTAGGGCTAGGGTTTAGGGCTAGGGTTTAGAGACCCAGCCTTGGTGACTGGCTCAACAGGACCTCTCCTGGAGGGCTGCTCCACAGGAGAGGGCTCCTGCCGCGAAGGGGTTGGTGTTTAGGGTTTAGGGCTAGGGTTTAGGGCTAGGGTTTAGGGCTAGGGTTTAGGGCTAGGGTTTAGGGCTAGGGTTTAGGGCTCAGGGTTTTGGGGGTCTGGGGTTTAAGGGTTCGGGGTTTCGTTTTAGGGCTTGGGGCTTGGGGCTTGGGGTTTGGGGTTTGGGGTTTGGGGTTTGGGGTTTGGGGTTTGGGGTTTGGGGTTTGGGGTTTGGGGTTTGGGGTTTGGGGTTTGGGTTTTTTTTGGCTTGGGGTTTAGAACTTGGGGTTTAGGGTTCAGGGTTTGTTTGGGGTTTAGGGTTTAGGGTCTAGGGTTTAGGGTTTAGGGCTTAGGGTTTAGGGTTTAGGGTTTGCTGTGATAGGGCGTAGATGCTGTGAAGGTTAGGCTTCGGAACAAGCTCGAAAGCTTCGTGAGGTGCCGAAGAGCAGCTTTGGCCCGATTGTGGAGGGCCATCTAACACTTTTCTCCCACCCCACGCTGTCCAAGGCGGCAAAGCCACCCAAACCTATTCCTTTTAGGCTTTAGGCCTAAACTCAGACAGCAGTCCAGTCCACTTTTCAAAACTTATTCAGTTTCATGATGTTGGTTGAATCCGAGAGTCAAGGGTGCCAGCAAGGTCTCGAAGGTAGTCAGAGAGGGGGGTCAGAGGGGTCGGGGGTTAGGGGGCCCAGAGAGGCCAGCTGTGGTGAGGGGTCCGGGTCCTCCTGGCCTAGGGGCCTTGGGGTACCCCCCCCAAAAAGGCCAGCAGGGTCAAGGGGGGGGGGGGGGGGGGGGGGGGGGGGGGGTTTAGGGGAATTACTTTATAATAAGGGACCAGTACTGGTCCCGAGAGAGGCGGGCGAGCGACCCAGCGGCTTGTGCCATGCCGCCCCCCAACGTAGGGGGGCGGCCTATTAGGGTTCGGGGCTTTTTGGGCTGGGGTTTAGAACTCGTGGTTTCGGGTTTGGGGCTTGTGGGGCTTGGAATGGTTTAGGGGTTTCACTTGTTCTTTCGGGGCTTAGCGGTTTGGGGTTGAGAGTTTAGGGTTTAGGGTCTAGGGTTTCGTATAGGGTTCTTAAGGGAGGGGTTCCAGCAATTAGGTGCCTAGGGAAGCTTAGGGAAGCTTAGGGAGGCTTAGGGAGTAGTGGGGAGTATTAGGGAGCCTTGGGCTACACCCCTCTTGAAGCCCCCGCCCTTAAGAACACTACAAGTTTAGGGTCTGGGGGGACTCAGTGCTCTTCCTGGGGCCTTCCCAATTCAGAAATCCAGGGGCTGGGGGCTTCTTAGGGTAGGATTTGGGGGTTTACAAAAACAAGGGACCCCAATACCGGTCCCCCTAATTTCGGAAACCCTCATTGAGAAATTCCCCCAGAAAGTCCTCAAGACTAGCCTGCAGAGTTTGCCAGGAAAAGCCAAGTGAACCTTTGCTTCGGGTATATTAGTTGACCAAGTGCTTACACGTAACTGCTCAGGACCCCAAATCAATCCTAAACCCCAAACCCCTTAAACCCCAAACCCCAACCCTAAGCACTAAGCCCTAAACCCTAAACCCCGCAAGACGGTTGAGGGTTTAGGGTTTAGGGTTTAGGGCTCGGGGTTAGGGTTTAGGGTTAAGGGTTAAGGGTTGAGGGTTGAGGGTTGAGGGTTGAGGGTTGAGGGTCGAGGGTCGAGGGTTTAAGCTTTAGGACGACGACGAGGTGCACGGACGTGGACCCTAACGCCTCGCCAGACGTCTTTGCATCTTTCCGCCGTCGCCGAGGCCTTGGGGCTATGGTTTAGGATTTCGGATTTTGGGCTTAGAATAGGGTTTTGGGTTTGGAATAGGGTTTCGGGTATCGGGTTTAGGGTTTAAAACAAGGAGACAACCCCAAATCCTGTACCGAATGATCATCAAATTTCTTCCTCTTGTTGATAAGACAAGGCAGGCTGCCCCCGATTCGGGGTACCCCAACTACAAGGGCCGTCTTCTAGCTTCATTCTAAGAGACACCCCAAACCCCAAACCATGAACGTTTTGGGGCTTGGCACCTTTGAAGGCCTATAGGGTCATAAGGTTACTACCTACAAAGCCCAAACCAGAAACGACAAGCCCTTTTCCCCCCGAAACCCTGAACCTTAAACGCTAAAGCCTCGACCCTACACTCCCAACCCCAAACCCGAATATCCTTGAACTGGCAACCCAACAGCATCAAGCGAAGAAACATCACCAAGCACTCCAGAATATGCAGCCCGCACTCTACGTGGCGTTCTCTTGAGATCCCCAAACTAAGGGCCCAGATGAGGGTGGCCCATAAAACTTAAACCCTAACACCCTAAACCCTCTACCCCCTTACCGTTCTACTTTGGAGATAAAACCCTAAACCCTAAACCCTAAACCCAAAGCCCTAAGCCCTAAACCCTAAACCCTAAACCCTGAACCCTAAACCCTAAACCCTGAACCCTAACAGCCTTTCGTCCCGGCGTGCCTTCGATGGTCTGTCCGTCAGCTCGCGGTCCAAGCTCGTGAGCACACGCCCATGGGCCATGCTCTTTTTTCGGCTAGACCCAAGAGTAACCTCGGAATTAAAAGAGGGTTTAGGGGTTTAGGGTTCAGGGTCCAGGGTTTAGGGTTTAGGGTTTAGGGTTTCGGCTCGTTGGTATAGCAGGGGCTAAGGGCCTAATTACTCTGGGTCCTAGTCGAAGTGTGAAACACGAGATGCCGAAACTGCCTTCCCCCGGCACTGTCCTTGTTGCTTGTGTGCCCAAGAAGCACAATCCCGGGAAAGCCAGGAGTCAGAACCCTAAACTTTGGGAACTGTCCCCACCCGCTAACAGTGTTTAGCATGGCTAGGGGCCTAACCTATCCAACCAGTGAGTGATCCAACTATTGAATGGCGGCAGTACCCAACCTCACTTTGTACTCCTCCTCGATTTCCTGCCTCAGGGTGCGCATGGTCGCATCGGGATCCAGCAAACTCACAAGGGCGTCACCACCGTCCTTTGCACCTCCGTCCCAGTGTAAATGACCTGGATCCCGAAACCATGATGCCGGAAGTCCCACGGGCTCTCGCCCTAAAGCGTTTGACAAGGCGAAGGCAGCGTTTGCGATGTTCTCCCTACAGGAAAATGGCGCGCCGACTGGGGTACCGAAAGGTCGCAAGACCAGTGCTTCGCGTTGAGGGTCTTGGTCTTTCAGCTCTATCGACCACGTGCCGTGGATCTCACGGTCGCAATTCTCCTCGCCATCCTCCCCACCGATCAGCTCAATGCTGAAGGAGTAAGCGTCCGACAGCGTCAGGCGAGCGCGGAGATCGCAAGAAGTGAACTTGAGGCCGATGTCGAAGGTCATGTCATACATCTCCTTTTTGGTACGCGCGAAAATGGTGATCTCTTCCCCAGGCTGCAGGTCGAGGGCTGTCACTAGTTGCTCCGGCTGCAGTTCTTCCGTGCCCCTGAGAAAACGCACTGGGGTCGGATGAAACGCCACCATCGGCTTCAACCCGAGCCGGCTGAGGATCTCTGGGCCGAGAGCGCGCAGCGTGTCCGCGGGAGCGAAGGGAATCTCCGCTTGCTTGCCGCTCAGCAAGCCCACTTTAACAGTTCCACCAGTGGCACCACTGGATGACATGGCGGCGAGAGTCACGCTCACTGAAAGTGCTATCTTGCTAGAGGATGGATGCTGCCAGGACAGGTCACAGGGTTTAGGGTTTAGGGTTTAGGGTTTAGGGTTTAGGGTTTAGGGTTTAGGGTTTAGGGTTTAGGGTTTAGGGACACACAACCTTCTGACATTACACATCAGGCGAGGTGCTTGAAAGTCCTGAGACTGATAGACTTCATACAATTCACTGCCTCTGCGCGTGCCATTGAGCCTAAGGGCCGAGCACTTTCAGCAACCTACACTTGTCCCACGGCTTCTGCAACGTGTGCTGCCGCAGCAATTTGCGCAAGAAATTGTATAGAGTTTAGGGTTTAGGGTTTAGGGTTTAGGGTTTAGGGTTTAGGGTTTAGGGTTTAGGGTTTAGGGTTTAGGGTTTAGGGTTTAGGGTTTAGGGTTTAGGGTTTAGGGTTTAGGGTTTAGGGTTTAGGGTTTAAGGAGCCGACTCCCCAACCCAGGTTTCCCTTGTGAAAGTGTAACACGATCACTCCCTCAGAATCATTGAGGGCCTTTCCCAAATTAGGGGGGGGTACCATATTGGGGGGTTGAAAGAAGTCTAGCACACTTTTCGACTCTCGGCCCCCCCCAAGCAGGGTTTAGGGTTTAGGGTTTAGGGTTTAGGGCTTAGGGCTTAGGGTTTAGGGTTTAGGGTTTAGGGTTTAGGGTTTAGGGTTTAGGGTTTAGGGTTTAGGGTTTAGGGTTTAGGGTTTAGGGTTTAGGGTTTAGGGTTTAGGGTTTAGGGTTTAGGGTTTAGGGTTTAGGGTTTAGGGTTTATGGGTTTAGGGTTTAGGGTTTAGGGTTTAGGGTTTAGGGTTTAGGGTTTAGGGTTTAGGGTTTAGGGTTTAGGGTTTAGGGTTTAGGGTTTAGGGTTTAGGGTTTAGGGAGCCGACTCCCCAAGCCAGGGAGTTGAACCTTTAGGATTTGGGGCGGGGTTAGCCTCGGTAGGCTTCAGGGCTTGAAGACCCTAAACCCGCCTATGGGCCCGAAACCCGAAACCCGAAACCCTAAACCCCAAACCCTAAACCCTAAACCCTAAACCCTAAACCCCAAACCCCAAACCCCAAACCCCAAATCCCAAACCACAAACCCCAAACCCTACACGAAACCCTAAGCCCTTAAACCCTTAAACCCATTTAACTATTGGGGTCGCTCGAGCCGGGCGCACTGCGTGGGGAGAGGACTCGTGAGAGAGCCTCGCGTTCGTCATGGATCAGGTGAGGCGCTGGAACTTCTAGGGTTTACTTCGAGGTTCATGATACTTAGCAACTCATTCCAATAACTGTACGTACAACCCAAATACAATTCCCCTTTTAGTCTGGCTACCTAGGCTGTCATTGGGTCGACAAGTAAGCCCCAACCCTAAACCCTAGACCCTAAACCCTAAAGTTCTAAAGGCTTTCGCGCAAGTTCGGGCCTCCAAGTGTTCAGGGGCTTAGGGAGAGCTTGAGGATGCCCGAGCTCACCACCTCTCCCAGGCCCCCGAAAGATACGTAGGCCACAACCCCAGGCCCTATTCTGCGCTTGAGGCTTCTTATTGGGGGCTTTAGCAACCTAGAACCCTAAACCCTAAACCTTAAACCCTAAACCCTAAACTTCAAACCCTAAACCCTTAACCCTTAACTCTACACCCTAAAACCCTAAACCCTAAACCCTGAGGTTCAGGCTTCTTAGGGGCTTTAGGGCCACCCTGCACCCTTACCCCCAGCATGGTTTTGTGGGGGCCCGGTTTGGGGTTTAAGTTTTGGCATTCGGGTTTAGTGTCTAACGATTGGGGTTTGGGGTTTAGGGTTTAGGGATTAGCATTTGGGGCTTGGGGTTTAGGGTTTAGGGATGGTTTAGGGGGCAAACCAGCGGTGACCAGGACACAGCCTCCAACCCAAAGATGCAAGAGAATTGAGCCCCAACACCCTACAGCCGAAGCCCTAAACCCTAAACCCTAAACCCTAAATCCTAAACCCTAAACCCTGAAGCCATCTGTCCTGGTCACCGCCGGTTTGTCCCCTAAACCCCAAACCCTGATCCCTAAACCCTGAACCCTAATCCCCAAACCCCACACCCTGATCCCTAAACCCTAAACCCTAAATTCTGAACCCTAAACCCTAAACCTCAAACCCAAAACCCTAAACCCTCAACCCTAAACCCCTCTCCCTCCAATGCGGCCTGGGGCTGGCGGTCGCCTTAGCGGGCCTGGCAGGGCCAGGCCCGGCGGGGCCTCGAGGGGGGAGAGGGGGGGGGGGGGGGGGGGGGGGTGGGGGTTTGGGGGTTTGGGGTTTCGGGGTTTAGGGGGTGGAGTTTGAGGGTTTAGGGGTTTAGGGGTTTAGGGGTTTAGGGGTTTAGGGGTTTAGGGGGTTTAGGGGGTTTAGGGGGTTTAGGGTTTAGGGTTTAAGGTTTAGGGTTTTGGGTTTTGGGTTTTGGGAACTTCATAGCGTTTAAGGTTGGTAGTTTGGGGGCTCTTCATACAGGTGACAAGGTTGCAAATCTATTTAAGCGAGTAGGGTTGAGAGTTTGGGGATTAACCCCAAACCCTAAACCCTAAACCCTAAACCCTAAACCCTAAACCCTAAACCCTAAACCCTAAACCCTAAACCCTAAACCCTAAACCCTAAACCCTAAGAGCTTTGGGTTGGTCCATTCCAGGGGTTCTACCTTGGACCCTTAAGGTTGGACCCTGGGGGTTTGGGGAAGGATCCCCAAGTGAATATAAGGGCCACATTTGGAGTATATTGAGGGGAACCTTTAGGGTTTAGGGTTTAGGGTTTAGGGTTTAGGGTTTAGGATTTAGGGTTTAGGGTTTAGGGTTTAGGGTTTAGGGTTTAGGGTTTAGGGTTTAGGGTTTAGGGTTTAGGGTTTAGGGTTTAGGGTTAGGGTTTAGGGTTTAGGGTTCAGCATCTCTGGTCCAAGCATTCACTAGTTGAGCAGCTTTCAAGGCCATAGGGGAATACCCACCCGCCCATTGGGTCCCACACCATTAGGAAAATAATCTAATCCACCTCTTCTCTGGGCAGCTACGTTCCTTCCCCGTTCCTCTCTTGGACCCTCGCTCGTCAGAGTTTGCTGGCAGTCGTTGCAGATTCCATCACAGCCGCGACACTTAAGTGGCGTGGCAGCCCCACTGTGAAACCTCCAGCACCAGGGCTTGCGATGTCACTCTTTGGAGCAAAAACTGAGCCCAAAATCTTAGGGACCAGGGCTTGCGATCAGACTCTTTGGAGCACAAATCGACCCCAAAATCTTAGGGACCAGGGCTTGCGATTTGACTCTTTGGAGCAAAAATTGAGCCCAACATCTCAGGGACCAGGGCTTGCGATTTGACTCCTTGAAGCAAAAATCGACCCTAAAATCTTAAGGACCAGGGCTTGCGATTTGACTCTTCGGAGCACAAATCGACCCCAAAATCTTAGGGACCAGGGCTTGCGATGATACTCTTTGGAGCAAAACTTAAGCACCAGGGCTTGCGATTTGACTCTTTGGAGCACAAATCGACCCCAAAATCTTGGGGACCAGGGCTTGCGATGTCACTCTTTGGAGCAAAAATTGAGCCCAAAAACTTAGGGACCAGGGCTTGCGATTTGACTCTTTGGAGCACAAATCGACCCCAAAATCTTAGGGACCAGGGCTTGCGATTTCACTCCTGGAGAAAAACATTAATTGAATTAATTCAATTGTTTTTTTATTGAACTAATTGAATTTAATTCCTCATCCCAGAATTAAATTCATTCAAGGAATTTAATGAATTAAATTCTATCTGTGCAACCCTACAGGACCTAAAATAGGGTCTATTTGGAAGATGGCTCTTGTGAATAAGTATACGTTTTGGGGCCCCAGCATCCAAATAGACCCTGTTTAAGCTGCACACAGGGGGGGGGGGGGGGCCGAAGGGCCGGGGGGGGGGACCCCTGGGGGGGGGGGGGGGGGGGGGGGGGGGGGGGGAGGGCCAGGGTTCAGGTTTTTCACTGGCGTCGGGGGGCCAGGGTTCAGATTTTCACTGTTTTTTTTTTTCGGCCTCAGGGCCAGGGTTCGGGTTTTTCACTGCTTTTTTTTCACGGCCTCGAGGGGCCAGGGTTCAAGTTTTTCACTGGCGTCGGGGGGCCAGGGTTTAGGCTTTTCACTGGCTTCGGTGATCTATTAAGGACCTGAACGGCGTCGAGGCCCCAGGGTTCAGGTTTTTCACTGGTTGTTTTTTTCATGGCCTCGACGGGCCAGGGTTCGGGTTTTTCACTGGCCTTCGTGGATTTGGGCAAAAACCTTCGTGGATTTAGGCAAGGTACGGGGTCAAACGGCCAAAAACCACAAAACCTTCGTGGATTTGGGCAAAAACCTTCGTGGATTTAGGCAAGGTACGGGGTCAAACCAGTGAAAAACCTGAACCCTGGCCCCTCGAGGTCGTCAAACCCCGTACCTTGCCTAAATCCACGAAGGTTTCTTGCCTAAATCCACGAAGGTTTTTGCCCAAATCCACGAAGGTTTGTGCCCAAAACCACGAAGGGGCCCAACCTTATAATGTTAATGGCCTTCGTGGATTTAGGCAAGGTACGGGGTCCCCGAAACCCACAAAACCTTCGTGGATTTGGGCAAAAACCTTCGTGGATTTAGGCAAGGTACGGGGTCAAAACCAGTGAAAAACCTGAACCCTGGCCCTTCGAGGCCGTCAAACCCCGTACCTTGCCTAAATCCACGAAGGTTTTCGCCCAAATCCACGAAGGTTTTTGCCCAAATCCACGAAGGTTCTTGCCCAAATCCACGAAGGGGTTTAACATTTAAATATATATAGTAGGAGAGGTTTAGGGTTTAGGGTTTAGGGTTTAGGGTTTAGGGTTTAGGGTTTAGGGTTTAGGGTTTAGGGTTTAGGGTTTAGGGTTTGGGGTTTAGGGTTTAGGGTTTAGGGTTTAGGGTTTAGGGTTTAGGGTTTAGGGTTTAGGGTTTAGGGTTTAGGGTTTAGGGTTTAGGGTTTAGGGCAAACATGTCGGGAAAGTGTGCGGGTTGGTGCACTTCGGTGGCTACGCCGAGGGCAAGGCGATGCAATCTATACAATGGCCACACGGGAGGTTCGAGTTCAGGGTTTAGGGTTTAGGGTTTCGGGTTTAGGGTTTAGGGTTTAGGGTTTCGGGTTTAGGGTTTTAAGGGTCCAGGAAAAAGACCAGGGGCTTTGTAGGCTCACGGGGCTTCGCAGACCTCTAGGGTTGAAGGTTTGGGAGGTCTCACCCTAGCGCTAAACCCTAAACCCTCTAAGCCCTGGAGGGCCCCTGGGTGGGAGTAACATCGGTGCCTTAATGATTAGAATAGGGTTTTGGAGGGTTATTAGACGTATACTCATAAAGGGATCATAAGGGAACACTATAAGTAATTCGTCCGACCCCTAGACTACCTTCTTCTGGGGGGCCGCGCCAATCGCCGAAGCAGCCGCTTCCAACCTCGGCGTTGCCAAAGCCCTTTAATTTGGTTCAGGGTCTAAGGTTTAGGATTTAGGGCATAGGGCTCAGGGGCACACCTGTACGGATCTGGTCGAAGTTGGCCCCAAATCCTAGACCTGCCCTAAGCCCTAAACCCTAAACCCTAAACCCTAAACCCTAAACCCTGAACCCTGAACCCTAAACCCTAACCTCACAACCCCAAAGGCCTCCGAGCATCAACCTCCCCGGATAAAGAAGGCCCTGAAACCCCGAACACCTAGATTTTTTGAGCCTCGAGCGCTTAAGTCCTCAACCTCTTGGGTTTTTAGGTTTTTGGGTCTAGGGTCTAAGGTTTAGGGTTTAGGGTTCAGGGCTTAGAAGCTTCAGGGTGTAGGGTTTAGCAGCTTTAGGGTTTTGGATCTAGGCCTTACCGGCAAGCCGCAAACCCCTACAAAAGCCGCGGCGCTCCGCCGCCGATCGTCCCGGAGCTGGGTACGCAAGGCGTCGAGCTGCAGACGAGGTGGGGATTTAGGTTTGAGAGGGGACTGTTGTGAGGCGGAGTTTTTTTGAATGTGATGCAGTGTTTTGGACTAAGTTCATGTTGTTGCGAGTGCAAAGCAAATAGCTACCCCCCCCCCTAAAACCCACCTCTAAAGTAAAAAGTTCACGACATCAACTCCGACAATCCTGAACCCCATAAGATTCCGGCATCGACAACCCCGTATCAGCGTTGCTGCTGTCCACACATGTCTGCGCGCATCATACTCTTGTCTACAGATCCTGTATACGTTCACGAGCATACTCCGCAAGCTCCGTCTCTAGATTAGACTTGCGAGCAGTGTCTTCCCTACATCTAGCACAGGACCAACACAGATGGCTGGATTGACGGGAGTAATGCATTCTGCAGCTCACCGCTCCTAGCGATTGAACAAGTACCCGTGTCAGCCACGACATGGCCACAGACCGGTGTTTACCAGCACGACAGAAGAATCCTAGTTGTACTACGGGGCCTTGAAACTGTACAAGAAAGCGAAGCAGTTTATCTACTTCTTTCGTGAAAAGCTTGTGCCCACTTACCGAAGCAAGTGTTTCATCGTGATGTCCTGAGTGTGAGCGCAAGGACGGGTCGTGTCCCGGGTCGGAAAAGCATCTGCAGTCAACCACGTAATCTAGATCCCTATCATCTGCTTGTCCGCCCCATACGTGTATGCGAACTTCTCGCTGATGGAGCACGCGCCAAGAGGGAGGAAACGAAGGCCCTGCTGGTCGGAGTACTTCCGGAGGAGGCCCAGCAGTCGCTAACCATGGGGGGGGATACGGCGGTTCTGTTACTCGAAGCCGTCCATGAGGGATCTCTTCGGCATTTGCAGACTTCATGTCCACATGCTGTCGGTTGGTGGCTGCACCTATCGGCGTGGTATGAGATGGCTGATACTTCCGGACAGCCCCTATAGGGATGACATCGGACCGCTTGCACTCGACGCCGGCAGAGGGGACAGCCTGTATAGGGATTCCATTGGACCGCTTGCACTGGACACCGGCAGAGGGGACAGCCCCTATAGGGATGACATCGGACCGCTTGCACTGGATACCGGCAGAGGGAACAGCCCCTATAGGGATGACATCGGACTGCTTGCGCTTGACACCGGCAGACACTGTTCTCAACGCTGTTTCTGTCTTCGGCTCCTTCTTGGTAACAGCCCCTATAGGTTGCATACGAAGATCTGTCTTCGGCTCCTTCTTGGTAACAGCCCCTATAGGTTGCATATGAGGACGCCTCACAAGGCGGCCCACCGGAAACGGTAACATGGCGACTATATGTACTACTCTAGTAGTTAGTATCCACATGACCCTGGATAATACTACTCGAAAACTGCATCATGCTATGGTATTGCAATAGCGACTCTTATTAGTTGCTCTATATATATATACACGTACTATTAAAACAAATCAACATATATATATATATATGGTGTCCCTCCCCAAAGGATGTGTATCTACATATGGTATCATGTGCATACGTATTTACATGGGCATCGTTCCAAGCCAGCGCCGCATCTTGAAACAAAACTGCGTCGAATCTGTCCTCCCTCCCCCAAGGGAAACCTTCCTCGAAACCGACAAACTGACACAGCAACCGGCCCCGAAGAATTTCAGCTAAACCCTAGACCCTAAACCCTAAACCTAAATCCTGACCGCCGCGGCGACAGCCTAGGGGCCTAAGAGTTTAGGGTTCAGGGTTCAGGCTTTAGGGGCTTAGGTGGCTGCAAGTTCAGGGCCCGGTGTTTAGTAGGGTTTAGGGCTCATAGGGTTTCAGGGCTTAGGCCCGTTTAGGCTTTGGGGTCTTTGAGTTGAGGAACCCGGTAACTTGTAAGGTTTAGGGTTTGGGGTTTAAGGCATGGAAACGAAGCATTGTGTGAGGTTGCGGTAGATATGACGAAGTTCATTTTTTGAACCAATTGTGGCTGTGACGGGGAGATCCATGTTTCAAAACAAGGGCTGTGTTTCGAAACAAAGGCTGTGTTTCGAAACAGGGAACTTCCGAATAACATGTCTGGAAATACGTGAAAGCAAACCAACTGTGGCACAGCTACGGCTGTTACGCTTGAGGGGGGGGGGGACTCCTGCCAAGATGGGCCAACTTCCCCCCCCCCCCCCCCCCCCCCCCCCAAATCACGGTCAAGATTCCCACTTATGAAAGGACTGTTGTGAGGCCATAAGTTTAAAGTTGTTGTGAGGCCATAAGTTTAAAGTTGTAAGCGTTTACTAACCCCTAAACCTTATTAAATGATTGAAAACTACCCAACAACTCCGCCTCACAACAGTCCTTTCTGTTAGGTTTAAGGTTGAGGGTTTGGGGTTTAGGGTTTGGGGTCTAGGGTCTAGGGTCTAGGGTCTAGGGTCTAGGGTTTAGGGTTTAGGGTTTAGATTTTAGGGTTTAGGGTTTAGGGGGTTCTAGAGTTTGCACCTTAGGGCTTAAGGATTTCAAGGCTTCAGGATTTGGGTTAGGGGTAAGGGTTTTAGGGTTGTCAGGTTTAGGGTTTACGGTTTCAGGGTTTCAGAGCCTATGGTGCTTCGGGTCAAGGTTTATAGCTTGGTAGACCAGTGTCCATCGTATGACTATGAGGTACCCTTTCTTGGTGAAGATTTAGGGTTTAAGGTTTAGGGTTCAGGGTGCAGGGTTGTGGGGCTCAGGGTTTAGGGACCACAGCTTAATTTTCGGGGTGTCAGGGCACTGTTCGAAGAATTAACGTAAACCCTAATAAAACGCCAAACCCTAAACGTTTTGGACTCCTAAATCCCCTAAACCACCTAAACCCCCTAAACTCACCTAAGTCCCTAAGCCCTACATCCCAAACCCTAAACCCCCAAAACCCTACAGCCCCAAGACCCCACAAACCCCAAAATCCTACACCCCCTAAACCCCACAAAGCCCAAACCCTAAACCCCCTAAACCCCACAAAGCTCCAGCCCTAACCCCTCAAACCTCCCAACCCCCAAAGGTTAAACCTAAAGCAAACCCCCTAAACCCCGCCAACCCCCAAACCATAAACCCCAAACCACTAACCCTGAACCCTAAACCCTGAACCCTTTACCCTAAACCCCCTACCCCTAAACCCTACATCCTGAACCCTATACCCTAAACTCTAAACCTTATTCCCTAACCCCTACACCCTACACCCTAAACCCTGAACCCTATACCAAATAAACCTTTTCTGTTAGGGGCCTCAGGGCGTTTAGGAGTTCATTTAGGGTTTAGGGTTTGGTGGCTTGAGGGTGCTTTAGGGATTCAGGTGTTGGGTTTTTGAGTGCTTCAGGGTTGTGAGGAGGGAGAGGCCTAGAGTTTTGAGGTGTTGGGTGTTTAGGAGCCTATTGATTGCGGCTTAGCGTTTAGGTATTGGGCGCAGCACCTCGTCTTGATGCTGTCGCCGGAGCCGTTGCTGCTTCTCCTGGGGCTTCGGTACCGAACACACACACACACACACACACACACACACACACACACACACACACACACACACACACACACACACACACACACACACACACACACACACACACACACACACACACAACCACACACACACACACACACACACACACACACACACACACACACACACACACACACACACACACACACACACACACACACACACACACACACACACACACACACACACACACACACACACACACACACACACACACACAGAGACAGCCTTGAATGCCCCTGACCCCCCTCTAAACCCGAAAGTTTAGGATTTAGGGCTTCGGGTTTAGGGTTGAGGGTTTGTTACATCTGCGTCGCGCGAGGCATATTTGCACGATATTTGCCCTCTAGCGGTGAAACTACTTCCTGCACTCGCCGTACATCGCCTGATTGGTGTCCCCTCTCCACGACGCGCAGCATCCTCACCCCCCATTCTCCATCTCGGAGCGTTCCTCCGCCGACATGTAATGTAACTTCTCCACCTGCTCCACCCAAGCCACCCACACCACCACGTCCATCGGCGCGTTCACATATAGTGTCACCACCACCACGGATCTCTTCCTCGTCATCACTTTCTCCACGTATTGTACCGCGACCCTCAGGGTGCATCTTCCCGATCCCACCTCCCTCATCATGGCCCGATGAAGCCAGCCCAACACCACCTCCGTAGACGAGAAGCCACCAGCATTGTCACTGCTATTATCGCTTGGGGGCGGGATGGGTTGGGCCCCACACAGCAACCCACGAAGCCCAGACCCGAACCATTACGGGTTTGTGGCACCCCCCCCCCTTAAGCCCGGAACCCCCCCCCCCCTTTTCATGACCCCCTTGCTGAGACCCCCTCCCCCCCTAAACCTAGATGGAAGTTTTTTGGTGATTTGGTTGGGTTCTGCTTTGAAAGGTTTTGGGAATTTCTTGGGCCTTGGGACGTGGGCTGGCCCGGCTGCCGAGGCGGCGCACAAGCGTTTACAATTAATCTCGAGGCTCGCTGCTGTTGACACACATCCTGGGCCCAGCTCGGCAACACGTCATGCCGTAATGGGATGAAATGAGCGCGCGGCCGCGCGGTGAGACATTTCTTTGAGTGTATCGCTAGGTATCGCTTTCTCAGTCGAAATAATGATATCTGGGGGTATACTTCCACAGTCCACAGCAAATTTGCAATGTCCCGTGGGATTTAGCCAGTCGCTCAATATCACATCGGATAGTCTCGAAGTTCTTTGGGCTATGCGGCTGGGCAATTTGTCCGGGCAAGAAAACACGAGGGCCGAACATCTTACATTTGGAAGGGGGTGGTCCATGAACGATGATACCAATTACTTTGTCTTGCATCTCTGCCGGCGGGACACGTCTGCACCTGTTCCTTCTCTCCTACGTGTTGCGTCTCTTTGCCTTCTTGATTGAATAGATGTAAATAGGTTCTGGGAGTTAATTTGCTTCCAGATAAGCCGAAAAGCGCACCAATAGCAATTCACAGAGCAATCCCGTCGCGCGGGGGTTTTTGCCCCCCGCTTCCCCCCCCCTCCCCCCCTTCCTCCCCTCCTCTTCCCCCCCCCCCTCCCTTCCCCAAAAACTTTCCCCCGCCTCCCTCCCCCCCCCACCCAGGCTTGGCCTGGGTTGAGGGTTTCAGGGTGGCCCGGTCAGGGTTTCAGGGCCTCAAGGCCTGGGGTTTAGGGTTTCAGGGCCCACTCTTTCTCTCGTAATGATCATCTTCTTTGTGTGACACTATGCGGAAGTTTCTCTGGTCGTAACCTTCGTTGAGTAGAACTTTGTTGTATGAAGATACGTTTATATTTTCTTAATGTCATGGGATTCTCTGGGAGGGTGGGTATTGTGTCAGAGCGTAAATATAACACTACCAGAACACTTCTCGAGCCGGAGCTGCTGAACCCTAAGCCCTAAGCCCTAAACCCTACACCCTAAGCCTTAAACCCAGAACCCCATACGGCGTCGTACAGCTCCTCCAGCTCACCAAGCCGCCGTTGCGCCTGTGTGTTGGTAGGGTTTAGGGTTTTGGGTTTAGGCTTTAGGGTTTAGGGTTCACTCCAGGAGGGAAGGGGGCATTGGAGGCTCCAGGTACCTTGGTCTAGTTTTGGGATTGATCCACTTTGCACGCGAAGAGTTTAGAGCAGTAGCTGCCCCACCCCCCACACCCACCACCACAACAATGGCCGTTTCTACTTAGCACTGAATATGGAGGTTTCCGAAATTTTTGGTACCTCATTGTGGTCCTTATTAATTATAAGGGAATCCTACTATGTGGGGGTCTACATTAGGGGTCCCTGTTTTCGTAAACTCCCATATGCACCAACAAAAAATGTGCAGACCACCCCTGCTAAACTGCTGCATGCACCCAAGCGTGGAAGCCTCAGCCCCAAAACCCCGAGACCCAAGCCCTGAACCCAAACCCCCCAAGGCTTAGAATCCCCAAACCCTAAACCCTAGCCCGAAACCCTCAACCCTGAACCCTAAACCCCCCAAACCTCAAAACCGTCAAAACTTCAACCCTGAAACTCGTGAAGTGTTCGCAGGCCTGCTGCAGCAAAGCTAACGCCGCTGCAACCTCTTCGGCAGAGGCCTATGCAGGCAACGGGGAGTTTAGGGTTTAGGGTTTAAACCCTATGGTTTAGGGTTTAGGGTTTAGGATTTAGGCTTTAGGGCTTAGGGCTTAGGGGTTATAGTGGCTGAGTACCCTGGACCAAAACAGGCTAACCTTTCAAGTATGGCTACGGGTTAGTGCTCAGGTGTCTAGGTGGTTTCTAAAGGGTGAGGATCTAGAGTTTAGAAGCAGGGGAAAAAGAGCTTGGTGCAGGGGATGTGGAGTTTTTTCAAGATTAGGGTCTTGGGTCCCAATCGTGGCACCACCTTGTTTGGGGAATAAAGCTGCAAACGCAAAAAACAACACACATCACTCACCCTCCAAACCCCAAACCCTGCCCTAAACCCTAAACCCTAAACCACCCTAAACCCTAAACAGCCCTAAACCCTAAGCAACCCTAAACCCTAAACAACCCTAAACCCTAAATCCTAAACCCTAAACCCTAAGCAACCCTAAGCCCTAAACAACCCTAAACCGTAAACGTTCCTCTGCCCCTCCTGGGCCCCATAAACCCCTTCCGCTTCTCTGCACTCCCGCCTGTGGAGGGTTGCCCTTTTTTTGTGAACCTGCATTTTGAACCAGGCTGGCGACCACCGTGACGGTCTGAAGAAGATCTATGCAAAGTAAGCAGTTGGCTTGAGTTTAGGCCTAAACCCTAAAAGGAGTAGGATTGGGTGGCTTTGCCGCCTCGGACGGCGTGGGGTGGGAGAAAAGTGTTAGATGGCCTTCCACAATCGCGCCGAAGCTGCTCTTCGCGCCTCACGAAGCTTTCGAGCTTGTTCCAAAGCCTAACCTTCACAGCATCTACGCCCTATCACAGCAAACCCTAAACCCTAAACCCTAAACCCTAAACCCTAAACCCTAAACCCTAAACCCCTAAACCCCTAAACCCCTAAACCCTAAACCCTGACAGCCGCCTCTTTGGCCTTTTCGGGTGTGGCTGTCGGCCCTTTCCCAGAGGCCTCGCCACAGCTGCAAGGCGTGGGGTTTAGGGTTTAGGGTTTAGGGTTTAGGGTTTAGGGTTTAGGGTTTACGGTTTACGGTTTAGGGTTTAGGGTTTAGGGTTTAGGGTTTAGGGTTTTATGGTTTAGGGCTTAGGGCTTAGGGTTTAGGGTTTAGGGTCGGTAGTAGTGGGCTTCTGGTTTTGCAGTTCCAGGGTTTCGGGTTTGGGGTTTTTGGGGTCCAGGGTTTAGGGTTTAGGATTTAGGGTTTAGGATTGGGGTTTAGGATTAGGGTTCAGGATTAAGGGTTTGGAAGTTTGGGGGTGAATTAGGGGCTTCTGGGGCATTCTGGGGCGGGGGGGGGGTTTAAGAATTTGTGCCGACTAGGGCTTATGGGATTTTGCGGGTGGTTTGGATGCTCTCCCTAAACCCTAGACCTTAAACCCTAAACCCTAAACTTTCAATGTAATCCCATCCCCCACACGAGCCCCAGCATTGTAGACATTTTCTGGGGCCAGCAAGCTCTTAGGGTTTAGGGTTCAGGGTTTAGGGTTTAAGGTTTAGGGTTTAGGGTTTAGGGTATCTTGGCCAACGAAAGGTAATTGAGCACCCAGGTGAACCCCTACATGCTAGGTGTTTGAAACTTCCATAGCTGCTAGTACAAACCCTACACCCTAAACCTCCAAAACCCTAAACTCTAAAACCCTAAACCCCAAACCCTAAACCCTAAAACCCTAAACCCCTAAACCCCTATACCCTAAAACCCCGAAACCCCCCCACCCCCAAAAAAAGAACGCAAACAGCTGAAGCGAAGAGAGGGCCTTCGTCTGGCCCGTCTCAGCCTCCGCAACCTTCGCGCCAAAGCGGCGCAACGGGTTTAGGGTTTAGGGTTTAGGGTTTAGGGTTTAGGGTTTAGGGTTTAGGGTTTAGGGTTTAGGGTTTAGGGTTTAGGGTTTAGGGTTTAGGGTTTAGGGTTTAGGGTTTAGGGTTTAGGGTTTAGGGTGAGAGCTTAGGGTTGAAGAGCTTGTGGGATTAGGGTTCGGGCTCTAGAAGGTTTAGGGCTCAGGGTTTTCAGCCGGGGTTAAGGATGGAGAGTTTTTGGATGTCTCCTGCAAAGCTTTCACGCCCGAACCCTACACTCTTGCCGGTCAGGGGCATTCTTCTGCGAGCAGCAGTGCGGGCTCTATGGAGCTAAGCTCCTCAGGCGCAGAAACTGGGGCACGCAGATGACGAGGCAGATTCAGCCGGTCGACTGTGCGATCGCAGGCCAACCACGTCGTCCTGAGGCCCGAAAAGACTCAACGTTTTCGACCCAGGCCCAGCTTGGGATGTCCCCCCTTATACCAACAGTCCTTGATAAGGGTTATACTGGCGTACCATAATCCCTATTCAGGACTGTTAGCATAAGGGGCAACATCCCGGCCCAATGTATTCGGCCGAGCCGATGTACCCACCCAGCTCCACGCGCTCCGACTTCACCGCTTGTGCGTCTTGGTGGTTCAAAAGCGACAGCAATAGCATTGAGAAAGAGAGAAGTCAAGGGTGGGAGCGGCCGTTTTTGGGCGTGGGTGTGACAAGAAACCCAGGCTCTGAAGCCCGCGAGCAAACTGCGAACCCGAACTGTGGACTGTGGACCCTAAACTCTAAACCCTAAACCCTAAACCCTAAACCCTAAACCCGAAACCCCAAACCCTAAACCCTAAACCCTAAACCCTAAACCCTGAACCCTGAACCCTAAACCCTAAACCCTCAACCCTAAACCCTAAACCCGAAACCCTAAACCCTAAACCCTAAACCCTGAACCCTGAACCCTAAACCCTAAACCCTAAACCCTAAACCCTAACCCTCAACCAACAAGCATCGACCTTCTGTACCCGAGCAGCAGAACAACGACCCTTGTTTCTGCACAAACCCCTAAGCCAGAAACCCTCTCTTTCAAAAATGCACATGCCTTCAAGCCCTACCAAGCTGCCTAATATTGCCCTACGCGTCCGAACGAAACCCTTAAAGGTCCAGTGCATCTGAAACCTCCCAAACCCTAAACATCTGATGCGGCCTACGCCCCACACTTTTCCCCGGAATTCCGTGCAAACGCTACACCCTTCCCCCTTCTCAACAGAAATCTAATTCCTTCAACCACCATTTCAACTTCACCGAAAGGCCTAAACCCCAGATCAACCCGCAACCCGCCCAAGCCCTAAACCCCTCACCTTCCCCCACTGAACCGTCAACACCCCAAACCCCCAACCCTCAACCCGTAGGGTTTGGGGTTTAGGGTTTGAGGTGTAGGGTTTCGGGTTTCGGGTTCAAAGTTTAGGGTTTCGGGTTGAGGGTTCAGGGTTTAGGGCTTAGGGTTTAGGGTTTAGGTTTAGGGCAAACCCCCCAACCCTGGCGCGCCTCGTCGAGCACCTTTAGTGCCTCACTCGCCGAGGTGCAAGCTGTGAGGCGACCCTGGCAGGTTTAGGGTTTAGGGTTTAGGGTTTAGGGTTTAGGGTTTAGGGTTTAGGGTTTAGGGTTTAGGGTTTAGGGTTTAGGGTTTAGGGTTTAGGGTTTAGGGTTTAGGGTTTAGGGTGTAGGGTGTAGGGTTTGGGTTTAGGGTCTAGGGTCTCGGGTCCAGGGTCTAGGGTCTGGGGTCTAGGGCTTGGGAAACTTGAAACCCTAAGCCCGCATGGCTAGGGTTCTTGGGTTTGGGCTTTCGGGGTTTAGGCCTTGGGGGTGTAGGGTTTTGGGGATTCGGCGGTTGGGGGTCTCATGTCGGGGCCGGGGTGTTTGAGGTTTCTTGGGGGGTTGGTCTATATTACTACCACCCTTAGGGTTTAGGGTGGAGGGTGGAGGGTTGAGGGTTGAGGGTTGAGGGTTGAGGGTTGAGGGTTTCCTTGCCCCAAGTCCCCCACCCCGGTTCCTCCTCAAACCCTAAACCCCTAGACCCTATTTTTCAAAGGAGCAAGGGATTCTTTTATCAACCCTAAACCCTAAACCCTAAACCCTAAATCCTAAACCCTAAACCCTGAACCCTAACCCCTAAATCCTAAACCCTAAACCCTAATTCGTAAGGTCAGGCTTAGACAGAGCGAATTCTGCCCCATGTTCTCTTGTTTTGGGGAGTTAGAGGCCTTCGGGCTTTAGGGCTTCTGGTGAAGGGCTTAGGGTTTAGGGTTTCGGGTTTCGGGTTTAGGGTTTAGGGTTTAGGGTTCAGGGTTCAGGGTTCAGGGTTCAGGGTTCAGGGTTCAGGGTTTAGGGTTTAGGGTTTAGGGTTTAGGGTTTAGGGTTTAGGGTTTCGGGTTTCGGGTTTAGGGTGCTGAGGGCTACTGTGAGTTCAGAGTTTAGGGCCAGGAATGCCCAAAGCACCCAAAGAACCCTAAGAACTCAAGGTCGCGAATGCCCTGCAGCTGAATTTCTACCAGGTCCACAGCTAGACCCAGGAGGAACCTAAGAAAAAAAAGGGGTACCCTTTCTGGCTTTAAGGCGATTGTAAGGGAACCCCAACCCCCTAAAACCAGGAAATAAGGGCCTAGATGTCTACCCCACGTCCACAACCAGCGGTCGCACAGCACAAGGGCCGAGTGCACATTTTGAGGCGGCTTAAGCATCATTTGCTTTTTGGCAGCTTTTTTTGGGTTTAGGGTTTAGGGTTTAGGGTTTAGGGTTAAGGGTTTAGGAGTTTAGGAGTTAGGGTTAAGGGTTGAGGGTTTAGGGTTTAGGGTTTAGGGTTTAGGGTTTAGGGTTTAGGGTTTAGGGTTTAGGGTTTAGGGTTTAGGGCTACCCGCCTGCGCGCGGAGGGGCAGCGCCGAGACCCAGGGCGCCAGTGTCGGCTGCGTGGAGCCTGGCGGACGGCGTAGGAAAGCCCCTAAGCCACTTAAACCGCAGACCCTAAATCCTAAATCCTAAACCCTAAACCCTAAACCCCAAACCCTAAACCCTAAACCCTAAACCCTAAACCTAAACCCTAAACCCAAACCCTAAACCCTAAACCTTAAACCGTAGATGCTGCTCATTTATGGCTTGGGCTTGGGTTCAAAGGTTGGTGGGACCTTCGGTTGCCTTAGAGGTCTGGCAACCTTAAACCCTCTTAGGGTTTAGGGTTCCCCAGAGCCTGTCAACTCTAAACCCGTTTATCAACCCTTAACTCGTCATCAACCCTGCCGTAAAACACTCTACGCCCTAAACCTGATGTCAGCCCCAAACCCTAAACCCTAAACCCTAAACCCTAAACCCTAAACCCTAAACCCTAAACCCTAAACCCTAAACCCTAAGCCCTCAACAAAAGCATTGCGGGGGCTAAACATAAACAGAAGAGCCCCAGATGCCCCCCTTTCCAATGCTGCCCGCTGGGCCTCCCGTGGTGGCGGAGGAAGGTGAACCTGCCCAGGGTTTAGGGTTTAGGGTTTAGGGTTTAGGGTTTAGGGTTTAGAGGTTTAGAGGTTTAGAGGTTTAGAGGTTTAGAGGTTTAGAGGTTTAGAGGTTTAGAGGTTTAGAGGTTTAGAGGTTTAGAGGTTTAGAGGTTTAGGGGTTTGGAGGTTTGGAGGTTTGGAGGTTTGGAGGTTTGGAGGTTTTGAGGTTTAGAGGTTTAGAGGTTTAGAGGTTTAGAGGTTTAGAGGTTTAGAGGTTTAGAGGTTTAGAGGTTTAGAGGTTTAGAGGTTTAGAGGTTTAGAGGTTTATGGTTTAGGGTTTTGGGCTTTGGCTTTGGGGGTCTGGGAGTCAAGTTGTTTTAGGGGCTTTAGGGGTTTAGGGGTTTTAGGGGTTTAGGCTTCTTGGCCGCACAAGAGAACCCTGAACTCTGAGAGCCCTACGCCCTAGCCCAAAACGAACCCTACCCACTCTCCTTTAGGATGGGTACTCGGGTATAACGGTGTTATGGCATTAGGGTTTAGGGTATGTGGGTTTTAGGGTTTTAGGGTTTAGGCTTCAGGGTACTTTCGTTTAGGGGTTAGGATTTACCCCCCCCCCCCTCTTCCCCAAAATAGACCCCCCACCCCCTCCCCCCCCCCCAAAAAAAAAAAAAAAAAAAAAAAACAACCCAACAGGGGCCTCCCCCTGGCCGCCGTGGCGGTGTGCGAAAGGCTTCGCAAGGGGCGACAGGCTCAGATGGGCCTCAGGTCAGAAGTTGGAGTGATTTATTAAGGCAGGGTTTAGGGTTTAGGGTTTAGGGTTTAGGGTTTAGGGTTTAGGGTTTAGGGTTTAGGGTTTAGGGTTTAGGGTTTAGGGTTTAGGGTTTAGGGTTTAGGGTTCAGTGGTTCAGCGCTTAGAGATTGGGGGTTCAGGGTTTAGGGTTCTGTTCCTGATGCGTGTATATATGGGGTTCCTTATATTGGCGAGTGTATGTATGGGGTATCCTTCTGGGGACATTCGAAACTTCATAAAATTGGTTCTGGGTTTTAGGGTTTAGGATTTCGGGTTGAGGGTTTCAGGATTGAGGGTTTGAAGGTTTAAGGATGGTTTAAGGGTTTGAGGGTTTGAGGGTTGGAGGGCATAGGGCGAGTCTAGGGCGGCTCTGATTGCCTTCGAAGGTTCCTAGGTAAGGGTGTAAGGTGTCTTTGGGAGGTCGTTATTTGTGAGACGTAGAATATTCAAAATTCTTGTCCAAGTTTCAGTCCGAATGCCCGCGGAAGATCTGTAATTCAACCACCCTAAACCCGAAAAGCTCAACCCTCTGCCCGCCCAGAAAAGCTAACTCAAAAAAAAACCAAATTCCAAACCCCAAACCCTAAACTTCCACTCCTAAAAAAAAGCTAAGCCCCAAACCCTAAACCCTAAACCCTGAACCCCAAACCCTATACCCTAAATCCTAAACCCTAAACCCTAAACCCTAAACCCCAAACCCTGAACCCTAAACCCCAAACCCTGCACCCTGAGCCCAAAAGCCAAGCACCCCGGCTGGCGCCGGGTGTGAAAGAGCTCAAGGCCCTGAGGGCTGCAACCTGGCATTGTAGGGTTTAAGGGGGCCTAGGGTTTAGGGTTTAGGGTTTAGGGTTTAGGGTTTAGGGTTTGGGGTTTAGGGATTAGGGTTTAGGGTTTAGGGTTTAGGGTTTAGGGTTTAGGGTTTAGGGTTTAGGGTTTAGGGTTTAGGGTTTAGGGTTAGGGGTTAGGGTTTAGGGTTTAGGGTTTGGTGGCCGGGCCTGCGAGGAGGACCGAGTCGGAGGAGGAGGGTGGCTATAGTAGCCCCGTATGAACCTGACCTCCTCCCCCCTAAACCCTAAACCCTAAACCCTAAACCCCAAACAGGGGTTTGGGGTTTCGGGCCTTTAGGGCTTTAAGGGAAGTTACATGGTTCCTTAATACGCCTTGGGTACAAGAGGCTTCCCCAAACTAAGGGCCTATATTAAGGGACCCTCCAACTACCCGAAGCGGAGTTTAAGGTTCAGGGTTAAGGGCTTACAGGGTTTAGGGTGTTGGTTTTAAGAAAAGGGCTGGGCTGGGGGCGGGTTGGGGTTTGAAACCCCAAACCCACCCCAAACCCTAAACCCTGAACCCTACATCTTATGCCCTCAGCCTCCCGGCCCCCCGTCTCATCTTTTTGCGCCATGAGCTGAGGGGAGTCCCAAGGAGCTACAACACGCCTTGATTCAGGAACAAGTGCCCGAAGTCATCAGGCTCCCAAGCCCTAAACCTCTGACGGTCTTAAGGGTTTAGGGTTTAGGGTTTAGGGCTTAGGGTTTAGGGTTTAGGGTTTAGGGTTTAGGCTTTAGGGTTTAGGGTTTAGGGTTCTCTTAAACCTCTCAGACCCCTAAACCCCCTAAGCCTCTAAACCTCTAGCACCCCCAAACCCCTACATCCTAGCTGAAGGTTCCCGAATCATGGGGCACTGGGCTCCCTGAGGAAAGAGTCTACAGACCAACCCAGGATCAGAGCAAGGAGAAGACCTGCCGAAGGCATTTCCGGCTTGAGGGGTTTAGTGTTTAGGGTTTAGGGTTTAGGGTTTAGGGTTTGGGCTAAGGGCTGATGACTTTCTGGCGTTGGGGTTCTTCGAGGTCTCTAAGGGCGTCTTTTGGCGTGCCTTCAGGTTGTTGAAGGGCTTTCGGGACTCATTGGGGCTGAGGAAGCGGAGGGTTCCACACCCTAAACCCTAAACCTAAAGCCTAAACCCTAAACCCTAAACCCTAAACCCTAAACCCCTAAACCCTAAACCCTAAACCCTAAACCCTAAACCCTAAACCCTAAACTCGAACTTCAGGCCCGAACCCTCCAGAGAAAGGACGTGCCCTGGCTTCCACCGAGGGGGCGTGTTGCGCGCGCGCGCACAGAGACACAGAGACACACGCCCTCGAACAGCATCCTCTCAGACCGGCGGCTTAGGGTTTAGGGTTTAGGGTTTACGGTTTAGGGCTTAGGGTTTAGGGTTTAGGGTTTAGGGCTTAGGGCTTAGGGCTTAGGGCTTACTTCTTAGGGCTTAGGGCTTAGGGCTTAGGGCTTCGGGCTTAGGGCTTAGGGCTTAGGGCTTAGGGCTTAGTGTTTAGGACACAAAGATATGGCGTTGTGTCCAAAACATGCGGGGGGGGGGGGAGTTGAGCCGAGTGTAGCCCTACATACATGAGCTCGCTCCAAGGCGCACTCAACCGTAAATCTCTGTCTTTGTTGCCTTAAGTCAACCGCAACGCCTGGAGAACCTGGACCCTCAACGCTAAACAACCCTCAGCAACCCTACAAACCCAAAAAAAACTAAACAACCCTAAACAACCCTAAACCCAAACCTTTCCAACCTTACACTTCAGAAAAAGCAAAACAAAACAAAAAAAAAAAAAAAACACGCCCCGGCCTGCAATTTGCGCCTTGACGTGGACCCATGTGAAAAATCCTCGCACGCATGCCAGCGGCAAGAGGCTAGGGTTTTGGGGTTTAGGGTTTAGGGGTTTAGGCGGTTTGGGGGTTAGGGTTTAGGGTTCAGGGTTTAGGGCTTCGGGCTTATAGGTCTTCTAGGGATTAGGGTTTGGGCATGTAGTCCAGCTCGTTTTTGAGTTTCCTATTGCAATACGGGGCCTTGTTCTGAGGGTAACACGCTAAAAGGGATCAGAAGTCATTCGGCCACCCTGCCAGAGTTGAGGGCTTTTGGGGTTTAGGGCTTAGGGCTTACCCTACACCCCTAACCCCTAAACCCGAAACCCTAACCCTAAACCCGAAACCCCGAAACCCTAAACCCTAAACCCTTTGGGTTTGAAGGGTTTGAAGGGCTTCGCGAAGGAAGCTCCGGCCCCATGCTCAGACCGGGCCAGGCTAGGGGATTGGGGGGGGGGTGGGGGGGGCGCTGAGGGTTTTAGGTTTAGGTTTAGGGTTTTAGGGTTTAGGGTTTAGGGTTTAGGGTTTAGGGTTTAGGGTTTAGGGTTTAGGGTTTAGGGTTAGGGTTTAGGGGGACTAGCGGGGCACCCCAAAACCCTGTAAACCCGAAACAAGACCGGTAAGGCCCGCCGAATAAGTAAACCCTATAAACCCTACAAGTCCTGTAATATAGACTCTACGATAAATCGCACTTGGAGCTTCATGGGTACTAAAAACCCCAACTATAAGTCTGCCTATAACCGATTTAGAGGACTTAAAAACTTATAAGTGCAGTTATAATCATGGTTATAACCTCAACCCTAAGTCCTAAACCCAAAAACCCTAAACCCTAAACCCTAAACCCTGCACCCTGCAAGCATGCAGCCTTCTGAACCCTCTGAACCCAAGCTTCTAAGCTTCGACACTCGACCCCATAAACTCGATGAATCCCACAGACCGAAAAGTCCCCCATAAACCCTAAGAACCCTAAAGCCCCTATAAACCCTATACGCCCACCATGAACTCTAAACCCTAGACCCTAGACCCTAAGCCCTCAACCCAAAACCCTAAACCCTAAACCCTAACCCTACACCCTAAACTCCAAACATTAAACCCTAAACCCTAGACCCTAGACCCTAGACCCTAGACCCTAAGCCTGATCTGAAGCCGGGCTCTGTTGCTCTTCGTTGTGCCGACCGCACCCCCAGATCCAACTACCAGCGGCCAAATGATGAAGGCGCCTCGGTGTTTGGGGTTTAGGGTTTAGGGTTTCGGGCTTCGGGTTTAGGGTTTAGGGTTTAGGGCGTAGGGCTTAGGGTTTAGGGTTTACGGGGGGTTCCCTAAAGCCTAAAAGCCTGGGATTTCAGGCTTAGGGTCTCGGATTATGGGCTCAGGGCCAGCTTAGGGTTTAGGGCTTGGGGGTTCTGCAGCATGCGGGTTAAAAAGCGGCGTGGGGTAAGGGGGGCTTGCAAGGACTTCATTGGCGGCGTTTGGCGGGCTTCAGCTAGGTAATTTTCAAGCTTGCCTGTGATCAATACGACCTATGTTAAAACCCTAAACCCCTAAGCCCCTATAAGCCCTAAACCCCTAAAACCCTCAAGCCCTAAACCCTTAAAACCCCCAAACTGTGGTTATTCATCGCTATCATGATCTGTTCTGTACTCTCTCCACCTCAGCCTCCTGCTGCTCGACGCCGGCTGTTCAGATCTCAACAGCAACACATGACGCGGGGCCTAAGGTTCTGTCTTTGGCAGACAGCACACACCAAATACCAATGCTTCAGCTGCAGGGTGGGCCTTTTGAAGACAAACTTTAGCTTTTTTTTTTTTTTTTTTTGGGGGGGGGGGGGGCTTTGGGGATTGATTCGTTTGGGCCCGAGTTGTTAAGGTCCTCTAGCCACACAAATGTGCATTCTCTGGGGTAGGTTTGGGGGCCCTCTAAAGATGGGCCTTTTCATGGCTGTATAAGGATTATTTCAGGCACTGTCACTAAGAGTGGTAAAAATTAACTTGGTAGCCCAGTAACCATCTTAGAATAAGGGCACCCTTGTTTGGGTGGGCTAAGCCCTAATCCCCAATCCCTAAACCCTAAACCCTAAACCCTAAACCCTAAACCCTGAACCCTGAACCCTGAACCCTAAACCCTGCCCCTGGTCTGTGCAAGGCCCAGCCACCATGAAAATGGAATGGCACCGCGAAGAAGGCGTTCACAAGCCACGCCCGCTTCCTTGCCCGCAACCGGCTTGCAAAGAAGCTCAGTCTTGGGCTTACGAGGCAACCCTAAACCCTAAACAACCCTAAATCCTAAACCCTGAAGCCTAAATCCTAAAAGCTGCAGGTTTGGGGCTCGTAGGTCTGAATTGTAGACGTTCCCTAAACCCTAAACCAAACCCCCAAACCCTAAACCCCAAACCCCCACCCCTAAACCCCTAAACCCCCCCTAAACCCTTAACCTCAGGCCCTAAACTGCGAGCAAGCCCCTGACAAGCTGACTAGCTGCCGGCAAGGCAGCGGGCCGCAGCGAGCCCGCCGAGCCTCTTGCGACGGCAGCCGACAACTGAGTAGCGACAGTCTAGCAAGATTCCCTCGTTAGTGCCAGAAGAGATAGCTTCTGGCACCAAAACGCTTTTCTCACAGCTTTGAAAGAGTTAACAGAGCGTGCATGGCCCGACGCAGGCGTGGCATCCAAGCATAGAGTCATCCCAAGACATATGGAGGTCCCAATTGAGGGCATCGTTTTCTCGGGCTCCGTCGCTGGCGGTTGGGGACCTCCTCTTTCTTCGCCACGGCCATGTCACGGTGCCTTCCGAAACTGTTCATTTGGCTGATCGGTGTCATTCGCGCCGCCTTTAGGGTTCAGGGCCTTCAGACTTTAGGATGTAGAGTTCCAAGCCTTTACTTTAGGGTTTAGGATTTAGGGTTCAGGGCCTGTAGGACTTAGGATTCAGGGCCTTCAGGGTTTCATATTTAGGGCTCAGGGCCTTGAGGGTTGGGATTTAGGATTTAGGACTTACGATTCAGGGCCTGCAGGGTTTAGGATTTAGGGTTCGGGGCCTTAGGATGTAGGATTTAGGGTTTCGGGCCTGTAGGGTTTAGGATTCAGGGTTCAGGGCCTTTAGGATTTAGGGTTTAGGGTTCAGGGGCCTCTAGGATTTAGGATACAGGGTTCAGGGCCTTTAGGGTTTAGGATTTAGGGTTCGGGGCCTTTCGAAAGTTCAGGGGTTCAGGGCCGTTAGGGTTTAGGATTTGGGGTTCAGGGCTGTCTGGAGACTTTAGGGTCTAGGATTTAGCGTTCCGCGCCAGGATTAAGGGTTCAGGACCTTTTTAAGGGTCCAGGGCCTTTAGGGGCCTTTCAGGATTTAGGGTTCAGTGCGTTCAGCACCTAGGGTTCATTTAGAGTTTACGATTTAGGGTTCGGCCTCGCTGGGGCCTTTAGGATGAAGGATTTAAGGTTCCGGGCCTGTCTGGGCCCTCAAGGATTTAGGATTGAAGCTTCAGCGCGATTTGGAGAGCCCAGTCCAGGACTGCTCGGGTGTAAAGACACAGCATAAAAACGGAACGTTGCCCTCTGCTTCAATATTCGTTCATGAGTGTTACTAAGACAACTGCAGCAGAGAATACAAAGCAACGAGAGAACTATCACCCAAATACTAAACCCTAAGCCCTTAAGGTTTGGGTGGTCTTGGGGTGGAGTTTTAGCTTTCGCGGGACGCGCCGCCCACGACCCCTTGGGTCGAGGCGCGTCGCTTCAGTGAGCAAACCTTAGCCCCAAACCCTAAACCCAAACCCCCAGACCCTTATATTGATCTCATTGACTCCTAGTCCGTGTCAACCTCAAACCCCTAAACCCCAAACCCTAAACCCCAAACCCCAAACCCTAAACCCTAAACTCCCAACCCTAAACCCTAAACCCTCAACCCCAAACTGCGAGCAAGGCCCCTGATTAGCTGCCGGCAAGGCAGCGGGCCGCAGCGAGCCCGCCGAGCCTCTAGCGACGGCAGCCGACAACTGAGTAGCGACAGTCTAGCAGTTGGAGGCAGATGCTCTCTTTAGTGCCAGAAGAGTTAGCTTCTGGCACCGTAACGCACTCCTCACAGCTTTGAAAGAGGGAACAGGGCGTAAAGCCCTAAAGCATATTTTATTACCCTAAAGCCTAACCCTCCATCCTTCCCCTTTTAAAGATTAGGGTTTAGGATTTAGGGTTTAGGATTTAGGATTTAGGATTTAGGGTTTAGGATTTAGGATTTAGGATTTAGGATTTAGGATTTAGGATTTAGGATTTAGGATTTAGGATTTAGGATTTAGGATTTAGGATTTAGGATTTAGGATTTAGGATTTAGGATTTAGGAATTAGGATTTAGGATTTAGGATTTAGGATTTAGGATTTAAGATTTAGGACTTAGGATTTAGGATTTAGGATTTAGGATTTAGGATTTAGGACTTAGGATTTAGGATTTAGGATTTAGGATTTAGGACTTAGGATTTAGGATTTAGGATTTAGGATTTAGGATTTAGGATTTAGGATTAGGATTTAGGGTCGGGAAATTTCTGTTTAGGCTCCTCCCGGACTTGGCCACAGAGCGCAGCGACAGCGAGCGATGGTGCCACGGCCCCGGGCGCGATTTTGGGACCCTCCGTCTTGGCCTGTTCTGGCCTGTGGAGGCCCGGCTTCGTAATTTAATATTCCAGGAGGCCCGAGGTGGCCAAAACAATCGATTTCAGTACTAAAAAATCGCACTTTTCATTGCGGGCCAGGGCAGATCCTGGGGGCCCCCTCTTGTTGATGGTTTTTCTCCATTTTTTCGAGGTTTGTACTTTTCGATTTGGGCGTAGGCAAGTGCCTCCAAGCCAAGCTTGGCTCGTTTCAACAGGGCCCTCTTTAACCGGACGCTCAGGAAGAGGCTTGGGGTCGGCTTTGGAAGCAGCCCTGTCTGCTTCACTCGGCCTAGCCTTCGCACTCTTGCGTCCTTGCTTGTCTTGTGTTCTGCCAACGATACCACTCTCGACAAACGACAGACTTATATTCTGGCTTCTCCGGTGTTGATGCAAGGCAGCGGGCCTCAGCAAGGGGCATCCTCGGCCTTGCCTTCGCATTCTTGCGTCCTTGCTTGTCTCGATACCACGGGACTATATTCTGTTCCCTCTGTCTCTATGTCTGGCTTCTCCGACGTCGAGGCGGGGCAACAGTCCTCAGCAATCGGCATCCTTGGCCTTGCCTGCGCATCCTTCCGTCGCTCCTAGAGCATAAGCCTCCGCAAGACCACGAGCGGTCACCACGCCATCTCTTCCTACCCTTCAGAATCTCTCAGCGCTTGAGCAGCCCTCCGAGAGCCTCAATTTTCAGGGCCCCAGTTTTAGGTTTTTGCAACAACCCTGCGAGAGTTTGCGGACAAGACAATGCCAGTTGTGGAATTCCGATGACTTCCTCTCTTGCGTGCTCTTTTGCGCGTTGCGCATCTCTCTCGGTCTGCAGAAGAAGTGTGGGGCTCCACCCCGTCAGCTCCGACCTCACCCCTCAGCGCATTCAGCGACCACCTGGCCAGACACTCCGTCTTGCCGGACCTTCTCACTGGTTTTTCCGCGCGCTCTGAGCGGCCGGCGACCCTCAGTCTTTGGTCCTGTGGCGGATAGGGACGGCCTCCTACTTAGCAGCTTCAGAACATCTGCAACGCTCCAGGGCCTGTTAATGCCTGAACTGCTCGAGCCACCAGTCCTCGCTTCCGCACGTGCCGCAGCCGGACACTTGACCTTTGCTTCTGAGGACTCTGCGGCTTCCAGTTCGGGTCGTCGTCCTTCCGTCAGGCTCAAAATCAATTTCCACGGCCCCACTGAGCCGTCGATAGGGTCCTCTTCAGCCAAGGAGCAGGCCTTAGCGCGGGCGAGCTGCGCCGCCTCCTGTCCAGGGACGAAGCAAAGCCGAGAAAGAACACATGAGAAGCCGTACTGCCTCGTCATCGGTCCGCGCGCATATTGTCGGGGCCTGCGTGGGCGGGCGCGCTCTTGCCGGTGCTCATGCTCGTTCTGCTGGAAGTCCTTTGGCCAAGGCTATCCTTTCACACACACACACACAAACACACAAACACACACACACACACACACACACACACACACACACACACACACACACACACACACACACACACACACACACACCAACCACACACACACACACACACACCACACACGCACACGCGCACACGCACACACGCACACACGCACACACGCACACACGCACACACGCACACACGCACACACGCACACACGCACACACGCACACACGCACACACGCTCACACGCACACACGCACACACGCACACACGCACACACGCACACACGCACACACGCACACACGCACACACGCGCACACGCGCACACACGCACACACGCACACACACGCACACACACGCACACACACGCACACACACACACACACCC
>CAJNDS010002440.1:91984-201984 GCA_905221605.1 Symbiodinium natans
TCTCTCTCTCTCTCTCTCTCTCTCTCTCTCTCTCTCTCTCTCTCTCTTCTTTCTCATCTAGGGCGAACATAAGGTACATGGCCTCCACCTGTTCTCCTTCAGTCAAGTGCTAACATAAGGTACACAAACCTAGAGCCTTTGAGAGCCCTAAACCCCAAACCCTAAACCCTAAGAGCTACCAGTGGGTCCGAGGCGCAGCTGGAAAACGGGATCAGCGAAGGCCGGACGCTGACATCCCAAGTCCTCCCCACGCGCAGGTTCAGGGTTCAGGGTTCAGGGTTTAGGGTTCAGGGTTTAGGGTTTAGGCTTTTGGGTTTAGGTTTTAGGGTTTAGGGTTTCGTGGCTAGGGTCCCTGAACCTCGAGTAGGCTGTGGTTTCATGCAGGGGCTTTCAGGGTTCTAGGGTCCTAAGGTTGCTTCGGGGTTTAGAGCTTAGGGCTTGGGGCTCCTTTGCGCAAATTTTCTGGACGCCTGCATAGAAAATAGAACGCCGTTGAAAGACTACTCAGAGAGAGACATACAGAAGTAAATAAGATGATAAATCCTGCAGCCGGTATGTGTGCTTGGTACAGCTTTCACAATGGCCAAAAAAATCCGTTGAGGTACTACTTGTAAAGCAGTACCGTACGAAACATCGGCCCCCCAGGATAGGGACCCTAACCCTAAACCCTAAACCCTGAACCCTGAACCCTGAACCCTGAACCCTGAACCCTAAACCCTAAACCCTAAACCCTAAACCCTAAACCCTAAACCCTAAACCCTAAACCCTAAACCCTAAACCCTAAACCCTAAACCCTAAACCCTAAACCGAACTGGACCGGAGTGAGTCGGCTCCTGCAGTGTTGCTCCCGATCGCCGGGCGAAGATCCTGAGCCGCGTCGGCTTAGGAGGTTTCGGGTTTAGGGTTCAGGGTTAAGTTTTTGGGTTAGGGTTTAGGGTTTAGGGTTTAGGGTTTAGGGCTTAGGGTTTAGGGTTTAGGGTTTTGGGTTTTGGGTTTTGGGGTTTAGGGATTTAGGCGGTTTAGGGGTTTAGGCGGTTTAGGGGTTTAGGGGTTTAGGGGTTTAGGGGTTTAGGGGTTTAGGGGTTTAGGGGTTAGGTTTTTAGGGGTTTAGGGGTTTAGGCGGTTTAGGGGTTTAGGGGTTTAGGGTTCTAGGGGTTTATGGGTTTAGGGGTTTAGGGGTTTAGGGGTTAGGGTTTAGGATCGTCTACAGGGTCGAGACCTTAGCCCTAACCCCCAAAACCATCCCAAAACCACTCGGTCCCCACCTCAACGCCTCAACGCCGGGTTTGGCGACGCCCTCAAGCGTGACACCTTGACGCCTCAAGCCCCGAAACCCCCCAAAAACAGACCCTAAATCTTGATAAACCCTACTGTAGGCCTGAAACTCGAAACCCCAAACCCTAAACCCCAAACCCTAAACCCGAAACCCTAAACCCAAACCCCAAACCCTAAACCTTAAACCCGAAACCCTAAACCCAAACCCCAAACCCTAAACCCTAAACCCCAAACCCGAAACCCCAAACCCTAAACCCCAAACCCTAAACCCAAACCCCAAACCCTAAACCCCAAACCCTAAACCCCAAACCCTACAATCCCACATCCCTACACCTTAAATCCCCAATCCTAAAAACCCATAAAAACACCCCCCTAAACCCTAAACCACTACAACCCCAAACCCTAAACCCTACAACCCAACCCTAAAACCCCTAAATTCGTCTCTAACCCCAAACCCAAACCCGGTGCGCGACCCTATAAAGTGATAAAAAACCCTAAACCCCAACGACCCTAACCCCAACCCCAAACCTGAAGGCCGAGGTAGCTTCCAGGGGCCCCCGAGACCTCCCAGAATCTTTGCATGGCACACCAGAGGCCTCGCCTCCCCTAAACCCTAAACCCTAAACCACCCCAAACCTAACCCTAAACCCTAAACCCTAAACCCTAAACCCTAAACCCTAAACCCTAAACCCTAAACCCTAAACCCTAAACCCTAAACCCTAAACCCTAAACCATAAACCATAAACCCTAAACCCTAAACCCTAAACCCTAAACCCTAAACCCTAAACCCTAAACCCTAAACCCTAAACCCTAAACCCTAAACCCTAACCCTAAACCCCAAACCCCAAATAAACCCGAGACCCGAGCACCTCCAGGCCGCCTAAACAGCGCCCTCTAAAGCCGACGCCCGAGGCACGTTGCCATGACGAAGCTATGCATCGACGTCAGCGCCCCTGCAAACAAAGAGCTTCGGGGTTTAGGGTTTAGGGTTTAGGGTTTAGGGTTTAGGGTTTAGGGTTTAGGGTTTAGGGTTTAGGGTTTAGGGTTTAGGGTATAGGGTATAGACTCCGAAAGTCTTAGGGTTTAGGGTCTTGGCTTTAGGAACTCTAGGGTTTAGGGTTTGGGGTTTTAGGGTTTAGGGTTTGGGGTTTGGGGCTTGGGGTTTGGGGTTTCGGGCTTAGGGCCCCTGAAGGCTTACAAAGGCGAATTCACTTATTCAGGAAGCCGAGACCATAATTACAAGCCCTGAACTCCAAGACCTAGACAAACCCTAAACCCTATACCCTAAACCCTACACCCTGAGCCCTAAAGCCTAAACTCTAAGCCCTAAACCCTTGCTTGAGGCTGAGGGTTTCGGGCTTCGGGTCTGGGAAATTTAGGGTTTGAGGTTGGTGGGTTTGCTCTGGGATGTTCACCCTTATACTAACAGTCCTTGATAGGGGCTATAGTACCCCCTACTAACAACCCTAGACCCTAAACCCTACACCCTAAACCCTAAACCCTACACCCTAAACCCAAAATCCAAAATCCCTAGTAAGGACTGTTCGTAAAAAGGGTGAACATCCCAAGGTTTAGGCTGTGGGAACCCCCCTTCAACCTCCACTGCTATGACACACCCTAAGCTTTGCAGGTTTAGCGTTTAGGGTGTAGGGTGCAGGGGCAGGGTTTAGGGTCTAGGGGTAGGGTTTAGGATTTAGGGTTTATTGTAAGCTTAGGGTACGCCGTGTTTGGGGTGCCTGCTGCCAAAGAAAACCTAAATCATTTCAAAAACCCCTAAACACTCAATACTTCAAGCTCCTCTTGCCCGCTCTGCCCAAATTCTCCCCAAACCCCTAGAATCCTAAGGCCCTATTCCTGCATTAAACCCTAAACCCTAAACCCTGAACCCAAAACCCTAAACCCTAAATCCAAAACCCTAAACCCCAAACCCTAAACCCTAAACTCTGAACCCTAAACCCCAAACCCTGAACCCTGAACCCTAAACCCTAAACCCTAAACCACAAACCCTCAAAGGAGGCGCATGCGGAGCAGAGGCGCCCAGCCGGACGCGGATCCACGTCACGTCGGCGTAATACATGGCCTGGGCTTTCTTCAGTTTAGGGTTTAGGGTTTAGGGTTTAGAGTTTAGGGTTTAGGGCTTAGGGCTTAGGGTTTAGGGTTTAGGGTTTAGGGTTTAGGGTTTAGGGTTTAGGGTTTAGGGTTTAGAGTTTAGGGTTTAGGGTTTAGGGTTGACCTGAAAGGGTAGGGCTGGGCGTTTGGGGGGGAGGGGGTCCCCCCTCTCCCGCCCTCATGGTGTGCTCAGTGAGGGGAGACGCAGGGTTTAGAATTTCGGGTTAGACCCTCAAACCTCAGCCCCTAAACTCTAAGCCCAAACCCTAAACCCCCTAGGACGGGTCTTAGACCCCAAATCCATCCGGTCCCCGGATTAAATCCTCTAACGCCTGAAACAACCCGCTAAACCTCAAAAGCCTTAACATGCCAAACCCCCTAGAACCTCCTGGACCCTTAAGCCCAAACCGCCGTGATCCCGAAACCCTAATCCCTAAAGCCGCCAAACCCCTGAACCCTATACCCTATACCCTAAACCCACCCGACGTAAAATCACAAGTCCCGAAACACTGAACCCCAAACCCTAAACCCTAAACCCTAAACCCCTAACCCAAACCCCTAAAAACCTAAACCCTAAACCCCAAAACCCTAAACCCTAACACCAACACCCCAAACCCCAAGCCGACTGATTCGACCCAGAAGCCCAGAAGGCGAGCATGGACGCAAGCATCAGAGGAACGGAGGGCGGAGTCATGGGCGCCTGGAAAGGTCGGAAGGGTTTAGGGTTTAGGGCTAGAAGGTTTGGGTTTAGGGTTTAGGGTTTAGGGTTTGTTTAGGCGTTATTTGGGGTTTACTTCGGGTGTATTTAGGGCTTGTACAATTCGGGTTTGTCTGGCTTAGGACTTTGGGTTCAGAAGTCGAAACGGTAGCCGGCCTCTTTCGAGGAGCTCCCCCAGCGTGGCTGGAGCGTCGACGGTGCTTTTCTGGTTTACGGCTTAGGGTGTAGGGTTTAGGGTTTAGGGTTGAGGGGATCTGTCAGAAGAAAGAAATGTGATCAGCCTGCCCTCATAATTCAAGGCAGTTTGGCAGCACCCTCAACCCTACACCCTACGCCCTAAACCCTAAACCCTAAACCCTAAACCCAGGGTGGGTTAGGGCTTAGGGTTGAGGATTTGAGGTTGATGGCTTAAGAGTTTAGGGTTTAGGGTCTGGGGCACTTGGGGCCAGTGGCCAGGGATCACAGGGCGTTTAAGGTCTTAGGGTTTGGGGTTTATAGGGCTTAGGGTTTGGGGTTTAGGGTTTAGGGTTTAGGGTTACGGGTTTAGGGTTCAGGGTTCAGGGTTTAGGGTTTAGGGTTTAGGGTTTAGGGTTTAGGATTTAGGGTTAGGGTTTAGGGTTACGGGTTTAGGGCTCAGGGGGTTCTGCCTAAGCCCTGAAACCAGGAGCTCGGGGCCAGTCTTCGCAAGCTTTTGAGCCAGTCGAGTTCAACTCTTGGGGTTTTTGGGTTCGGGGTTTAGTTTAGGGCTTGGGGTTTAGGGTTTAGGGCTTCGGGTTTAGTAATTAGGGTTGCAGGGACACAGTAGAGCTTCTTGTTTGCCACAAACTACTGAGAGGCACTCAACCCTCAAGGATCGTTTTCTTCGGTAAGCGCTTTCGCCTACTGGCTTGTCGTACCTCGTGCCAAATAGCGATTGGCAAGAAGATTCAAGGGATCATAAACATCAAACACATAGCGGGTTCCAGTGACACCTGGAACACATGATCGCTGCAGACTGTTTTTAATTAAAAACAGGCTCCCACCATCCCTCCCGTTAGCCTGTATGTCGCCAAGTGTATCTGTATAGTTGGCGAAACAGATTCGGGCCATTGCTTTTAGCAATCACCGGCTGTACGTTGAATGAACCCCTTGAGATGAGGTGCAAATGCTTTTTCAAAGCAGGCATCAACGGTATTCTTTGACATTTTGCATGCCGAATCTTCAACACGCACTTCCGAACTTGACCGGACTTCTTACGCTGCAATCTCGACAGAATGTTTTCTTTGTCAACAAACGGATACCGGTGCAGGATTGACCAAATCGTGCTTTGAGAATGCCCACGACGACCAAGCAAGCGAGCAAAAAGCGAACGCTGGATGTCAAATGTTTCGTGTCGCTTGTTTGTTCGCAAGAGTCGTACAGCTTCTGTGTGCACAATAGACCGGCATACCGAAATCGGATGGTCGCTATTTGCAGGGATGTAGTTGTAAATATTGAGAGGCTTCCGGTAAAGCTGGTAGTCAACCTCGGCGGGGACATCACCGTCCTGCAATCTTAGCGTGAGTTGCACGTCCAAGAAATGTTGAGTGCAACTACTGGTCACAGGATCTGTTTGAATGTGTCTGTTCCAGCCGTTGAGGATGCTGAAGATGGAAGTGTCATCGGTTGTCGACATGTCAATGCAAAGCAAACCGTCATCGATGAATCTGGCATAGAACTTGCAAACTTTGTCGAGCATGGAAACCACATGAAGGTCGAACACGCTCAAGAAAACATTCGCGAGTTCTGAAGCGGCGTGGAGGCCAGTGTTCAAGCCTTGCCATGCCTCGTACTGGATTCCATCATACTGCACGAACTGGTTGCTAAGAATCACATGCAAAATAGAATCCAACAGTAGAGCTAGGTTCGGGTCAGCGATGCCATAGAACTGCCAGATGCGCCCACTGACAATCTCATATAGCGAATGACCACTACCATCAGCCCAAACCGGTAAGTTTGGATACAAGGCAACAATGTCAAACACGACCAGCCGATCATTTGGGCCAGGTTTGTAAGATTCCGCCCAATTTATGACGGCCAAATGTGAGGTGATGACATTCGGGCACCGCACCACCAGATCCCTGAGATAAGCACTGAGGAAAATGCCTGCATTGCACAGACAGAACCTGCTGTTGTTGCAAATAGGCCTGCTATCCACTGGTGTTTTATGGATCTTAACGTTGATGCGGAATGCCGGCACTGCATCAGACTGCAACTGCGCGAGCAAGAACTGGGCCTGCTGTTTGGTGATGGAGCATGCCGAACTGGCCTTGTCAACCATGCGCTGTAACCGACTTTTCATGAGAGCCATTCTGGTACCCATGTCGCCCATAGCAATCGGTTTCATGGATTTGGCCAGCCACTTGCGGCACTGTGCATCAATCCATGGAGCTGAAACAATTGCATTTCCCAAGTTCTTGTCAGTGTCGACGATTTTTGTTGCAGACGCATGCGCTTCAAGCCAGCGCACTGCTTTAATATCCAAACGAGTGAAGTTCTTTACGATACTGCGACAACTTGGCCACGAATCAAGAATCTCAGCTTTCGTCAATCTTCTGTAGATGTCAAACCTGGAAGTCATGTCATCGTCCAGCTTTGGAAGCCAAGATTTGTTGCCGCGGCTAGTCTTGCGGGTCTTGTTGTCATCGCTCTCGCGTTTCCCGGAGAAAAAGTGAGCCAGAATCATCGACCTCATAAACGAGTCGAAAGAGGCCATAACTTGTCGGATGGTGTTGGGTTTTGCGTCTGGAATGAATTTAGAGCTCTTGGCGGCGAGGTTGTGTACAAATGCAGGAACAGCAGACTTTGAAACATGCACATAGTGAACGCTGTCAACCGCCGGCTTTAATGCCAGCTGCTTCATAGTCGTCCTCTGGGACTGTACAAAAAGGAACTTCCAAAAATCGATGGTATCATCTGGATTCCAAAAGCTTCGTCTTCTGGAACGATGTTTGTTGCCACCGCTTGTAAAACGCTTCACTGCCGTCCTCTGCTGCCACCTTTGGCTTTGCCCTTGCCTTTGGGCTTGGAGCCTGTGCCTCGGCTTCGGCCCCGAGGCTGGCCTTTGCCGTTTTTTGGCTTTTGACCATGATGTGAATGACCAAAATGCTGCGAGCGACTTGTACTCCGAGCTCGTGGAGTCTTCCTGTGAGTTTTCCTGGAGGACTGCGACGGCGTTCTGGAGAATCGAATACTTTTGGATGACTTTCGAGAAGAATGCCGTGACGCCGAAGAGCGAGCTGACATGTATGACGCACTTCGGCTTCTTCCTGCGCGACTTTGCTGAGATGTGGTTCGCCGTTCTTGTTGTCCTAAGCTGCCGCGAGCACCACGATTCGCCTTGACTTGCAAGTTATACTCATCCGCAAGATCCGGATTTTTTGCCAGAACACTGCCTAGAGCTGATTGCTGATGCACGGTCACTTTGGGTCCTGGTTTCATGCTGTGTCCCTTGTGATCCTGCTTCCGCTTGACATTCTGGGCCTCGAGTGCCAAGGCTACCTGGAATGTCCGCGGGTCCATGGCTTCATAGCGAGCTTGGGCATCGTCGAGTTGCTTCTGTCTGTTCACAGCCTTTTCTTCCTGCGCTCGATGACGGGAACTGTAAGCACCGAGGGTGTGGCGACTGAAAAGGTCAGTCCATGCCTGGATCTTACCCACAATCCTGGCACGATCAGCCTCGGTGTAAAACGCTGGTAAAGAAAGCATGAATGAAGTCACAGAATCCGATGCTTCTTGATGGAAATGTTGACGGCTGGTGGTTTTCTCCAAATGCTGCAGATATCGTTTTTGGTGCTGTTGCACGAACTTCCAACATTCCAATGCATGGCGCTGTCGCATTTGCTGCCAAGCCCTATGGATGTCGTAACGCCCATCTGTCATTGCATCGGAATCCATGTTAGCCAACTCCAATTCACTCGGAGTGGCAATGGAAGGGTAATCATTGGCAAACTGCCATGGCTTGTCTGCTTCCGTTTTGAAGTCACGATGCATGTTGTGGCTGCGATCTAGCTCTTCGTACTTCTTCTCCAGGGATTTTTGAGAGAATAGCTTCGCGACACGTCGTTCCCATTCCCTGCTCAACTTCTTCAAGATTTGTTGGATCTGGAGGTCGAAATTTTTGAGGAGCTGATCTGGGTGTCCATCCATAGCGGGTGGAACTTGTTCATCACGTCTGGGCCGAACATCGCGTGCATTAGACTGAGCAAGCTGTGCGAGGTGACCAGATAATTCTCCGAGAAGTTGCTGCTGGGATGCTTGCTGTTGCTGCAAAAACTGTCCAAAGCTAACGGTCAATTGAGCAATGTCAGCAGTTTGCATCCAGGGTGCATTCGGAGGTGGAGCATATTGCATCGCATGCTGCTGCTGTTGTTGATGGAAATCTGCGGCAGTTTGGAAACTCCCGTTGTGCCCCAATCCAGGGTTTGGCATTTGCCAAGCATCACCATTATTTGCCATGGAGATTCCACTAAGGGGAATGCCTCGAGCGCTGCTATCAAAGCCACAAACTACTGAGAGGCACTCAACCCTCAAGGATCGTTTTCTTCGGTAAGCGCTTTCGCCTACTGGCTTGTCGTACCTCGTGCCAAATAGCGATTGGCAAGAAGATTCAAGGGATCATAAACATCAAACACATAGCGGGTTCCAGTGACACCTGGAACACATGATCGCTGCAGACTGTTTTCAATTAAAAATAGGGCTTATGGGGCTTATAGGGCTTATGGGGCTTGTGGGGCTTGTGGGGCTTGTGGGGCTTGCGGGGCTTGTGGGGCCTCGGGTTTGTGTGCTCATAAGGTTTTGGGTTTAGGGTTTAGGGTGTAGGGTTTGGGGGGGGGGGGGGGGTCTTGGCGCCTTTCTGGGCTTCGGCTTCCTGAACCCGAAAACCCCCCCCAAAAACCCCAACAAAAACCGCAGGCAAGCCTCAAAAACCCCAACGCCCCAAAGTCAAGGTGCTCAGCAAAATGGGGGTGCCCCTCGAACCCTCAAAGCACCAAGCACTTCCGAAACCTCTAAAAGCCCTAAGTACCCCCCCCCCCCCCAAACCCTACACCCCGAACCCCGAACCCCAAACCCTAAACCCTAAACCCTAAACCCGCTGCTGAAGAGGGGCTCGGATTCTGAACCCCCGAAGCCCTGAGTTCCCAAAACCCCAAAACCCCCAAACCGAGTTGCTAACCCCCCATCATCCCCCGCAAAATTCCCCCAAACTCCCCTTAGAGCCTACACCCCAAATCTCTTGCACCTTAAACCCTAAACTCCTCAAACCCTGAACTCCCCAGAAACTAAACTCGCTAAACCCTAAACCCTAAACCCTAAACCTGAAATAACCCTCAAACCCTAAACTCCCTCAACCCCTCATAAACCAAAAATTCCCCGAACCCCTAGAGAAAGAAAGGTCACCTCGCCCATGAGCGAAGACCTGGGCTCAGCTGGAGCCAAATCTGGGGTTTTGAGGGTTTCGGGCTTGGGGTTTTAGGGGTTTGGGGCTTACGGTTGGGGTTCGGAGTTTGGAGTTTAAGGGTTCAGAGGTGTAGGGTTTAGGGTTTAAGGTTGAAGGGTTTGGGGGCTTGGGGGTTTACAGGTTTAGGGGTTTAGGGGCTTATGAGTTCTAGAAGGTTTCAGGATTAGGCCTTCTATACCCTAAGTCCCGAAACCCTAAACATCCCCAACCCCTAAACCCTAAACTCCAAAGCCTTTTGGGATTCTGGCCCAAGTAGGGAGGAGGGTCCCGAGGCAAACGCGCGGACAAGCAGTCGACTTAAACAGCGCTCAATCAGCAAACCGCCTTCCCAAACACAACACTGGCACTGCACATGCTGGTGGCTTTTAGGGATTAGAACCGCTAAGACCTTTGCCCCAAACCCTAAATTCTGAACCCTAGGGCCATCAGCTAAGTGGTATCATGGCGCACGCTTTTGCGCACGAGCACACCAAGAACCCTAAACTCTGAACCTTGAACGCCTTGAACCCAAGCCCCTGAAGCTCTAAACCCTACAAGGCCGCAAAAACACAGAAACACCCTAAGCCCTAAGCAACCCTTCAGCCTAAACCCCGAACCCTACACCCTAGCCCTAAACCCTAAACCCTAAACCCTAAACCCTAAACCCTTGCCCTTGCCCAGAACCCTAAACCCTAGCCCTAAACCCTAAACCCCGAAACTCTGGATCCTATAGGCCCCCCCCTCTGGGCGCCAGCGCAACCCTTCGTCCAAACGACGAAGCGGGAGGGACTCGATGCCTACGCGGCTGTCCAGGGTTTAGGGTTTAGGGTTTAGGGTTTCGGGTTTAGGGTTTGGGGTTTGGGGTTTAGGGTTTAGGGTTTAGGGGTTAGGGGTTTTAGACCCTAAACCCTAAACCCAGGTTGCGCCCCATAACATTAGGAAACTTACTTTACAGGCTATTCTCGCACACGCACACGCAGGCGCACACGCAAAGCCAAAAAACGTCAAGACATGATACCACGAGAATCAGACTAGTCGTAATGAGCAAAATACCATGGTTATCAGAAGATAAACGAAATACAAACATGGCAATGATCATAATAGTCATAATAGTCATACTTTCAGAATGATAATAGCCATAAGAATCAGAATAATCCAAATAATCCTGAAAATCGGAACTACCATGCAAATCATAAAAATCATTATAAAAAACACGGAAAACACAACACGTGAGCCATATAACAACAGCAGAAATGCCCAGAATAACGGTACTAGGAACAGGAAACAATACTTTAACTCTCCAATAACCTAGGGGAAAGATGGTTGCCTAACCGTAATCCATACAACTATTGGCCAGGTAACAATACTCAACCCTCAGACCTGCAAAGCCCAAAAAACTCAAAAACCCAAAAAAACCTAAAGCCCTCAGCATTGGGATGTTCCCCCTTTATACGAACAGTCCTTAATAGGGATAAGAGGATTATCATAGGGGGTACTATATCATCCCTGTTAAGGACTGTTAGTATAAGGGGGAACATCCGCACTCCATGCACATCCCCGGGGTCCTGCGCGCTCGCGGTCCGGTCGCAGCCTTCTCGCGGGATTTTCAGGAGTTTTGACGGCGCTAAGGGTTGAGGGTTTAGGGTTTAGGATTGAGGGTCTAGGGTTTAGGGTTTAGGATTTAGGATTTAGGGTCTAGGGTTTTCTACATGAGCCCTACGAACCCTGGAACCTGAAAACCCGAAACCCGAAACCCGAAACCTCACTAATCCCTGAGGCCCCATTAAACACGCGAAACAGGCCCCTAAACCCCAAACCCCAAACCCCCAAACCCTAAACCTTAAACCCTAAACCCTAAACGTTGAACCCACCGCCCGATTCCTCTACAGCAGCCGACCCCATTGTCTCGCAACTAAGCCCTAAACCACTGTGTTTCGCTCCCCCTGTCGCAAGCTTGCCTCAAGGGCTGAACCTGCAGAACGACCCTAACCACGTTAGCCCCTGAAACCCGCAAGCCTCCAAACCCTGAACCCCTAAACCCTAACCCTAAACCCCCCAAACCCTGAAACCCTGAAACCCCCTGAAACCCTGAACCCTCAACCCTGAACCCTGAACCCTGAACCCTAAACCCTAAACCCTAAACCCTAAACCCTAAACCCTAACCCTAAACCCTAAACCCTAAACCCTAAACCCTAAACCCTAACCCTAAACCCTAAACCCTAAACCCTAACCCGGCTTTGGCGAGCTCGGAGCGCTCCGGCTGGTTCGCAGGGCACCTCGTGGTTTAGGGTTTACAGTAGGGTTTAGGGTGTAGGGTTTGGGCTTTAGGGTTTGGGGTTTAGGGTTTGGGGTTTAGGGTTTAGATGGGTTTGGGGTTCAGGGTTTTGGGTTTCGGGTTTGGGGTTTAGGGTTTAGGGTTTAGGGTTTCGGGTTTCAAGGGACTTGTAACTTGCTTGTACTTTGTTTGAAGGCTCGTTTAGGATTGGGGTTTAGACTGCAGGGTTTCGGGTGTATGCCGGGGGGTTGCGACAAGGTTGAAGGGAAACTGTGTCAAAACCTTCTAAACCCTTTAGACCCTTTAAACCGTTTAAGCCGTTTTAACCCTTTTAAACCCTTAAAACCCTTTTAAACCCTTTTAAACCCTTTTAAACCCTTTTAAACCCTTTTAAACCCTTTTAAGCCCTTTTAAGCCCTTTTAAGCCCTTTTAAACCCTTTTAAACCCTTTTAAACCCTTTTAAACCTTTAAACCCTATCTTAAGGCTTTCCGGGCCTGGGGGCCTCATGCCAAGGGACTAAAGGAGGGAGCCCTATAAGGGACCTGAGGGGTATATGTAGGGGCTACTTAGGTATATAGGGGGTTTAGGGTTTAGGGTTTAGGTTTTAGGGTTTAGGGTTTAGGGTTTAGGATTTAGGGTTTAGGGTTTAGGGTTTAGGGTTTAGGGTTTAGGGTTTAGGGTTTAGGGTTTAGGGTTTAGGGTTTAGGGCTTGCTAATGTTTGGGGTCTAGGACGTAGGGCTCATTAATGCTTAGGATTGGGGGTGTAGAGTACCAAAAAAACCTACCCGCACTGCACAACAAGCATATTTGACTCCACAAGGAACCTAGCCCAAACCATGAAGTTTAAAGCAGGGGCCCTGATAAGACAAGGGCTTGTCCAAGAGTTCTGTCCCTGCTAAAGATGCGGGTTTAGGCCTTAGGCTAAACCATAAACCCTAAACCCTCAACCCTAAACCCGAAACCCCAAACCCTAAACCCCAACCCGAGACCCCACCACCGTATAGCCCCAGACCCCTGCAGCGAATGGAAAGAGTCCTCAGAGAGGCTTCGTGCCCCAAAGCCCCAGAAGCCCTAAACCCTAAACCCTAAACCCCAAAGCCCCGTGCCTTGAAGGAGCCGTTGTGCCAAGGATTCCGGTCCTCACGGGACACTACATCGGGCCCCCTAAGGTTGACCCTTGGGTTTAGGGCTTGGGCTTTTGGGTTTAGGGTTTAGGGCCTAGGGTTCAGGGTTCAGGGTTCAGGGTTCAGGGCTTGGGTTTGGGGACCCTTCTTCAAGATTTCTAAGAAAATCGAAGGGCCAGAGTAGGAGCATTTGAAAGGGAAGCTTTTCGGCGTACGACCCTAGATCTTCTAAGCACGAAAATCCAAACTTGCGGCTTAGTGTTCAGGGCTTAGGGTTTAGGGTCTAGGGTCTAGGGTCTAGGGTCTAGGGTTTAGGGTTTAGGGGTTTAGGGTTTAGGGTTTAGGGTTTAGGGGTTTGGGGTTTGGGGTTTAGGGTTTAGGGTTTAGGGTTTAGGGTTTAGGGTTTAGGGTTTAGGGTTTAGGGTTTAGGGTTTAGGGTTTAGGGTTTAGGGTTTAGGGTTTAGGGTTTAGGGTTTAGGGTTTAGGGGCCAGATGCATCAGTCACTCCGCGGAGGGAGCATGGGGGGGGCTCTTCTTCTGCAAAGCATGTGTTGAGGGTGTACCCAGGAGGGTAGCTAAAAATTAAACTTTTAGCCGCCTTATTAAGAAACCCAATTAACCCAAAAAGGGTAAGGATCTAAAGTTACAGTAAAGTACCACAAAGTGTTGAGGGTGTACTTGGAGGTTCCTAGTACTTAGTAACTCATTATAGCTGTACTTATAACCCAAGTATAGCCTAAGGTAGCTAGACTTAGGGGACATATAATTGGGTTACAAGTACAGATATGATTAGCTACGAAGTGCCATGAACCTCAAACCCTAAACCCTAAACCCTAAGCCCTAAACCCTAAACCCTAAACCCTAAACAAGTGCCATGAACCTCCTAGTAGGACAAAAGCCCATGCGCCTGATTCTCGGTTCAGGCGGCCAGCAAACGGCAACGGGATCAGGGCCTCCTGGCATGGAGGGCTTTAGGGCTTGCTTTGTTGAGGGTTTAGGGTTTAGGGTTTAGGGTTTAGGGTTTCGGGTTTAAGGTCCCAAGCCTCAAGTGCTTTAGGGGGGTTTTGAGGGGGGTTTAGGCGGGCTTCAGGGCTTGTTGTTAGGGAGACTGGGGCACCCCCCCTTGAACCCCCTCCCTTAAGAACGGGGGTGTACAATTTCCCACACAACACCGAGGCAGCACTCAAGTCGTACTTGAGGTTTAGGGTTTAGGGCTACAGGGTTTAGGGCTACATGCGTTTAGGGCCAAAGGGTCTAGGGTTTGGGGTTTGGGGCTGAAGAGTTTAGGGTTTGTAGAGGATTTAGGGTTTTAGAAAAGCTTAGGGTTAGGGTCACTTCGGATTGCCACGTCTCCTCCGAAGCAGCCGCGTCTTTCTGCAAGGGCAGCCTGCCGTTTTGCCAACCCCCCCAGAACCAAAGGGCTTGGAGCTCGAGGGTTAAGGGTTTAGGGCTTAGGGTGCCCAATCTCTGTAAAACATCTCTAAGACCCGCCCCATTATTTTTAAACCAGATGGGTTCAAAACCCTGTGAATGTGAAGGGTTGATGATTACCCTAAAACCTAAACCCGAACCCTAACCCTAAAGCGTGTGAGAAGCTTGCCTAAACGAAACCGTTCAGGGTTTCGGGCTTCGGAACCCTAAACCCCAAACCCCAAACCCTAATCCCTACCCCCTCACCGCCCAAAAGCCCACAACTTGCCCCCGAGATCCGGGCACGAGCTTCGCCCGGCACGCCAGGGGTGGCGGACCTTCGCAACGATGGGGCGTTAGGGCTTAGGGTTCCGTGTTTAGGGCTCAGGGTTTAGGGTTTTAGGCTTAGGGTTCGGGGTTTACGCTTAGGATTTAGGGTCTGGTCAGGGTTCAGGGTTTGGGATTAGGGCGTAGGATTCGGGGTTGCGGGTGTCAAGGTTTAGGGCGCAAGGCCCTGAGGGGTCTAGGTTGAGGGTGTTGTGTCGTACTTGGGATTAGGGTTCCCTTTAACCGCAAGCCGCAAGCAGCAGGGCGCTCTTAGTGGGCGTGTAGGATATGTTAGAAATTCTGGGGGGTTTAGGGTGAGGGCTTAGGCTTTCGGGTGTGGGGTGTAGGGTAAAGGCCTCAAGGCCAAGGGACTCGTGCTTGGTGGCTTCCGCTTTGGGTTTAGGGTTTCGGGTTCAGGGGTTGGAGTTCTTCCCTGAACACCCCCAAAAGCCCCCCAAAAAACAGCCACCAATCACCCGAACAACGGGTCTTCAAACCCCTCAAACACCCAACCGACCGAGATCTATCGTGGGGGCCTGGGATCTTGCTGTAAGGTTCATCTTAGAGGCCCTTCGGCCAGCAGGGTGGCTCCGGCAACATCCCAGCCAACGCGGCAAGGATGCAAGAGGGAATTCTTGAACTCGTCAACAATTCAGGCTCCTAATTTACGCATCTTTCAACCATGCAGGCTGCACGCCCCCAAACCCGCAAAACCCTGAACTCCCAAACCTTAAACCCTGAACCCGAAACCCTAAACCCTAAACCCTGAACCATGCAAGCCAAGCATGAACCCAAGGGCCTGCTCCAGAGGAGGGGGTGGCTGCGGATCCGACCTTTTGCTACAGGGCTGTGTTTGCCGTAGCGTATTATATAATAGGGCCTTAATTATTAGAATGGGGTTTTGGGGGGTTCTTAGAGTATATTCATAAATGGGCCATAAGGGCATGCCATGAGTATTCCGACCCCTACTATACTGCACCGGGGCAGCTTGAGTACCCTAAACCCTGAATCTAAGGCCGAATCCCCTGGGGGCTTCGGGGTAAGGCTTGGGCTTTGCAGGTTGGCCATGCTAAACCCCCCCCCCACCCCAAAAAAACTTAAAACTCTTAGAGTTCGCACAGCTCATTCGTAAGTTTTGGGCTTTGGGTCGTCACTTACTGTCCCTTGAGCCGTACACCCTGAACCCTGGCCCCTAAACCCTAACCTAACCCCTAAACCCTAAACCCAGAACCTAAACCGGCAACCTAAAGGACCCTTCAGGTTCCAAGTGCCAAGTTCCCAAGCAAAGAACGCCCAAACCCTTAGGCGGCCAAACCCCCGGGGTTTAGGGTTTGGGGTTTAGGGTTTAGGGCTTCAGGGCTTCAGGGCTTCAGGGTTTCAGGGTTTCAGGGTTTCAGGGTTTCAGGGTTTCAGGGCTTCAGGGCTTCAGAATCCCGAACCCGGAAATCGAGCACATAGAGTTCCCGAAGCCCTTACTAACGCGAAACCCCAAAACCATAGCAAACCCCAAAACCGAATAAGCCCTAAACCCCAAAGCCTAACACACCCTAAGACCTTGTGAGCCCGAAACTCGAACCCAGCATAAACTCTAAAACTTTATGAGCCCCTAAACGCTGAATCCTGAACCCTAAACCACAAACCCTAAACCCTAAACCCTACACCCTAAACCCTAAACCCTAAACCCTTGACCCTAAACCCTAAACCCTAAACCCTAAACCCTAAACCCTAAACCCTAAACCCTAAACCCTAAACCCTAAACCCTAAACCCTAGACCCTAAACCTAAACCCTAAACCCTAAACCCTAAACCCTAAACCCTAAACCCTAACCCTAAACCCTAAACCTCTTTCCCTTGGTGCAAGGCCGAAGCCGCAGTGTCTGCGTCGCTGGGGCCCGGCTCCTGCGTGAGGCGAGGGGTTCAGGGCGCATTTAGGGTTTAGGGTTTAGGGTTTAGGGTTTAGGGTTTAGGGCTTAGGGTTTAGGGTTTAGGGTTTAGGGTTTAGGGTTTAGGGTTTAGGGTTTAGGGTTTAGGGTTTAGGGTTTGGGGTTTAGGGTTTAGGGTTTGGGGTTTAGGGTTTAGGCTTCAGGGTTTAGGGTTTAGGGTTTAGGGTTCTGGGTTGAGGGTTGAGGGTTTAGGGCTTAGGGTTTAGAGTTTAGGGTTGAGGGTTGAGGGTTCAGGGTTCAGGGTTTAGGGTTTAGGGTTGAGGGTTTAGGATAAGCCCTCAGAAAAGGATTCTGCTTTCGGGTTAAGCATTAGGGGCGCAACAACCTCAATCCTGAGGTTTGCTTTTGGTACTGTGAAAGTTAGGGCTGAGGGCTTGACCACCCTACACCCCAAACCCTAAACCCTATAAACCCTAAACCCTAAACCCTGAACCCTAAACCCTAAACCCTAAACCCCATGTTGCCAACCTCCCCCCCCCCCACCAAGCTCCAAGGCGCCTGGCGCTTCAGGAAGAGGGCGCGCAAGGCTCGCCCCGCCTTGGAAGTTCAGAGTTTAGGGTTTAGGGTTTAGGGTTTAGGGTCTGGGGTTTAGGGTTTAGGGTTTAGGGTTTAGGGTTTAGGGTTTAGGGTTTAGGGTTTAGGGTTTAGGGTTTAGGGTTACAACCCCAGTTATCACTGCACTTATGAGCCCCCCTAAGTCCGCCAAGCAGGTGTTATGTAGACATATACTTGGGGTTTAGGGTTTAGGGTTTAGGGTTTAGGGTTTAGGGTTTAGGGTTTAGGGTTTAGGGTTTAGGGTTTAGGGTTTAGGGTTTAGGGTTTAGGGTTTAGGGTTTAGGGTTTAGGGTTTAGGGTTTAGGGTTTAGGTTTTAGGGTTTAGGGTTTAGGGTTTAGGGTTACAACCCCAGTTATCACTGCACTTATGAGCACCCATGAAGCACCAAGTAGGACGCATGTGCTCAGGAGGCTTTTGGTCCGAGGTATAGGGTTTCTTTGGCTTGGGGTTTAGGGTTTTAGGGTTTAGGGTTTAGGGTTGGGGTTTTAGGGTTTTAGGGTTTAGGGTTTTGGGGCTTGGGGTTTTAGGGTTTTAGGGCTTGGGGTTTTAGGGTTTAGGGTTTGGGGTTCTAGGGTTTTGGGGTTTTGAGGTTGAGGGTTTCAGGGGGTTCCCCCGTAGTCCCCGAGAGTCTATTTTTTCAGTAAGCCCTGCACGCTGTCATTCATGAAGCAATAGGCCCTTAGCCCCTCAGCACGTCGATCGACGTTAAGCGCTTAAGCTGACTCTCCCGACGAAGCGGGCCCTAAACCCTAAACCCTTTTTCGGTTCATTTTGGCCCACGGAGAGCTACGAAGAGCCTATGACAGTATTCGGCTTGTAAGGGCTTGTAGGACTCAAAAGGCTTCTGGGGGGGAGCAGGGTTTAGGGTCTAGGGTTTAGGATTTAGGGTTTAAGGTTGAGGGTCTATTTAGGGTTTAGGGTGTATTCAGGGCTTGCGGTTTGGGGTTTAGGGTTTATCTAGGGTTGAGGGTCTAGAGGAATGCCACATCGACCCACACACCCAAACACGAGAGCCTGAAACCTGCAACGGGCTCAAAAACCCTCAAGCCCTAAACAAAAACACCCTTAACAAACCCGAAAAGCCTTGTAACAAACCAGGGCCTCCCTAAACGCCAAACCCCGGGGTTTAGGGTTTAGGGTTTAGGGTTTAGGGTTTAGGGTTTAGGGTTCAGGGTCTAGGGTCTAGGGTCTAGGGTTTAAGGGTCTAGGGTTTAAGGTTTAGGGTTTAGGGTTTAGGGTTTGGGGTTTAGGGTTTAGGGTTTAGGGTGTAGGGTGTAGGGTGTAGAGTGTAGGGTTTAGGGTTTAGGGTTTAGGGTTTAGGGTTTAGGGTTTAGGATTTAGGGTTTAGGGTTTAGGGTTTAGGGTTCAGGGTTTAGGGTTTAGGGTTTAGGGTTTAGGGTTTCCCAAAGCTGGGCTTGGGGCTTGGGGTTTACGGCCTGAGCGCAGCACGCTTTCGGACCCGCCCGAGGAGGCCGGGCTCGTGGGCTGCACAAAGAAGGTTTAGGGTTTAGGGTTTAGGGTTTAGGGTTTAGGGTTTAGGGCTTAGGCCTAAGGTTTAGGGATCAGGGCTTAGGGTTTCGGGGTTAGTAGTCCAAACCCCCAGACTTCTGAACCTGAAAGCCCTAAACCTACACTCCCAAACCCACAGCCCCAACGTTGTGAGCTGTACTTGGACTTAGCAACAAATTATCACTGTACATATAACCCAATTATCGCCTAGGTAACAAGACTTGGGGGACTTAGAATTGGGTTGTAAGTACAGTTACAATTAGTTACTAGGCACCATGAACCACCGAGTAGGGTTCAGGACTGCGCCTCGGCAGTCTGGAGGGTTCAGCGCTTCAGGGTTCGAGTCTAGGGTTCCGATGTGTTCCAAACGCCTAACCCCTTGAACACCCTAAACCTAAACCCTAAACCCTAAACCCTAAACCCTGAAACGTTCTGCGGGCTAGATGGCGGATCTTGCTGGGCTTTTTGGCGTCAAACCCTAAAAACTCCTCAAGCCCTCAACGTCCGCAGCATCCCGAAATTGGTGGTGACCTCATCCCCCTATAACCCTACAATTCAAAACCCCGCCTAGGGTTTGAGGTTTGGGTCTTTTGTGGTTGTCTGGCCTTATAGGGCTTCGGTTTTAGTGTATAGTCAGAGGGTGTAGGTTTTGGGGCTGACAGGATTCGAGCGAAGTTTGGTCTCTTGGGGGCTTTTCGACTGTTGCGGGCTCAAGAGAGCCGGAAAGGGTTAAGGTTTTAAGGCTTTAGGGTTCGAGGACTTAGGTTTAGGGTTTAGGGTTTCGGGGTTGAGGGTTTTAGGGCCCTCAGGGTTCTCGAGGCCTTAAGCCTTAAGGCCTAGGGCGCAGGTTGCCGCTGGAGAGGCCTGCGACAAAGACTGTGGCTCCATGTTCGCGCCATCCAGCTTCCGCCGGAAGACCTGCAGCGCGCGGGATCGGGGGCAGCTGTCAACTTTACAAAGAAGACCTCTAGAACCCAAGCCCTGTACCCAAAACCCTGGCCCTAAACCCTAAAACCCAAACCCCAAACCCCAAACTCGAAACCCAAAATTCCCCCCCCCCCCCCTGCCCCCGCAGAACAGCTCGCGCCTCCCAGCTTAGCCACCCCTCCGTGCCCCGCGCCAGCAGGCAAAAGAGGCCGCGCGCCTTGGAGCTTAGGGTTTAGGGTTTAGGGTTTAGGGTTTCGGGTTTAGGTCTTAAACCTGGTGGTGTGGAGTTCAAAATCAGGGCGCCACACTACCCGAATCTGTCGCTGCCTATTAAGTCTTACGTTTTGGGGTTTGGTGTTCGGTGGGGTTATACTTAGAAGATTTTGCAGCCCTAAACCCTAAACCCCAAACCCCAAACCCTAAACCCTAGGACACCGGGAACCCCTAAACCCCAAGGTCCCAAGGTTCAAGATTGCCAACGAGTTGGGAATTGCTGTTACGGATCGTAAGCTTTGCTAGCATGACATCGATGTACCGCAAATAACCTGCTTTCGGTGTAGGGTTTAGGGTTTCGGGTCACGGTTTAGGGTTCAGGGTTCAGGGTTCAGGGTTCAGGGTTTAGGGTTTAGGGTTTAGGGTTTAGGGTTTAGGGTTTAGGGCTTAGGGCTTAGGGTTTAGGGTTTAGGGCTTAGGGGTACCTAACTTTTAACTCTAAGTGCATGAAGAGCACCGACTAGGCCCCGACAAAGCATCCCATGCACCCCACGAGGCCCTTGATCTTTTTTCGGTCTGCCATAATGCTCCTATCCTCTAAACCCTAAACCCTAAACCCTAAACCCTAAACCCTAAACCCTAAACCCTAAACCCTAAACCCTAATGCTCCTATCCTTAAGATAGTATAAGGGCCTTCGGGTATTTAGGGCGTTTTGGGTGGTCAGGGTTTGGGGGTTTGGGATTTTTAGGGCTTGTAGGGGTGTTGTACCTTGGGCCCTTAAGGTTGTACCCGACCCTGTCTAACGATCCTTAAGGTAGGATAATGGCCAGATTAGGAGAAGTACCACCTTAGGGGTACGAGTCTTCCCTTGAGGGTTGAATGGCTTTGGGATACCTGGAGTATAGTGTTCTTAAGGGTTCAGGCTCCCGAAGCTTCCCTAAGGTTGCCTAGGTACCTACCCCCCCTGAACCCCCTCCCTTAACAACCCTATAAGAGTCTAGTGCTTAGAGCTTAGGATTTAGATCCATTGAGTATTCAACACAGCGACCGGGACAGGTCCGGCAGGGATATGTCAACCTCTGCATTTTCCGAGTTCGTGCCGAGCTGCAAGGTGGAATATGCCTCGGCGAGGTCTTTCATCTGGGCGGCCACGGCGTGCCGCGCGGTCGAAGTTAAAGGCTGACCGAATCAGATCACTCAGAACAGTGCTCGTGGTGACACCGAGAGGTTGGTCCGCTCCGGCCAGCGGAAATTCGTGAGATGGAGTTGCCATTGCGTGGCAGTTCAGGACCGGAAGGCTCGACAATCGACTCCCACACGGATTGCACAGCGCCTTGCATTGCAGCGCTGACGCTTGCGAAGCGCTCCACGATCGCACTAAGTCGCTGTCGCGATCCTGACCCCCCAAACCAGACAACAGCCCCTTAAAACCCCAAACCTTCTGCAACTGTGTTTTTGATGTGGTCATTACTGGCAAGTGAACATTGCATACACACCGCCTTCAGGCATCCCATTTATGAGTATCTAGTCTACGTGCACTTTGATCTTTTTGTGAGGGTGCGTACGGGGGCACCGTCTGGGGATACTGGCAACGAAAAATCCCGCTGTAACCCGAAACCCTTAAACCCCTAAACCCTAAACCCTAAACCCTAAACCCTAAACCCTTAGAAACAGCCTTGGGGGGCACTGGGCTGCTCAGGGTCGTGCCTCCTGTAGGGCGCAGTAGCGCTCCTGGCCTGCGAGTACTTCCTGGAACTCCAAGCAGCTCACCTCAGGTGTGAGGGGTTGAGGGGTCTGGGGTTTAGGGTTTAGGGTTTAGGGTTTAGGGTTTAGGGTTTAGGGTTTAGGGTTTAGGGTTTAGGGTTTAGGGTTTTGGGATTAGGGCCTTAGGGGTTCTAGGTCTTAAAGGATCTCTCTCGGGAGATATGAAGAATTCCCGGGGCTTAAGGTCCAGGGATTTGACGTTCTATTTTGGACCTCTTCGGGCTGTCACATGAAGGCATTCAGCGTTTAACCCGAAGCCCTATATCCCCAAACCCTAACTCCCTAAATCCCTACACACCCACATCCCGAAATCCCTAGCCCCTAAACGGCTTCGGCCTAAACCCTGAACCCTAAACACTACACCCTACACCCTAAACCCCAAACCCTACACCCTAAAACCCCCTAAACACCCCTAAACCCTATCTATGGTTTAAAGACATTTGGGGTTGTTTAGGGTTGGGGTTTAGGGTTGGAACCTCATTATCCTCATACCCCAAGAGGGTTACCCAGCACCCAGGGCTTTCGCCTGAATTAGGGCCTTAGGGTTTTGGGGTTTAGAGGTTCAAGGCGCTATGAGCTTAGAAACCCTAAACCCTAAACCCTAATTAAACCCTAAACCCTAGTTAAACCCTGAACCCGAAACCCTAAACCCTACGTACACCCTACACCCTACACTCTAAACCCCAAGCCCGAAACCGGCTTATGGTTGCCGGCCCTCTGTGTCCCCGAGCCCTGTAAGGGTTTAGTCGGCCCTTCAGCGCTCAAGCACCCGAAGCCGTACTAAGTACTAAGCCCTAAATCCTTAAACCCTGGACCCTAAACGATTCCAAAGCTCTTTGTGGGAAGCTCCATAAAGTTGGAACATGGCTTAAGGACGGCCCCAAACCCCCAAGCCCCCAAGCCCTAAGCCCTGAAGCCCGAAGCCATGAGACCCTAAACCCTAAAACCCTAAAACCCTAAACCCCAAACCCCAAACCCTAAACCCTAGAAGCCTAAAGCCCTAAAACCCTGTTTCCTAAAACCTAAAACCCTAAACCCTCAAGCGCTAAAACCCTAAACCCTCAAGCCCTAAAACCCTAAAACACTAAAACCCTAAAACCCTAAAACCCTAAACCCCTAAAACCCTAAAACCCTAAAACCCTAAAACCCTAAAACCCTAAAACCCTAAAACCCTAAAACCCTGAAACCCTGAAACCCTAAAACCCTAAAACCCTGCACCCTGAAACCCTAAAACCCTAAAACCCTAACACCCTAAAACCCTGAAACCCTAAAACCCTAAAACCCTGAAACCCTCAAAAACCTGAAACCCTAAAACCCTGAAACCCCAAAACCCTAAAACCCTAAAACCCTAAAACCCTAAAACCCCAAAACACAAAACCCTAAGCCCCTAAGCCCCTAAGCCCCTAGATCCCTAAAACCCTAAACCCTACATAAACCCTAAACCCCAAAACCCGCCTAAACCCTACATAAACCCTAAGACCCTAAACCCTAAATCTAAAATCCTAAACCCCAAAACCCTAAAACCCTAAAGCCTAAACCCCAAACCCTACACCCTAAACCCTAAAACCTGAACCCTAGCACCCGAAGCACTCAGAAGCCCCCTCTTGAGACGGCTCGCCCAGCCGTCGCGGTGGAAGTCCATGCCTGGAGCTAAGTGTAGGGTTTGGGGTTTAGGGTTTAGGGTTTGGAGTTTAGGGTTTAGGGTTTGGGGTTTAGGGTTTAGGGTTTAGGGTTTAGGGTTTAGGGTTTAGGGTTTAGGGTTTAGGGTTTAGGGTTTAGGGTTTAGGGTTTAGGGTTTGAGGCTTGGAGTTGAGGGTTTGGGGTTTGGGGTTTAGGGTTTGGGGTTTGGGGTTTAGGGTTTAGGGTTTGAGGCTTGGAGTTGAGGGTTTGGGGTTTGGGGTTTAGGGTTTGGGGTTTAGGCTTTAGGGTTTAGGGCTTGGGGCGTCTAGGCTGTGGTGAATTCAGCCTTCGTCCTTCATACCAAACTCTGAGCGACACCTGAACCCCTCCTTTGAACTGGCCGGTGTTTCCAAAGGGGGAGTGGTGGAACGGATCAAAGTAATCCCCATACTCAGCCTTTTGTAATACAGTAGTACCATCGCTGGCACCGATACTACACCCTCAACCACAAGCGCCAGCAAGTGAATCCGCGAGCGCTTCCTAGCAAAGCCCCCCTAAACCCCAATTGAAGCCTAAACCTTAAACCCCGAGCCCGAAATCCTAAACCCCAAACCCCAAACCCTAAACCCCCAAACCCCCAAACCCCTAAACCTGAAACCCTAAACCGGGGCCGTTGTGGGTTTAGGCCCGGAAGCCTCGAAGCCTCGGAACTGAGGGCCCGGGCGCTCATAGGCTCGCCGGAGGCTTCCGAAACGCTCAATGCAGAACAATCTGCCAAGGTTAGGGTTTAGGGTTTTGGGTTTTGGGTTTTGGGGTTTAGGGTTTAGGGTTTAGGGTTAGGCAGAAACAATCTGCCAGGGGCTTCGCAGCATTTAGGGGAGGTGTCGGAGTTTGGGAGTTTCAGAGTCTAGGGTTCAGGGTTGAGACCCCTGAACCCTAAACCCTAAACCCCAAACCCTACCTAAACTCCCCAAACTACCTGAACTCATTAAACTCCCTAAACTCATTAAAAACTCCTTATGCTCCCTAAACTCCCCTAAGCTCCCTAAACTCCCTCAAATCCCTCAACTCTCTCAACTCCCTCAACTCCCTAGACTCCCTAAACTCCCTAAACCCTAAGCTCCCCAATTTAATTCCCTAAGCTCCCTAAACTCCCATAAACCCTGAACCTTAAACTCCCCAAACTTCATATGACACAATGTCGCCTGAGCCCGGCGAGCGCGACTTGCGGGCTTTGGCCTCAAGGACGCAGGTGTTGGGGTTCAGGGGGAGTTTGAGGCTTTACGTGCGGGGCTTGGGGGTTGGGGGTTTAGGGTTTAGGGTTTAGGGTTTCGGGTTTAGGGTTTAGGGTTTAGGGTTTAGGGTTTAAGGGTTTAAGGGTTCAAGGGTTTAAGGGTTTAAGGGTTTAAGGGTTTAAGGGTTTAAGGGGGTTAGGGCTTGGAGGTTTAGGCTTTAGGGCGTCATGCCGTAGTGCGACTCATCGAACTGGCTCAAGGCTCAGGGCTTAAAGTTTAGGGTTCAGCTCGGGTGTAAAGTTTAGAGTGTGTGGCTTGCTTAGGGCTCAGATAGGGTTCAGAGAGGGTTGAACCGTTTGGGGTTCAGGGCTGAGGGTTTTTGACAGTTTAGGGTTCGGGTCGGGTTCAGGGTGCGAGGGCCTAGGTGGGCTAGGGTTCAAGGTTCTAAGAAATACACGAAAGCTATCTGCAGTAGGGCTTTGGGGTATTTAGGGTTTGGGGTGCTTAGGGCTTTGGGGGTTTGGGATGTTAAGGCTGATGGCTTTAGGACATCTAGAGGGGGGCTTATTTCCGAAGTGCCCCCCCCCCCCCCCTCTCACCCCAGGCGCAAAACGACTGCGGAAGCCAAAAACGTTTTAGAAACAATCGCTAAACCCCAAATCCTAAACCCGAAACCTTAAACCCTAAACCCTGAACCCTGAACCCCAAACCCTGAACCCGAAACCGTAAATTATAAAGCATGGAGATCATGGAGCCACTGGGGCGACAGATGCTCAGGCCGCGGCCCAGCATGACTTTGGGGTGGCGAAGCGCAGCTCCTGCACGGAGCTTTCGGTGGCTGAGGGTTTAGGGTTTAGGGTTTAGGGTTTAGGGTTTAGGGTTTAGGGTTTAGGGTTTAGGGTTTAGGGTTTAGGGTTTAGGGTTTAGGGTTTAGGGTTTAGGGTTTAGGGTTTAGGGTTTAGGGTTTAGGGTTTAGGGTTTAGGGTTTAGGGTTTAGGGTTTAGGGTTTGGGGTTTAGGGTTTAGGGCTTTGGTTTTGGGTTTTGGGTTTTGGGTTTTGGGTTTTGGGTTTTGGGTTTTGGGTTTGGGTTTTGGGTTTTGGGTTTTGGGTTTTTTTTGGGGTTTGGTTTTGGGTTTTGGGGGTTTTGGGTTTTGGGTTTTGGTGGGGGGGGGGAGCGGGGAGGGGGTCTAGGGAAGGCCCAAGCCCCAAAACCCCAAAACACCCCAAAAGCCCGAAAAAAAAATTAAACCCAAACCCCAAACCCTAACCCCAAAACCCAAAACCCCAAACCCTAAACCCTAAACCCTAAACCCTAAACCCTAAACCCTAAACCCTGAACTCCAAAAAGCTTCCCAAAAGAGGCTTGAAAAAACATCCAAAAGAAACGGCCCGGCCTCCCCAGCACGCGGCCCAGACCTGGCCAAGCTCCACCCAAAGGGTTTAAGGGATCAGGGACTTTAGGGTTTAGGGTTTAGGGTTTAGGGTTTGGGGTTTGGGGTTTAGGGTTTGGGGTTTAGGGTTTAGGGTTGGGGTTTAGGGTTTAGGGTTTAGGGTTTAGGGTTTGAGGTTTGGGGTTAGGGCTTAGGGCTTAGGGCTTAGGGACTTCAGGGACTTTCAGGGACTTCAGGGACTTTAGGGCATTTAGGGCCTCCAGGGCCTTGGGTCTAGGGGTTTAGGGTTCAGGGTTTAGGGTTTAGGGTTTAGGGTTTAGGGTTTTGGGTTTAGGGTTTAGGGTTTAGGGTTCACGGTTTAGGGTTTAGGGGTTCATGGATGTTGGGGCTTTAGGGGTTTTCGGCTTCTCGGGATGGGCCTTCAAGGAGGGTTTATGAGCTCTTTGCGATTGGGGTCCGTTCGCAGTTTAGGGTGTAGGAAGGTTGTCTAGGGTTGTGGAGCTTAGGGCTGAGGAGTTTAGAGAGTAGGGCTCAGGGTGTCAGAGTTTAGGGCTTGAGATGGCTTGAGCTACTTCGGTGGATGGCTGTCCGTTCAACTCATACCCGCAGCCTTACTGAACCCTAATTAAAACTCCAGGGCTACCTCAAAAAACCATTAGCCGAACCTCAAGACTCGACACCCTCAGCCCTAAGCCCTAAGCCCTAAGCCCTAGGCCCTTAATCCCTAAGCCCATAATCCCTAAGCGCTAAGCCCTTAAGCCCTAAGCCCTGAATCTCCAAGCCCGAAGCCTTGAGTCATTCCTGAATCCCCGAAGCCCTGAGCCCTTAAACCCTAAGCCCTAAGCCTAAGCCCTGAATCCCTAGGCCCGAAGCCCGAAGCCCTTAATCTCAAGCCGTACTTGCGGCGGGCTTATCTCACATCAGGTCGCGAGAAATACACATCACCCCATTGCACACGCTACATAGCATGAATACACATCAGCGGCGGAATTACACATCACGACACAGCAATCCCCAAGTACACGCTGGAATTTAGGCAAAAAGCCAACATGGGTCAAACTGCCGGATTTGCTGCGAACGCCAGCGCTTTCAGCACGTTTGTTTCAACAGCTAATCACCGGGGAGACGCTAGAAAATCACCTAACTGAGGAATCCCTAATTCGATTAAACCAACACTGCCGGGGGTTGGTCGAGTTGTCGCGGTGATCAGGGTGACCGAGACCACCCCCCACCAATCATCCGCTACTTAACTTGCAACTCCCGAAGACATGTAGAAGCCTGCACGAGGCCGATTTCGACACATCAAGAGATACAATCTGGTGAGCGCCGTTCCCCAATGTGGACGCCGATCGATGTGTCGGGTTTTGGGCCGAGGGGCTAGGCCTTAGGAAAGGCGCTGCCAGCATGCAAAAGAGCATGTAGATGCTGCGAAAATGACGACGAGGCCGACTTCGACACATCAGGAGATATACTCTGGGGCTCCCCGCCGATCCAGAACAACGAGGCCGACTTCGACACATCAGGGGATATACTCTGGGGAATGCAGTTCCCCAATGTGGACGCCGATTGCGCAAAAAAAACCGAGCGATGCGAAATCAAGCGAATACAAGTCCCTAAACCCCAAACCCCAAACCCCAAACCCCAAACCCCAAACCCTAAACCCCAAACCCTAAACCCTAAACCCGAATCCCCAAGCCCTGGCCGCCTCTTGAAGGGCGTCCGCACGGGCGTGCGGGCGCAGGATCGGGCGCTGCCTTGACGCGGCGGGGGAGGCCGAAAGCTTCTTGAAAGGGTTTAGGGTTTAGGGTTTAGGGTTTAGGGCTTAGGGCTTAGGGCTTAGGGCTTAGGGCTTAGGGCTTAGGGCTTAGGGCTTAGGGCTTAGGGCTTAGGGCTTAGGGCTTAGGGTTTAGAGCTTAGGGGTTAGGGTTCAGCATTTCGGGTTTGGTTCCCTGAAGGTTTAGGGTTTTGGGTTTAAGGTTTCGGGGTTTAGGGCGTTTGGTGCTGTTGTGTTTCGGGCTTCGGGGTCTGTAGGAGTTAGAGCTCCAGAATTTCGGGTCGGATCTGCTCAGGGGCCCCTTTTCGGGAGGTTTAGGGTTTAGGGTTTAGGGTTCTTAACATCCCCCTGAAGTCTAAATCCTAAACCCTGTAAAGATAGAATGAATCCTGGAGACGGCGGCAGTTTCGTTCACATGTTCACTCGTTCATTGCATGTTTTCATTCACTTGTTCACATTGTCCTCTACACTCTTTTACTTCGTTCTTTAATTCACTGCACTAATTCTCTACTTTCGTTCATTAGTGCTTTCATTAATTCTCTTCGTAGTTATAATATTGGGTTTTTGCCCCATTCACACGTTCATTCATATGATTCACGCGTTCCCTTGTAACCATATTATTCACGGCCCTAAACCCTGAACCCTAAACCCTGAACCCTGAACCCTGAACCCTAAACCCTAAACCCTAAACCCGAAAGCCCAGCCACTGCAGCTGCTCCAGGACCATGGTGGGGCGGCTTCCATACGGGGCCGAGGCGCAGAGTTGGGTGCGGTTACTTACTGTTGGTTTCACTGCGCCAGGGGTTTAGGGTTTAGGGTTTAGGGCTAGGGTTTAGGGTTTTAGGGTTTAGAGTTTAGGGTTTAGGGCTTCAGGGTTTTAGGGCTTATATAGGTGTTTAGTGTTTAGTGTTTAGGGTCTTTTGGAGGGCTGAGGGTTGGAGGCTTTCGAAGGGTGTGCCAGGGGCTTGAGGGTTGAGGGTTTAGGGTTTAGGGTTTAGGGTTTAAGGTTTGGGTTTAGGGTTTAGGCTTTAGGGTTTAGGGCTTGGGGTTTAGGGTTTAGGGTTTAGGGTTTAGGGTTTAGGGTTTAGGGTTTAGGGTTTAGGGGTTAGGGTTTTAGGGTTTTAGGGTTTTAGGGTTAGGGTGTAGGGTTTCGGATTTCGGGTTTAGGGCTTAGGGTTTAGGGGTCGTGGGGCTTAGGGTCATGAGAGTCTAGCCCTTGTACCGGGAGTGGACCTGCAAAAGGATGACGTAGATACTGGCATGATCTAGACTCCACGATCCTTCTGCCGGCATGTCCTCAGCATGAGTCCCCTGAGCAGCGAGCATGAACATGCGTCACAAGCATGAACCCTAAACCCCAATCCCTAAACCCTAAACCCAGACTTGCCCAAACCCTAAACGCTTTCATTTGGAGGTTTTAGGTTCTGGGCTTTTTGGGGCTCGAGGTCGTGCGAACCCGTTTCTAGGGCCTTGGGCAAGCGAGCTTCTACGTGCACAAGGCTTCCTTGCAAGAAGCCGGCTGAGTGCCAACTAAGGCGACTGGAGCCAAGCTTAGGGCCTGGAGAGGGGTAGAGCCCACAACTTGAGTCCTTTGTGGGTTTGATTGAGCGTCAGTTTTTTGAACTAAGAAGCCTCTTCAAAAAGCAATACGGGTCTGCCTGTGAAGAGAACAGGATTTCAAACCGTTGCAAATCCTTTCCATGTCCGACGCCAAATGAGCTATTGAATTGGATCGCAATACTCGAATAAAGGCCGGGGGTACACCCGCAGCCCCAAGGAACATTTGAGAGTAGCAAATTTACACTGACCACTGCGGAGCGCACGAAGCTCTAAACCCTAAACCCTAACCCTAACCAGCGCGGGGGAGGGTGGTATGTTTGGCAGGCTCATCCTCATTTGTGCCCGAAGAAAAGTAGAATACCAATTCTAGAAGAGACCCCTAATTTTGGGAAACAAAACCTATTCTTGCTTCTCCAATAAACGGAAGAAGTTCACTTTGTATTGTTCCTATAAAATCATGAAGTTTGAAGTTCAACCACATTGGCTAGGTAGGCTGTAATGCTTCGGTTTTCGGATAGAAGCAGGTCCGGGTCTCTGCGTAAAACCTGCTCATGCTCCACGGCTCACCGGCGGCCGGAGAGTGAACTCCCAGGTCACCTGAAGGCTGCAGGGCTCAGGGATGTTTAGAGTTTTTGGGCTTAGTGTATTGCTTTTTTAGGATTTAGGGCATTTTGGGTTCTCAGGGTTATAACAGTAGCAGTATGAGAATGAAAGTGGACCCCCCCCTTTGAAGCCGTCTCCAACTGTCTCGAAGCCCGGAGGCTGCGGGGCAGACAGACTCAGGTTGAGGTTGCAATGAGCCGTTTAGGGTTTAGGTTTAGGGCTTGTGGGGAGGAGCGGGACCCCTCCACCCTTGTGGCCAAATGTTATCGGGAACTCGAGCCCCGCTTCAAGCTTTTGCAGAAGTTGTGGTGAATCGGCCAATACCTCTGCAACATACTCCACGATACTACTACTGGCCCCTACCGTAGGGGCCCAACCCGCGGGAAAACGTCGAAACCCCAACAAGATTGCAGCGCCGCAGACATACCCATGAGGGGTGCGGCAACTATGGAGGCTGGGTGCAGCGTTTGGGTTTAGGATTCAGAGCTGAAGCTTTAGGGTTTTGGTATAGGGGTCATTCAGCGCCTGCATTATCAAAGAGAAAGCACGGCCTGCCGGCATGTCCTGACTGGTACAATCATCAATCAGACTCAACGTGTGCAAAATGGAGTTTAGCTGCTTCTTTTGGTTACATCGCGGCAGCTCTCTCAGACATTCTAACGTGCATGGCGTTCTCAATGATCTCATCTTTACAATCTGCTTTCCAGCAGCCACATGTCAGAAACCGTCCTCCACGACGCTTCGTCGGACGGGAGCACGCAATGCTTCGAACTCATCTGCGGAGTAGCCACATTCAAGAAAGTCCTCCTTGCGATAGCCACCTTGTTTGCATGCCCAGGGCAAGAGACCTTGTCGCAAGACATGCTCTAACTTGATGCCCCTTTTTCTGTTGTCCTTGGCAGCCCTACTGCTTTTGTTACGCTCTTCAGCGGAGAGGAACTTTCCCGCGTCAAACTCGAACCTGCAATAGGCACATTCAAGAAACTCCTCCTCGAGATAGCCACCGCGCTTGCATGCCAAGGGAGTGAACCCTTCGAGCAAGGCTTCTTGTAGCTTGACACCCCTGTTCCTGCCGGCGGCAACCCTACTGATTTCGTTACGACCTGCAGCGGTAAGGAAGTCTTCCTCGTCAAACTCGAACCCATAATAGCCACATTCAAGAAACTGTTCCTTGCGATAGCCACCGCGTTTGCATGCCAAGGGGGCGAACCCTTCGTCCAAGACTTTCTGCAAGTTGAAAGCATGCTGCCTTTTCGCACTAACAATCCCAGCGTATAGCTCACGCACTGCTTCCTCCGAAAAGCTTCCACCAGTTTCGTCTGTGAACTGCATAGGCCACTGCCGAGCTGTTTCAAAGACCGTCTCGTAAATCTCAAGCTTCCGCAATCTCATGTACATTGTTGGTACCGACATGGCATAATCCTGGAGCGAGACGCAGATGTTGAGCTTCAACTCTTCTGGGCTTTGTGAGAGACCAGGGAACTGAGGGCCGATAGACTTGACGAATCCATCCATGTGCAGATGTTTGCGAAGCTGGTCAAGCTGAAACTCCAAGAGTATGCTCTGCCCTGCTGGTGTCAAGGTACCTTTTGCAACGCTCACAAAAGCCGACAAGGCCGCAAATCCAAACACACTGGACTGGCCTTGCTGGCAAGCAACAGCTAGCGCAACTCCGATGATGCCCTGGGGTAAATCCTCTGCCCATGAAAGAAAACGTCTCGCATTGCTCAGAACATCTTCCGCAATAAAACGCCCAATCAGCAGAAACCGCCCCGAACAGCTCTCAGGAGCTGGCACTGGTTTCGCCATGGGAAGAGCCAGGATGCCCCTGTAGGTTCGTCGTAGCTCATGGGCACATCCATCTTGCGATAAAACCATCACATGTGACAGGACGATGACATACGTGGCTGCGACAAACAGAAATCCTCCGTCCATCCAAAGCCGATCTGGTAGATTCCCACTGAGCCTTGCGTAAGAGAATGCCATTATGAGCAGATTGCTCGCCGTCGTGGGCCAATAGGCGAGCCCCACCAAAAAGGGTAAGAAAAACAACTGGGTTGGGACTATGCCTTGTCCAATGCACAATGCAAGGCACAGTGCTGGAGAGACGGATCTGACGTAGAGACTGCTGAAGTCGCCGAAGCGGAAGAAACGACTGCTGAAGTTGCTGAAGCGTGTAAGCAGGTCAGTGGTCACGAATAAAGCTCCGTACCAACAGCCAGCTCCTGTGGCTGTCACTTGCAAACAGATGCCGCACACAACCCAATCCTTCAGCGTGTCAGCCACTTCGCTTAGAAAGGGACAAGTATATAGCAACACCGTCTTGAACGTTGGTTGCTGGAGGCCGTCTAGACTAGATCTCTTGCAACGCAAGAGACTCTGCACGAAAAGCGCCCACAGGCAAGCATGCTGCCAGACTGCCCACAGCTCCCATGCAAAACTCCCACCCCCTGCCACAGTCGTCCATCCGCTGCTCAGCGCAAGAAGCACCAAGGAGGCACAGAAGGCATGATAGAGTATCAATGCAAGGCTGAAGCGGCGGGGCCAGCGATCTCGGAGCAAAACCTCTGCGTCTGAGGATTGTGAAATCGGCGGGGAAGCCTCTTCTTCCATCAAGTTGATTGGCGAATACTTGTAGTTGCCAGAGTCTTCCGGATGTATTGCTTCTTGCTTCTTCGTCCGGCAGGCCGCCGCACGCATGCCCTCGCAGATAACTGCCATGAATAGAGGCCCGAAGGCCAAAACTGGCAGCCAGTAAAGCGTGCGTTGCTGGCTCTCTTCCTTGTCCAGGGTGGACAGCTGGGGCAACAGCCGGGGCGGTGACACCAGGAGTGTCGGTGCTTTGCATGCCATTTCAAATCCTTGCTGGCCAGACTCAAGGGCCAGCCCTGGCTATGACATTATGATGATGGCGGCAACCTACAGATCAAGTTCGAGCCCTGAACGACTTCGACGTCGACTTCGGGGTTGGGAAGTGCCCGCTTAGGGTTTGGGCTTTAGGGTAGTTTAGGGTTTAGTGTTTCGGGTTTAGGGTTTAGGGCTATGCATGCTTGAGCGGACTGGTTGTCTGCAAGCACTCGTCCGGTTTCTGTGCGAACTCCACACTAAACCCCGCTTTCAACTCTCATTTACTGTAGTGTAATTCGGTTGGGCACTTGTTGTTCTCTCGCCGCATTCCTAGACATACAATTATTCTTGCCCGTGTTCATCGATCTTGTGGGATACAGACTGGCTGCTACGGGAATTGACTACTGAAGTCGGGTTCTGGGTGATAAGATGTCGGTTCCAGGCTTTTTCGGCTTTTGGAGCCCTAAGATTTTTGCAAAACCATGGCTTCTGGGCATCTGCTCATTCAAGAACAGAGCACCAGCAGAATGAGAAACCTCCTGGAGTTTCGGGTCTAGGGCAACCCTAAACCCAAATACACTGTCGCTTCGCCTCCTCCGGCCCGCCCTCTCTACCCCAAGCTCAACACAAAAAAAACTGGAAGACTCAAGAACCACCAGGCTCAGGCTTCAGTTTTGGTCTAAGGGTTCTCCCTTTTAACGGGACTCTTTTCCTGGCCCGTTCGTTTACGACACCCATATGGGGGGTTTACGAAAATAAGGGACCCCAATAAGGTACTCCTAAACCCTAAACCCTAAACCCTAAACCCTAAACCTCGAAACCCCAAAACCCCCATATCTGCCGCCCTGGACCTGGGCATCTCCTGGTTCCTGACGACTATTTGCACTGGCGGAAGCACAGCTCCTGCGACTTTAGAGGTTTAGGGTTTAGGGTTTAGGGTTTAGGGTTTAGGGTTTAGGGTTTAGGGAAAGCGTCTAGGGTTTAGGGTTTTGGGTGAAGGGTGAATTTCTTAGGCACCCCTAATCCTAAGCCCGGACCCTAGTACAACCCCGAAGCGAGGGTCCCGGATCCTTCACTTTGCCCGGATGAGGAACATCCTCAATGTGAAAAGCACTCAACCTTCTCCCTAAACCTTAAACCCTACACCGAAACCCTAAAACCCCAAACCCTAAACCCTAACTCTTTTCCTGGGACCCCAGACTCCCGACCTGAACCTCTGCCCTAGATTCCCTAGGCTTCCTGGACCCAACACCCTAAATCCTATTCCCTCATAGAAGGGATAAGTCGTGCCCAGCTATCCCTGGCACAGAGGAGCCACTGAACCCTAAACCCTACATCCCTTAATCCAAAACCCCTAAACCCTAACCCCCTTAACCCTGCCTAAACCCTTAACCCCAGTACCTGCTGTGTTGGCGCTGGGGTGGCGGGTGGTCAAACCATCACTACTTCGTCAACCTAAACCCTAAACCCTAAACGCTAAACCCTAAGGCCTAAGCCCTAAGCCCTAGGCCCTAGGCCTTAGGCCCAAACTGTTCGGGTTGTTGGGATCGGGAGTAAGGATCCTGGGCCTCTTCGCCTACGAGTCGGGCATGGCTCAGGACCCACTGTAGAGAAGATTCCTTACATCGTACCAGGGGTCCCTAGACCCTAAACCCTAACCCCATTCAGAATGTAAGTTTCCGGGTCATTTTGGGATTTGGGGTTTAGGGTTTAGGGTTTAGGGTTTCGGGTTTAGGGTTTAGGGTTGAGGGTTGAGGGTTGAGGGTTGAGGGTTGAGGGTTGAGGGTTGAGGGCTGAGGGCTGAGGGTTGAGGGCTTAGGGTTTAGGGTGCAAACCCTGAAGCAGTAAAGCCTAAGACCGACAGAAAGCCTGGAGACATTGCTACTACTTGCTTAACCCCCCCCCAAGAAAAAATGAAAGATCATCATCCTATGTTGCCCATATAAGGAAGATTGCCTTGTATCGGTAAACACTAAACCCTAAACCCTAAACCCTAAACCCTAAACCTTAAACCCTAAACCCTAAACCCTAAACCCCAAACCCTAAACCCTAAACCCTAAACCCTAAACCCTAAACCCTAAACCCTAAACCCTCAGCTCGGGGGAGCCAGAGACCCCTAAGGAACCCTCAGCCTCTCAGGAGGTCTTGTACTCAGCCATGTAGTGCTTTTGGTCTTCGATGTACCTCTACTGAACTCGGAAACCCAGCAAAGATTCTAACTTTTAGCTGCTTCTTAGGAATTATAGTACCCAAAAACTCTAATGTTTAGCTGTTTCTTGGGAATTATAGTACCCAAGAGTTCTAACTTTTAGCTGCTTCTTAGGAGTTACAGTACCCAAAAATTCTAATTCTTAGCTGTTTCTTAGGAATTATAGTACCCATGAATTCTAATTTTAGCTGTTTCTTAGGACTTATAGAACCCAAGAATGAAAATTTGTTTCCAATATCCCTAAGCTACCTCTTGGCAAGGGTCAGGCCTATCGAAGAGAACGTCACGATTTTGACGCCCACTGAAACCAGGATGCGGCGGTTTACCACCATGCCAACGCCATACAGCACAAAGCCAAGTCCCTGTCCTTCGTTGGCCTTCTTGATGTACGCCTCAGTCCTGCGAATGTGCTTGTCGTCATCTGGCTTGCTCACAGCCCTCAGCTTGTTCAGCTCCGGCTGTAGGTCATCGCAAGCATTTGATACCTCTGTCAGTGGAAGTAAGCACATAGCTCCAGAGAACTCGATTATCATTCGGGCAATTACGTACCACAGCTCTGACACGGAGCGCTCAGAAGTAAGGAACGTCAGAATCACCAACAGCGTCCTCACAAGGCTGCAGGCCACAGACACCACTGCTGCCATTCCCACCGAGGGCAAGCGTGGCAAGATCAAGACGGCCACTTTTACGACATAGGCATGCACCAGCTCCATGCGCTCCTTGTTGAACTGGCCATGACTGCTCGTAGTGTCGGCCGTGGCCTCCTTCTGCTTGACGTAGACAGTAACCACTTCTTGCTTCAGCGCCTCCACATGCGTCTTGGCAATCCGAGCAAGGAGGCACACATGCAGCATCAACCCCAACATAGCCATCTTCACGAGGGCTCTGTTCCTCGGTAGCCCAGTAACCGTATTACAATGGAGGGCACCCCATTTTTGTGTTGGTTACTTTATTGGGGAACCTTGAACCAAAAACAAAAGTAGGGAAAAAAGGGCCCGGAACCTTGAACAGAAAAGAAGAGCGGTACCACGGGGCTACCGAGGCTCAGATCCCAAACCATGTTAGACACTAGTGGCATGAAGCCGGGTGTGGAGCCGACGACGATCAAGAAGAGCGCGTGCGCTTTGAAGAATCCAATCGGAAAAAGAAGACCTTAGTTGCTGAGTTCCTAAGCCCCCAAAGAAGCGTACACGATCAGTTCTATAGGGGGTTATAGCATCCCAAAAAGTGCAAAGTGTACTCATTCAGCTACTAAGAGACACATGCTCACGAAACATGGCACCATGCAACTGAGCATCTGCTGTTCCAACCGTTGTTTCAGTTCGACATCCTTGGGCACGGGGCAATGAAACTCCTTGCCGGCACTTGCTAGGTCGTTTGTCTGTGCCCATTTCACGCCACAAGAAACGGAGATGGCCTCAACAAGCCCCAGGAAAGCGACTGCAAAGCTCACTGATACTGATGTCGGATCGACCAACAGGAACTGTATGTTGAAAACGAACACTTTGCCAAGGTAGGCAGCTTGAAAAAGAATGACCACCCCCCACAGGTACTGATTGCCAATCATGTTCAGAAAATGTAAATGCTTGGGGGGTTGCCATTGACTATGAAAGGGTTGCAGCTTGTATGGCGGCTGTGTCGTGATTCCCAGTTTCTGCTCGACTTGCTCGAATTTGGTCATAATGTTCTCCTGCTCCCAAGGCTTATTGGTCTCAGGCCACGTCGGCGGCTTGGCATCTGACAGTATTCTGCCAAAGACAATAACCTCGCCAATGAACCAGGGCAGCGCGATCACTGCCACGTAGAGAGACGCAAGTGCGGGGATCACTCCCACAAGAATCATCAGATCTTCAACTGAGTCAACCTCCCCCTCCATGAGCATAGCGGTGATACCATGGCCACCTGTTTCATTGAGTGCTCTGGCCCAGACCGACCGAACCACCGAAGGATGCGAATAGCGCACATAATGTCCGCCTAATCTGACAAGTTGGCCAGAATGAAACTTCCCGAGGCCAGCTGAGTTGTTGGCAGTTGAGATTACAGTTGAGATGACGGTGCCGCCGCCCGGGCCTTGTTCGAGCTTCATCCTCGACATGTCGGAGGCATTCAATACCAACACGGTGCCTGCTGTTGCTGAATACCCTGGGGCAAAAAAGGTTAACCTTTTCATTATGGTAGAATTATGTAATACCCCAAAGGGCTAAAGGTTCCTACTCAGCTACTAAGCAATAGCAACACAGCGCCTGCTGTCTCGACAGGGTCGGCGTCTGATGCATCGAGCTTTGCCGTCTCATCTTCAGTCTTGCTCTTCTTCCCTTCTTGTTCTGGACCCGTCGCATTCGCACTTGCGCCTGGACTTGAGAAATTCCTCTCAAGCTCAAGCTCGAAGCTGTCTTTTTGTGCACGTGTAACATGTTCCGCTGCTGTTCTTGCAGCGTACGTGCCGTGAAGGGCACAAATCCATGCCAAAACTGCCAGGCGCACGGCATACATGGAATTTGAAGTCCTGGGTGCGACAGACTACGGACACAAGCTACTCAAAGAGCCTGGTGTAGAGCAACAGGCACATGGCGAACAGCATAGGATAGCACAGGTATGCTCAAATATGCACACGACCTTGTCATGTCATGACGAACGCGAAAAGAAATGGAACATGGATCGAGGCTTTAGGGATTAGGGCTGAGGATTTAGGGTGGAGGTTTAGGAATTGGGGTTTAGGGTTTAGGGATTAGGGTTTAGGGCGCAGGGGGGCAGGGTTCAAAGCCTACACCTTAAACCTTAAACCTTAAGCTCGACTAAAATAGCAGTTCCAGGTAAGCAGCTTCTGTTGATGTACGCCTATAAGAAACAGGGCAGGGTTCGTATAAACACCTTCCAAGACTCTTTTTGGGGAAGCCACCCACTTGAAACCGTCTGGTCCCTCCTCCCCAAGCAAAGGTCTGCAGATGTTCGGGTTTGCCGCTTCAGGGTTTGCAGGGTTTTGTGGTTGTAGGGCCTTGCCTGAACCCTGAATGCCAGGATGGCTCCGGGGATACATTCTGAGTGGGAATTTAGGGTTTAGGGTTTAGGGGTTGGGGTTTAGGATTTAGGGTTTAGGGTTTAGGGTTTAGGGTTTAGGGTTTAGGGTTTAGGGTTTAGGGTTTAGGGTTTAGGGTTTAGGGTTTAGGGTTTTTTTTTGGGTCTGCCATGCGCTGCCGATACTCTTTTGGAAAATCGCGAAGTGTGATGCAAAGCGCGTTGGCGCAGCCACCAGACGTGCAGCGTACTCAGGGTGTTTTCTTATGTAATGTTTAAGACAAAATTTTGTGACGCGACCCCCCCCCCCCCCCCCCCCCCCCCGCCCTGTCGGACCCCCTCCAATCGCTTGGAGGAGGCTGCAAACCGATGCCGTGGAGGGGCAGACCCCCGCCCCCGCCCCTCCCCACCCCCACCCCCCCCCCTCACCTCCCAACTCCCCCCGCTCCCCCACCCAACCTCCTTTCCTGTCCTGGGGCCGGCAGAACCCGTAAAGTGTACGCCGGTAAGAACCCTTAATATGCCTAACTAACTTCCCAAGAAACCCTAAACCATAAAACCCTAAACCCTAAAAAGGTCTAGGGTTCCTAAACTTAACGGGCAAAAGGAGGGACCGCTAGAAGGGACCCTTTATCCCCTACACAACCCCTATATATACCTTGTATAGTCGATATATACCTAAACCCTAAACCCTAAACCCTAAACCCTAAACCCTAAACCCCAAACCCTAAACCCTAATTCAATAAACGATTGAACTCCCAGGCCAGCGGACGTCTACGCCTCGGTAGCGATGAAGGCCGGCCGCCAGCAGCAGAGGACGCGTGGGTGTCTGAATAAGGTCCCTGTTTGAGAGAGCCAGAAGAGAGTTTAGAAGGGTCCCCTTTTCAAGGGTCCCCCTTATCCTACATAGGAGTTTAGGGTTTAGGGTTTAGGGTTTAGGGTTTAGGGTTTAGGGTTTAGGGTTTAGGGTTAAGGGTTAAGGGTTAAGGGTTAAGGGTTAAGGGTTAAGGGTTAAGGGTTAAGGGTTAAGGGTTTAAGTTTAGGGTTTAGGGTGCCGGCTCGAGATTTGATTTAGCATTGGCAGAGCCTGGAAGCATAGTAGGCACGCTGCATGCTGACATGCGAACTTTGGGGTGCCTTGTTGGGATGCATGTTATAAGGGGATCCCATAATTTCGGGTTCATATTCAAGGGTCCCCGATTATCGGAAACTCCCGCATCACTGCACTCACTTGGTGGATGTAGCGCTTCAGCTCCTCAGCGTCAAACTCGCCGAGATCTTTCCTCCGGAATTTCGTCGTGCGCAGGCAACATGGGGGTTTCCGAAGATAAGGATACCCTTTTTGGGGGTTCGAATAAATCAGGATTCTAATTATTGGGGGCTTTAAAGGGTACCCCTATTGTGGGAAACCCTGCCATCAGCATGTGCAGGCAAGTGCCGAACGACGAAATTAACACCTACACGTCCCAAGTCCAGCGATCCCAGCACGGGCATCCTTTTCTGGAGGAAGCATGACAAAGCAAGCTACCGGTGAGAAAGCCCTTGCAGTCATGGAACTTTACGACACATCTCAAATTCAATGGTACTGTGGTACTGTATTCATCTGTATTCACCATCTTTCAGCGGATGCGCTCAGGGCGCGAAACGCAACAGCACGAGGCCCAGGCCCTTTGAGCCCAGCTGAACCATGAGTCGCGCGAGGTCTCAACACTTTCCTTCCCACGACTTGCGCTGGGGGCGCCGGGAATCTCCCAAGTCTGTGGCTGAGCTGGGACATCTGCTGCGTCCGCACGCAGCGGCTCCGCATGCAGCTCATGGGGGTCCACGGTGGATTCCGTGGATGTCCTGCGTATGTCGCAGACCTCGCAGCTGTCGTTCGAGGGCTCAAGCTCCTTCGGCCAGTCGCTGCCAACTGCTTCCTTGGGTGGCCCTTTAAAACCCTCTGAATAATAATTCCTACGTGTCGTCCTCTTACACCCAATAAGGGGTTGGCTTAATTCCTAAGTATGGTCCTCGTAAACCCAAGAAGGGAAAGTATTCAAAAAACTTTCCAAGGGCCTACCTAGCTTCTGTGAAAGAGGTCGTCTGGCTGGCTGTGGCTACAAGCCTCGGCAGTCCCGCAGCCGCCCACACCTCACGGAAGAGCGCGTTCTCCGCGTGGAAGATGTCCATGCGGCCCAGCAATGCTTTGTGAAGCATCCTTGGGCACCAAATGGAGCCCTAAAAGGGTTTAGGGCTCATACCCATAGGAATTATCGTAAGTGTAGGGTCTATGACCCCCAAGTTCAGGGCTCATTTTGGTCCCCAAGGATCTCAAAGAAGGCCGCGTTTCCGTGCACGTCGGCCCGGCTCGAGAGGCCCCGCCGGCCAGCCCGCCCCAGGAGCTGGAACACCGTTGCTGGCGTTTCATCCTTCATGATGGAAGGCGTAATCAATACCTTGGTAGCACAGAAACCATCTTTTTAAAAAACGGTACAGTGCGCGTGCAAACGGGGACCGCTAAGTGATTTCTGCCACTTGCCCCGCTTGCCCCACTTGCTGTGCTCCCTTACCGAAAACCACTTTGCCCCACTTGCCCCACTTGCCCCACTTGCCCTGCCTTAACCGCTAAGTGATTTCTGCCACTTGCCCCGCTTGCCCCACTTGCCCCACTTGCCCCACTTGCCCCACTTGCCCCACTTGCCCACTCGCCCCCCTCCTACCCCAGCCCACCCTGCAAGTGGGGCGTGGGGCAAGCGGGGCAAGCGCGGCAAGTGGGGCAAGTGGGGCAAGTGGGGCAAGTGGGGCAAGTGGGGCAAGTGGGGCAAGCGGGGCAAGTGGCAGCCAGGTTTGAGGCAGACTTGTGGCGCGGCGAGGCCAAGGGGTGGGGGGAGGGGGGGGGGGCGCTTGCCCCACTTGCCTCACGTGCCCCACTTGCCCTACTGGCCCCAGATCATTTTAGGGTGTGTCCGAGTCCAATAGCACTTGAGGTTTTACATGGCAAGGGTATGCCCTCAACGAGTCCCAGCCACAAGTCTGCCTCAATTGCAGCGAGATTTGAGGCAGACTTGTGGCTGGTTGGTTACTTTAGGGTCTGTCCGAGTCCAATAGCACTCGAGGTTCTACTTGGCTAGGGTCTGCCCCCAACCAGCCCCAGCCACAGGTCTGCCTTGAATGCAGCCCGATTTGAGGCAGACGTGTGGCTAGGTTGGTCATTTTAGGGTCATTTTAGGGTCCAACAGCACTCAAGGTTCTACTTGGCTAGGGCCTGCCCTACAACCATAAGTCTGCCTCAAACGCAGCCTGATTTGAGGCAGACTTGTGGCGCGGCGAGGCGAGGGGGGGGGGGGGCGCTTGCCTCACTTGCCTCACTTGCCCCACTTGCCCCACTTGCCCCACTTGCCCCACTTGCCTCAGGAGTAATCCCTGCTGCCTGGGTAACTGGGGCAAGTGGGGCAAGTGGGGCAAGTGGGGCAAGTGGGGCAAGTGGGGCAAGTGGGGCAAGTGGGGCAACATCAATTAGCTTTTCCGGGCCACCAAGTGGGGCAAGTGGGGCAAGTGGGGCAACATCAATTAGCTCTTCTGGAAAGGCAAGTGGGGCAAGTGGGGCAAGTGGGGCAACATCAATTAGCGGACCCCCTGGGCGCTCGCAATGAAACGGTACCCTTTTGGGGAGTTTGGTGATTTTTCTAGAAGGGAACCTTGAACCGAAAAAAAGGGGGGGCGAAAGGGCAGCAATGGGCTGCTAAGAGGCCTTGGAGATGGCAAAGTTCACTCCGTGCGCTATCGTCGCGTCTGCGATCAACAAGTTGAAGTGGCCGCACTGGGCACGTTCGGCCACAAACGTGGCATACGCTTCATTTGCCTTGTTGACGCCCTCGCTGTAGAGGCCTTAGTTGCTGAGTTCATAAGCCCCTCCCAAAAGGGTACACTTTCAGTGCTATTGGGGATTAGAGTATCCCAAGAAGTGTAAAGTGTGCTCACTCAGCTACTAAGAGGCCAATTCCAGCCACAAGCAGTAGCAGGACATCGTCCATTTCCCGGTTCCGGGCAGTGAACATGTCCAAAACACCTCATGTTCAACATCCGCCTTGAAACTCATGTTTTTGTTTACCTTCCGCTTCCTGGCAAAACCCTGAACCCTAAACCCACAAAAACGCAAGTCTGTTGCATCTCGAGCGGCAGTCGAACGGCAGCTTTCGAAGGAAGGTCCTAGGGTTGGCCCGCCCAACCCACTTAAAAATATCTGAAACCCAGTAAGGGGAAAACGTAAAAGCATCCCAAAGTCCTAGCCCTAAACCCTAAACCCTAAACCCTAAACCAAAAACCAAGAGACCCCTTGAAGAGCTTGGCCCGTTCAGTCTCCGTCTTGCTGCGAAGAGCCTGGATTGCGGAGGCCGCGTCATCTTCAAGATTCCTTGGGGTGTAGGGTTTAGGGTTTGGGGGTTTGGGTTTAGGGTTTAGGATTTAGGGTTTAGGATTTAGGGTTTAGGGTTTAGGGTTTAGGGTTTAGGCAATGAAACTTGCGGACCCACCTAACTCTCAGGCTCTCTGTGGTTTCAGCTGTACTCCGCACCTCCTGGAAGGATGCCTATGCAAAACACCCAATCTAGGGCTTAGGGTTTTAGGTTTCGGGTTTCGGGTTTAGGGTTTTGGGTTTTGGGTTTTGGGTTTTAGGGCTTTGGCTTTAGGGTCTTACCCTAAGACTCTTAGGGCTTAAGGGATTTTCGGGTGTTCGGGTTGAGGGAATCTTCGCCAAGCAACAATGCATCGCGGATGTCTTTGATGTCCTGGGAGAAGTAAGCGTAGGCTGCAGTGGTGACGTGGTTTGTCGCCAAGAGCGCCGTGGTCTGCCCTAGCCCGCGGGCGATCTTCCAAAGGTCCCGCTTGCTGAATGAAGCCTTCGTGGCCGGCATGGTGCCTGAGCAGAGCTCCGACACCTGATCCGAGCGCAGTTCGCCCAGAGCTCCCAAGGCCCGACTGTATCTGACGATGGTGGGCACGGCCACTGCCCGAATACCTGGCATCTGAGGCACCTGAACGCAAGCACGATGGCCAACAAGCAACCCCTAACTTGTTCGTCGTTACACGAACAGTCCTTAATAGGGATTATAGCATTGCAGTCCCCATTACGTGGTTAGTATAAGGGGGAACATCCCAACCTAACCCTAATTAAATCCTGAACCTTTGTATGCTAGTCGAAAACAACGTGGGTCAGAGCTCTCAACAAGTTTGGGCTTTAGCAGCATCCATCTGCTTTTCTATCCTTGACAGGCGGACCCCAGGCCTCCAGGTTCTGCGCCAAGGACGCGCAGGAGGCGTCGGTCACGAAGCGAGCGAGCGTGGGCTTGTCGATCATCGCTTGTAACGCCCTGGCATCGGGAGCATCCTTGCACGCTTGATGCGGATAGGCTTCGCCGTCCACACCTGCCAGCGTTCGCCAGGCAACAAGGTGCCTGCTTGACGTGACGCGCTCCACCTGCATTCCTGGGATGCCTCGGAACAAATCGAGGACGGGATCGCTGAGGCGCGTAGCTGACGAGAGGATCATCTGCGGCATAGGCCGTTGAAGGGCATCCTTCAAGAACTCCATGGACACGTTGAAGTCGGAGCTGTGGCCTGCTTCTGACAGAAACTCGTCAAAGAAGATCAGCCACGGGGCGTCCTTCCTTTCCTTCAAGATGGCCCTGGCAGCACGGGGCGAGGCCAGAATCACATGGTGGTAGTCGAGGGCTGCCAGGCTCCTCTCATCGAAATCCGGCGGGGTAAGGTTTTGAATGACATGTGCCTGGTATCGAAGAAGTAGCCTCAGCTGCTGAGTTCATAAGCCCCCCCCCCCCCCAAAAAAAAAAAAAGCGCACACTTTCAGCTCTGATAGGGCATTGTGGTATCCCAAAAAGTGCAACAGTGTACTCACGCAGCTACTAAGTTAACCCCAAACCCTAAACCCTCAACCCTAAACCCTTTAAGCTACTAAGTAGCTTGTCCACGGGCCACTCTGCCCAGACAAACCTTGCATCTGCGTGCGCAGTCATGCCGCTGAAGAGCAACTGCGCCACCTCCAGCCTGACGACACGCTGCGGCTCCGGGCTGACGTACCTTGGGGACCACATGAACTTCCTGAGTTTAGGTTTAGGGTTTAGGGTTTAGGGTTTAGGGTTTAGGGCTTAGGGCTTAGGGCTTAGGGTTTAGGGCTTAGGGCTTAGGGCTTCGGGCTGAGGGTTTAGGGTTTAGGGTTACCTAGAATCCCTGTTGAGGCATCTGAACCCACAAACACTTGCCAATGCGGCGTGCTCCGCCTGCCAAAGCCAGTATGGACATCGTCTTGCCCGCGCCCATGGTCGCTTCGTAGGCGAGGGTAAATGCCTCGCTTGGCATGCAAACGTTGCAAGCTTGAGGGTTTAGGGTTTAGAGTTTGGGTTCCGGGTTTCGGGTTGAGGCTTTAGGGTTTAGGGTTTAGGGCTTAGGGCTTAGGGTGTAGGGTTTAGGAAGAATCCTCTAAAAAAAGACTCCTAGAAACATCTGATACATAGATGTTCAATTACACCCAGTAGCATTGTTAGCATTGTCGCGCACGAAATCTGTGAGCTTGAGCTGGTGGTCCAGGAGGGTTGCTCGATCATTCGCGAGCATGCGCGCGGCGAACTTCTTCTTGTCAGCAGACAGCAACTCTTGGCGGGCGGCTTGGGCTATTTCCGCCGGCAATGTCATTGAAAGTCGTTTGGCCACAAGGCTGATATCCCCTTTCTCTGGGGGCAGATGAACGTCGCGAAAATCGTCATCCCAATCCTCCCAGTCCTCATCCGTCACATCGCTCATGTTGTTCACACTGGCAGACAGCTCTGACTGGTCGCAACTTGTGCTTCAGGCAAGGTTGAGCCTGAAACTTGCGGGGGGGAGTCAAGGTCCCTGGCATGCACTGGCACTAAGTGCCAAGCCTGCGCAACGCGCGAAACTGTCACATGGTCAGCTCTCTAAGTTCGGGCGCATTTTGAGGGAATCCTTCTTTCAAGGGTGCCGTACCGTCTAGGGAACCCCGCAAACGGGTTTAGGGTTTAGGGTTTAGGGTTTAGGGTTTAGGGTTTAGGGTTTAGGGTTTAGGGTCTAGGGTTTAGGGTTTAGGGTTTAGGGTTTAGGGTTTAGGGTTCAGGGTTTAGGGTTTAGGGTTTAGGGTTTAGGGTTTAGGGTTTAGGGTTTAGGGTTTAGGGGACCCTAATTTAGGGAACGACGCGCATGCCCCAAGGAATCAGCGTGCCTGGCAGGTCACTGCTGCCATGCCGGGGCAGCTCGAGCCAGCCTGCGCCCCGCAACAGCATTTAGGTTTAGGGTTTAGGGTTTAGGGTTTAGGGTTTAGGGTCTAGGGTTTAGGGTCTAGGGTCTAGGGTCTAGGGTCTAGGGTTTAAGGGTTAAGGGTTAAGGGTTTAGGGTTTAGGGTTTAGGGTTTAGGGTTTAGGGTTTAGGGTTTAGGGTTTAGGGTTTAGGGTTTAGGGTTTAGGGTTTAGGGTTTAGGGTTTAGGGTTTAGGGTTTAGGGTGTAGGGTGTAGGGTGTAGGGTGTGGGGTTTACGATAGTAAGGGACCCCCAAGTGGATTGGATTCCAACGTAGAAGGCCCGAATGTAGACTCCCAAGTAGTAGGATCTCCTTACAACAATGACCCCGAATGTAGACTCCCAAATAGTAGGACCCCCTTACAATAATGACCCCGAATATAGATGCCCAAATGGTAGGATCCCCTTACAGTAAGGGGCCCCAATAAGGTACCCTAAACCCTAAGCCCTAAGCCCTAAGCCCTAAGCCCTAAGCCCTAAACCCTAAACCCTAAACCCCAAACCCTAAACCCTAAACCCTAAACCCAAGCTTCAAAAGTTTAGGGTTTCGGGGGAGGTTAGGCCGAGATGCATGCCGCCCTGCAGATGTTCGGCGCAAGCCTCCGGCAAAGGCCCCGGCCCACCGCCGCCAGGGATTAGGCTTTAGGGCTTGGGGTTTGGGGTTTAGGGTTTAGGGTTTAGGGTTCAGGGTTCAGGGTGGAACCCGTGGCTCCCTCCCATCGACTTCAGGGAGGCAAGCTGAGAACAACAAGGTGCTGATTTGACCGGCACCCTCAACCCTAAACCCTACACCCTATAGCCTAGACCGTAAGGATTAGGGAGCTTCAGGGTCTTAGAGTCGAGCCCGAACTTCAAAATGTTGCGCTGCGAACGACGACGCTCGATGCCTGAAGCCACCCGGAAATCCGAAACATTCAGACTGGGGAACTCCCTAAACCCTAAACCCTGAACTCTAAACCCTAGGAAATAAGGAGCCAGGAACCCCCCAAAGGGAGTTCACGAGGGAGACCAAGCAGAGACGGCGGCAAACGGCTTAGGGCTTAGGGCTTAGGGCTTAGGGCTTAGGGCTTAGGGCTTAGGGCTTAGGGCTTAGGGCTTAGGGCTTAGGGCTTAGGGCTTAGGGCTTAGGGCTTAGGGCTTAGGGCTTAGGGCTTAGGGCTTAGGGCTTAGGGCTTAGCTCCCCTACCATCGGGAGTTGAGGTGGGCGGTTGCTTGAACACTTGGAAGGTTTACCTGTAGTTTTATAAGTTTTAGGTGGCGGTTACAAGGGTCTGTAGATATTCCTTTCCGCTATTCTCATCGTTCCACCTCCCCCCTGAACCCTAAACCCTAAACCCTAAACCCTAAACCCTAAACCCCTAAACCCCTAAACCCTAAACCCTAACCGTTGAGACTTAGCTTCCTCCGTGGGCACCGCTTCGAACCGCCGCTCGGGCAGAGCTGGCATGGGCGGCGGCATCACCTTGACAAGGAGAGTGACGTGGGTAGTTCAGATGTCGAACAGGCACATACAACTTGAAGTTAAGGACAAAGTGGTGTTCGGGATTAGGGTTTAGGACACGGGGGTGTTAGGGTTTAGGGTTTAGGGGTTTAGGGGTTTAGGGGTTTAGGGGTTTAGGGGTTTAGGGGTTTAGGGGTTTAGGGGTTTAGCGGTTTAGCGGTTTAGCGGTTTAGCGGCTTAGGAGTTTAGGGGTTTAGGGGTTTACGGTTTGGGGTTTCGGGTTAGGGTTTAGGGTTTAGGGTTTAGGGATTCCTCCCTCCCGACCTTGAAGGCCATTGTCCTTGAGCTCATGGTCGCGCGCGAGGTCCATCCATAAGGAAACCCAATTCAAGAAGAACTACAGTATTGTAGTCCTTCTCGAACTGGCTTTGCTTAAGGACCCTCCTTGGCCGTGTTCTTCGGTTCATCCTTCCCGCTGACCACCATCACCACAATCTCGCCTGGAGCACCTCCCAAAACCCTAAACCCTAAACCCTAAACCCTAAACCCTAAACCCTGAACCCTAAACCCTAAGCCCTAAACCCTAAACCGTATTCTTTCCCCTCCTTCTCCAACATCGGCCCGATCATACCCAGCGTCTCTTGCAGTGACCAGTCTCGGGAAAGCCATGGCGTCCTAAACGATAAACCCTAAACCCTAAACCCTAAACCCTAAACCCTAAACCCTAAACCCTAAACCCTAAACCCTAAACCCTCACTGTACTGAACTTGGAACCCTAGCACAAATAAAAAGTCTTGGCTGTTTCTTGGGAATTACAGAACCAAAAAAACTATTTCCAAGTATACCTAAGCTCAACCCTATAGGCCCCAAACCCTGAATAACCAGCCCTCAAACCTAAGCCAAAGCCCTGAACCTTAAACCCTAAACCCTAAGCCCGGCAAGGTCGTTCTGTTAGCTAGCCACCAGACCCTAACGCTTTAAAACCCTGAAACCCTAAAACCCTAAAACCCTAAAACCCTAAAACCCTAAACCCCTAAAACCCTAAAACCCTAAAACCCTAAAACCCTAAAACCCTAAAACCCTAAAACCCTAAAACCCTAAAACCCTAAAACCCTAAAACCCTAAAAACCCTAAAAACCCTAAAAACCCTAAAACCCTAAAAACCCTAAAACCCCAAAACCCTGAAACCCTAAAACCCTCAAACCCTCATCAACTACCGTAACGTCTGCGGAAGGCCCAGCTTGATCCTTATACTCCCCTGAGAACCTTAATAAAAATAATATTTTTAATATCCTCTTGGGTTTTGCATGAACAAAAATAGAAAATAATTCCCAAGGGGGGCATAGGATCCAGGTGCTTCGGCTCCGCTGCTGGGTGTACAGAACATGGCGGTCACATGGGGGTTTACGAAAATAGGGGGGGCCCTAAAATGCCCCCAAATCCTATAATCCTTATTCTAGGACCCTTCAAAAGGGTACCCTGTTTTCAGAAGGCCCCACATGAAGCCGACATCTTAGGGAGGCTCTAGAAGCGGGTGCTCTCAACGTCTGCAGGGCGCCCCCTGCTCACACTTTCGCATCGCTCCTCCTGGCATTTTGCTCAACGAGGCAGCTGCAGGCTGTGAGAAGCAAGGCTTCCATGGTCTGCTTGAAGCATCAACGGACAGCAATCCCCACTTGACCTTCGGAAGGACTTTGCGACATGCTGTGAGTTTTGCGAAGCCCCAGTGGGTGGACAATCATGGTTGCGTCTGCTTGGCAAACTTCATCTGCGTCTTGGTTCTGAGGAAGACTTGGTACATGAGCTGTGGGGCATCGACCAGCTTTGTAGCCGAGTGCATCATGCTCCGGTTGTCGAATAGCACCAGGTCACCGACACGCCAGTCATGCCTGTAAACAGCATCGCCACTCAACCCCGGCAAAAGAATCTCCTCCAGCTGGATCTTGGCTTGTTCCAGCCCCATATCCTGGCACTCCTGCAACAACAAGGGCACCGTCCATAGAGCTGTACGTCCAGTGAACGGGTGTTGCCTCACACAACACACAAACCGACTGTGATAGTGGCTAGCAGGCATGGATGGCGCTTGAAAACTGTTGACAGGCTCCGGGTTCTTCAGTGGGCACAGAACCAACATAATCCGTTCTTTTTTTGTGCTTTTAAGGATGGGTATGTTAGACAGAAGATGAGTTCATCATGTTATCAGGCACTGCCATCAAGAAAGAGGACAGGCAGGAGAGAAACTGCCATTTGCTCGGGTCGTTTGCGGCCCGCTCCGAATTCTGTCTTGTGGGTGAGGGGGCGGGGGAGGGTTTAGGGTTGGGAGAGGGGGGGCCCGAACGCCCTTAACAATCGAGGGTTACTATGGCAATGTAGGGTCACGGGCGTGCACTGTCTTGCGTTGCGGGGTCCGACCCAGCCGGACTCCGCACCAAAGAACAAACTTCTTCAGGAAGCCTAGGAAAAACAGAATGACAAACAGTTTACAAGCACGTAGTCAGTAACCCAGAACTATGCCACTATGCCATGCTGGCAAGACATTCAAGGTTCACAGTCCAGACGAATCTTAGCGGTTCTGCTTGCAAGATAGCTCATGTCCACTGGTGCCGCGCCTTGCAGGTGAGCCATTCAAGTGCACGTAGCGCCTCGCGTTGCTCGCGCCCTCTCGTCGCTGCAGCTGCTCCTTCGTCAGCGCTGCGGCATCCACGTCCTTCACTCGCCGCAAGCCGTTCTCGCTCATGCGCCCGCCGTAGCGGCACATGTTGGCCACACTTTCGTCCAGCAAGTACCGCGGCCCGAAGACGAAGTTCATTCCCAAGACTTGCTTCTTTGCCTCATCGCTCAGCACATCCCAGGCATGGTACCCACTGGCCCACAGCGTGCTGCGCGTCCGCTCCCCATGCGGCACTTGCGCGGCATAGAGGCCGGTTATGCCACAGCCATCGGTGTGCCATTCCTTCGTAGCCCCAGTAAGCAGACGATAACAAGGGCACCCTCTTTAAGGGAACCCAAAACCCAAAAAACAGAGGGGGGTAATGGGCACCACTGGGCTACCCAGATTCCATACCAAGATCATTGGCCTCGGGGACGGCCCCATGCCAGAGAGCGCGATCCGAGGACGGGGTGCCCAGGACACGAACGCCCGGAAGCTCCGGCAAGCAAGACGGGTCGCCGTCTGCAAAAGGCTGGGACCTAGACCCAGGAGCAACCTAGGAGTAAAAAAGGTGCCCTTATTTTTTGGCTTAAAGGAGCTTGTAAGGGACCCTAAAACCCTAGAAAAAAAGGGAGTTTTTTTGCTTAAAGGAGCTTATAAGAGACCCTAAAACCCTGAGAAAAAAGGAAATAAGGGCCGACTCTGGGTCCGAGGGACTGCTTCTGTAGCTCCTCAACATCCGCATCCGGGAATCTTCCCACGAACTCCAGGAGGCCTCCAGGGCTGAGCCTCTGCTGAGCTCAAAACCCCCCCAGCAAACATGAGAATTTTGGCTGTTTCTTAGGAATTACAGTGCCCCCCAAATTATCGCACCCCAAAGGTATAGTTTGAGCTGTCTCTGAGGAACTATAGTTCCCCAAAAAAAGTTGCAAAACACAATTGTTTCCAAGTATCGCTAAGGAGCTTCTGGTTCCGGAAGAGGAGGAGGCCATGCGACTCGAGGAGAGGCGCCAGGAAGCTGGTCACGGCCTCTTGGCCGATGCTGGAGACATCCAGGCCTTCCACAACCTTGGGCGCTTTGGGGTCTTAGGGGTTTAGGGTTTAGGGTTTAGGGTTTTAGGGTTTTAGGGTTTTAGGGTCTTAGGGTTTTAGGGTTTTAGGGTTTTAGGGTTTAGGGTTTAGGGTTTAGGGTTTAGGGTTTAGGGTTTAGGGTTTAGGGTTTTTAGGGTTTAGGGTTTAGGGTTTGGGGTTGCAGATACCCAGAGGCTCCAAAACCCCCTTCATTAAGGAATAGACCTTAAATCATATTGGGGTTCCTGTGAGAATCTAACGGATAGTCCTTAACTAAGGGGCTTTGGATCCTCTGGGATTGCAGCACTTGACAAACCTACTGCTGTAGCTCTAGGCTTAGAGGAGAATCTGGTCCAGGAGTCTGGGGTTGCCCTAAACCCTAAACCCTAAACCCTCAACCCTCAACCCTGAACCCCTGAATCCTAAACCCCAATCCCTAAACCCTAAACCTCTCCTGTCCACCCATTAAAAAAAAAAACAAAAAAAACGTCGCCCAAACGAAGGCCCAGCAGCGGCCCCGAGAAACGGATGCAGCACGCTGGTGGTGATCCCGCCGTCCTTCTCGGGTAGTTGGTTTAGGGTTTAGGGTTTAGGGTTTAGGGTTTAGGGTTGAGGGTTGAGGGTTGAGGGTTGAGGGTTGAGGGTTGAGGGTTGAGGGTTGACGGTTTAAGGGTTGAGGGTTGAGGGTTTAGGGTTTAGGGTTTAGGGTTTTGGGTTTAGGGTTTAGGGTTCAGGGTTTAGGGTCGGTTTAGGGTTTAGGGTTTAGGGTTTAGGGTTTAGGGTTTAGGGCTTAGGGCTTAGGGCTTAGGGCTTGGGGCTTGGGGTTTAGGGTTCAGGGCAACCCCATAGTACCCCCTAGTGTACTCCCTACTCAGGACTGCGAGTATAAGGGGGAACATCCCAAACCATTACTACCATGTGCTTGGAACTTTATCTGTTTTGGGGGGTTCTTGGGCAACAAGTAGATTACCAGCTCTACGCATAATACTCCTACGATAGAAGAAGAGTCACCCTTACTACAATACTACTTGAAGCCCGCGGGGGAGTCCTCCCCCATGATTCTGAAGCCAGTTGGCAAAGAAACTCAGCAATCTCGAGCCACGATGCTGCCTGCCCCACCTGATTGCTCCCAAAGCACCCCGGAAAAGAATTCGCAAGACACGACTTCTTCCGATACTTCTCTCCACGCAGATCCGAAGAACACCAGCCGATACACGCATGTAAGGGCGCGCGCCCTTGCGTTTTTGGCGCCCCTGGCTCCCGGACAATCCCACTCGCGGGCGTGAAGGAGCAAACTACAGGCGGGGATGCGCACATGATACGGTTCTTAAGGGGGGGAATAGTAGGGAGTACTCGGGAACCTTGGGCTACATACCCTTCTTGGACCCCTCCCTTAAGAACCCTTTAAGCATAGCACCGCATGGCACGCGTGGAGTGGAAGGACGCCGTGGCTGGGACTACTCAGAAGAAAGAGGATGAATACGGATGATGACTACAACACGTAGCTCCTTCCAGCGCGAGTACACTGTTTAGGGTTTAGGGATTAGGGCTTCCTGCTCCAACACCTTGCTGTGGTTCAACAATTCAGCGATGATGACGATGATGAGCATGACCCTAAACCCTAAGCCCTAAACCGCTTCTGCACCACCAGGATCCAGCTGCAACACCTCCACATCTCAATCGCGAAGGGCCCTCTTTCAGTCTCCTGAAGGGGGTGTGACGGAATATACACTGAAACTCTCACGAGTATTGAGCGCATTGCGAGTAAATGCTGCAGCAATCGGATCTGCAGGAGCTTGCGGCGTTCGAAGATCAAACGGGCTTGCAGAACCTCACCATAACCAGGACGGGAATTCAACGAAAGGGGCAAGTCAAGGCAAACAAAGCTACCAGCATTTGCCAAGCTGCAGTGGACATCACTCCCACCCTAAACCCTGAACCCTGAACCCTAAACCCTAAACCCTAAACCCATGCTTCGCACTGCTTCATCGAAGCACACTGCGCAGATGTGTTGACATGTCCACTTGGTGAAGTGGGCCTCCCGTCGGTTGGAACGAAATGTGCCAGAAGTCTGCGGCACGCTTTGCGCCGCATAATATAGGGGTCGGAAGATATACTGACAATAGTCCCCTATGTTCCCCTTATAAGTATACTAAAGCCCCATTCTAATTACTAAGGCCGGCCCTCTATATTAGTCCATAAACGGAAGGTTTAGATTCTCAGGCTTCTGGCTCAGGCGATCTGATCGGAAGCATCAGGCCGGCCACACCTGCGAGAGCTGCGACACTGTCCCAGCAGAGAATTGCTGTGCCAATCATATGGGAGTTTACGAAAATAGGGGACCCCCAATAGTTTCCCCAAATAGAAAAATTCCTTGGTAACAAGGACCCCAATGGGGTACCCCCCAGTTTAAGCGAATGACTGAGGCTTCGGAAACCCCCATATGGCATGGATGTACCACAGGCCGTAAGGTCTACGGTTTAGGGTTTAGGGTTTAGGGTTCAGGGTTCCGGGTTCGGGTTTAGGGTTTAGGGTTTAGGGTTTGGGGTTTAGGGTTTAGGGTTTAGGGTTTAGGGTTTGGGGTTTAGGGTTTAGGGTTTAGGGTTTAGGGTTTAGGGTTTAGGGTTTAGGGTTTAGGGTTTAGTCTTTTGCTTTGCCATCCCCAGGGTTGGGTCTCCAAGGTCTTCGTACCAGCCCCGACAACCTTAAACTCTGAACTTTAAACAATAACCCTAAACCCTGAACCCTAAAACTCCTAAAACCCTCAACCCCTACGCCCTAGAACCCTAAACCTTGAAGCCTACAACTTAAGCCCCAAAACCTTAAAGCCTGGAACCGCTTTTTCTCTCCCCCTGGGAGCCCCTCGCCTCCCGATCGCCGGAAGTCCGCCTGAAGAGTCCGGGTGTGGTGGGGGCTTGGGGGGTTTAGGGGTTTGGGGGGTTTTTGGCAAAAAGGATGCAAGGTTTAGGGTTTTTTTTTTTATCCGCGAATGCCACGGATTTATGTAAATAGCATCAGGCCAGCGGCATCCCCAGAAGAGCCCAGCCTCCGCATATCGCCGTCTGCGCAGCCACCGGTACTGGCGTCTTTCGGCGAGAGTCTGGCCAAAATCGGCCAAAATATGCAAAACTCAGGGACCAACCAAGAAAACTGTACTCATGTCATTCACCTAATAAGAGGACGGTGTTGCTTCTGAACACGTCCAAAACGGCAAGCAAAAGCAACCACCGCGGCAAAGCAAGCCACCGGATCGAGGTGAGAGGGAAAGCGGCAGCGACCTACGCCCGACACCCGGTGATGCAGGATGCGTCCACCCCGACATCGAGGCAGAGAGCAGGGGCGGCCGTAGGGCGAACCCCCGACACCAGCAGAAGTCTCCGGCGTCCCGCAAGAACTCCAGCACCCTGCGTGCCAATGGGCCGAAGCAAGCTGTACAGATCGAGGGGCCAAGCGGAGGCCAGGTAAGGGAGCGCGCCCGGCTTCAGCGAATGGGCCTAGGGCCTAGCAGGCACAGGTTGTATCACTCAAGCTCACGGCTCGTCCAAGGTAACCGGCCCACCCTCAGCTTGGGGGAGCCGGCGGAGCACTGCGCGGGCATTTTCCCTTTGCAGCGCGACGCTGAGGGACTGCATCAGCTGCTGCACGCCTTCACTAGCTGACAGCCCCGACCTAGCAGCACACAGACCGCCCAGCACTCGCCAGGTCTTCATGGCAGTGGGTCCCCACCCCCCACCGCAGGCTTCGGCGATGAGCGGGAGGAACTGGAGCCCCTGCCCTGAGCAGAGTGTCGCGGTTTGCAGGAAGGCGCGCTTGCGGTCCTCGTAGTGTGAGGCAGCGGAGGCGCCGTCTGCGGCCGACGCAGCGAGGACGGTGTTGCGCATCCCGCTGGTCACTGCCAGGTCTAGCGCAGCGGGGCCGTGCACTCCCCAGGCAGGGAGGTACACGTCGGCGGGGCGGCGCCCAGAAGGAGCCACAGAACCGCTCTCGCTGGCTCCGAGCTCATCAGGCCGTTGGGGCAGAAGACCCTCCTTTTCAATTTCGGGGCTGAGTCCCGCCGAGGCGGCCTTAGTTGCCACAACAGTGCGAAGCCGATTGTGGCGCTTGGTGCGGTCGCCTCCACAGGGACAGGCACGCGCGTGGTCCCCATAGCGGTCCGCCGTCCCGTCGCACAAAGGGCAGAAGCCGTCAGCGCTTGCGACTGGGAGGCGCAACCGCATGCGGAGAAGCACGCGGAAAAGGGGAGGGGCGAGGTGGAGACCAAGAGCTTCGCACGGCCGGGCGGAAAGCCAGGAACCGGCACCAGGCTGCTGGAGGAGTTGGAGGTGAGCCCGCGCCGCCTCGCCATCAGCAGATACAACGAGCTGGGCCAGCCGAGCTCGGTCAAGCGCGGCGGAGAGGTCTTGCTGGCGGGGAGGGTTTAGGGTTTAGGGTTTAGGGTTTAGGGTTTAGGGTTTAGGGTTTAGGGTTTAGGGTTTAGGGTTTAGGGTTTAGGGTTTAGGGTTTAGGGTTTAGGGTTTAGGATTTAGGGTTTAGGGTTTAGGGTTTAGGGTCTAGGGTTTGGGGTTTGGGGTTTTGGGTTTAGGGTTTTGGGGCTTCAGGGCTTCAGGGCTTGGGGCGAAACTGCAGCGGCTGCACCACTCTTTTCAAACGCGCTGCCATCCGGGACATCCAGAGCATACGAAGCACTAGGATGGCCCTGAGTCTGAAAGAAAGCATGCCTGAACATGATCCTCTTGAACCCGATAAGGGAAACACGATAGGTAATAAGAATGGAAATAGTAATAAGTATCAGAACAATAACACTAGTAGTAACAATCATAATAATAAAATAAAAATATCCCCAGGGCCTACCTAGAACCCATATTCAAGCGCCTGCGCTTGGTCTTTGGCCTTCAAGCTTGCAAGCAGCGAAAAACCACCCCTCTGGTAACCGCGTAGCCGGGCTGAAGCCCTTTGAGCCACAGCAAGTCGTTTTGGATGTCACTCACAAAATTGACACAATCACATATGACACCTCCATCCGCTTCCGGTCTCAAACTGGCTTCGCATGAGCCGCTCGGCCATAGCAGGGTTGAGGCTTTAGGACCTAAGTTTTGGGCTTAGGTTTTTTTTAACTGGGTTTAGGGTTTAGGGTTTAGGGTTTAGGGCTTAGGGCTTAGGGCTTAGGGTTTCGAAAAAGAATCGATGGTTCTGTCATCATGCTTTCTTCACGAAGAAGTCCAGGTCCAAAGGCGCGTGAACTTCATCTCCATCCTCCAGCCGCAGGCGGTAGGCGTTGCATTCGTTCCAGTGGGCAATGACCACACCTCGCATCCAGTCATTGTCACCTGCTCCAACCTGGGGCCCAGATCGAGGCGTTCAAGCCCTAAACCCCTAAACCCCAAAACCCCTAAACCCCTAGACCCTACACCCTGAACCCTAAACCCTAAACCCCTAAACCCTAAACCCTAAACCCTAAACCCTAAACCCTAAACCCTAAACCCCTAAACCCTAAACCCTAAACCCTAAACCCTAAACCCCTAAACCCTAAACCCTAAATCCTAAATCCTAAGACCAACTCAGGGCCTTGGCAAAGATCGGTGTGTTCACGGGGAAGCGGAGCGGCTGCGTCGCCAGGCAGGCCTTGAAACCCTCGGTCAGCTCCTTTTAGGGTTTAGGGTTGAGGGTTAGGGTTTAGGGTTTAGGGTTTAGGGTTTAGGGTTTAGGGTTTAGGGTTTAGGGTTTAGGGTTTAGGGTTTAGGGTTTAGGGTTTAGGGTTTAGGGTTTAGGGTTTAGGGTTTAGGGTTTAGGGTTTAGGGTTTAGGGTTTAGTGTGTAGGGTTTAGGGTTTAGGGTTTAGGGTTTAGGGTTTAGGGTTTAGGGTTTAGGGTTTAGGGTTTAGGGTTTAGGGTTTAGGGTTTAGGGTTTAGGGTTTAGGGTTTAGGGTGTAGGGTTAGGGTTTAGGGTTTAGGGTTTAGGGTTTAGGGTTTAGGGTTTAGGGTTTAGGGTTTAGGGTTTAGGGTTTAGGGTTTAGGGTTTAGGGTTTAGGGTTTAGGGTTTAGGGTTTAGGGTTTAGGGTTTAGGGTGTAGGGTTTAGGGTTTAGGGTTTAGGGTTTAGGTTTAGGGCTTAGGGCTTAGGGGCTTAGGGTTTAAGTGTAGGGCTTAGGATTTAGGGTCTAGGGCTTAGTGTTGAGGGTGATCCCTTAGAGCGGGCCCATATTAGGAGGATGTTAAGGGAGGTACATCCTTCAACCCTAAACCCTAAACCCTAAACCCTAAACCCTAAACCCTACACCCCTTGCTCCTGGCGCCTCGGTTGCATGGCTCGGCCAATGAAGATAATGCGATTCTCTCGCTTCTCCTGGGCTCTTGCTGAGGAGTGTCACGAAATGGGGGGCTTAAAAGACAAGGGTTACATTTAGGGTTTAGGGTTGAGGGCTCAGGGCTTAGGGTTTAGGGTTTGGGACAAAGCCGACGATGGTAACTCGACTTAAGTTCCTAAACCCTAAACCTCTAAACTCCTAAGCCCTGAAGCGACAACTCCCAAAGTAACCTAAACCCTAAACCCTAAACCCTAAACCCTAAACCCTATACCCTAAACCCTAAACCCGAAACCCTAAACCCTAAACCCTAAACCCTATACCCTAAACCCTAAACCCACTAAACCCTAAACCCTAAACCCTAAACCCTAAACCCTAAACCCTAAACCCTAAACCCACTAAACCCTAAACCCTTCAAGTTCCTTCAACATGAGCCTTGTCTCCCCAGGAGCCCAGGGCTTCGTGAAGCCCTGGTTCCTCAGCATGTGGACACATTGCAACACGAACTTGTCCTGGGAGCCTGCCACATTCCTCGGTTTAGGGTTTAGGGTTTAGGGTTTAGGGTGTAGGGTTTAGGGTTTAGGGTTTAGGGTTTAGGGTTTAGGGTTTAGGGTGTAGGGTTTAGGGTTTAGGGTGTAGGGTTTAGAGTGTAGGGTTTAGGGTTTAGGGTTTAGGGTTTTGGGCTTCGGGTTTAGGGTTTAGGGTTAGTGTTTAGGTTTTGGAGCTTGGAAAGCCCGGCAGCCTTCTTACCATAAGAGTACGGGCTGTTTGCCTTTTTGGGGGGAAGCCAGATCCCAAATGAGGGCGCAAAAGGGTGCCACTCAGCTAAACCCGAACCCTAAACCCTAAACCCCAAACCCCAAACCCTAAACCCTAAACCCCAAACCCTAAACCCTGAACCCCAAACCCTAAACCCCAAACCCTAAACCCAAATGAGGGACGCAAAAGGGTACCACTCAGCTACCCAGAGCTCAAAACCGCCTTCACGCGCAAGAAGTCCTTGGCCTGCTCTTCTGTGCTCAAGTATCGATCCAGAAACCTTGGGAGGTTTAGGGTTTAGGGTTTAGGGCTTAGGGTTTAGGGTTTAGGGTTTTGGGTTTTGGGGTTTAGGGTTTAGGGCTTAGGGCTTGGGGTGTGCTCAAGTATCGGCCCAGAAGCCTTTGGAACGCAAACATCATGACCGCTCCCTCGCAGCGAACGCCAACATTTGAGACGGAGCGGTCCATCTTGGGCTGGTAAAACCGGCGGAACCTTACTTCTCCACCCTAAACCCTAAACCCTAAACCCTAGAAAAGTTTAAAGTTCAACTATTGGCCAGGTAAGAAGCTCCTCTTCATCCATGTACTGCTCATCCAGGACCTTCTCCTTGGTAGCCCGGTAACCATATTATGATCAAGGGCGCTCTTTTGGGGGTTTAGGGTTTAGGGTTTAGGGTTTAGGGTTTAGGGTTTGGGGTTTGGGGTTTGGGGTTTGGGGTTTGGGGTTTGGGGTTTAGGGTTTAGGGTTTAGGGTTTAGGTTAGGGTTAGGGAACCGGGTTTAGGGTTTAGGGTCTAGGGCTTAGGGTTCAGGGTTCAGGGTTTAGGGCTACTTTATGAGGGAACCCAGAACCAAAAAAAAAACAAAAAAGAGGGCAAAGGGTACCACCTGGCCACCCCCAAGTCTCTAAGTTGAAGGCTCCGACGTTGAAGAGCTTGTCCATGGGCGCCTGCGACTGCTGGCACGGGATGATCTCGGCGGCCGCGTTGAGCTCCTCAACCCTAAACCCTAAACCCTAAACCCTAAACCCGAAACCCTAAACCCTGAACCCTCAACCCTAAACCCTCAACCCTAAACCCTCAACCCCAATTCCTTGATGCGCATCCTCACTTTGTCGAGGTGTGCCCCATCCACCAGGTCGATCTTGTTCAGGAGCACGGTGCTTGAGAATGCAATCTGGGCACAAGCTGTGCCCTTCTCCGGGTCGCCCTTGCTCTCATCCAACTTCTCGATGGCATGCTTAGCATCCACCAGCGTCACGACGTTGTCCACGTAGAAGCAGCGCTTCACGTCATCATCCACAATGAACGTCTGAACAACTGGAGCGGGATCAGCCATGCCTGTTAGCTCAATCAACACTCCATCCAAGTGCGCACCCCCGGAGACGTATTTGGCCCCAATCTTGTGCAACGTTTGAATCAAGTCCCCACGTACCGTGCAGCAGATACACCCGTTGTCGAGCAGAACTAGCTCTTCGGCCATGTCCTGATGCTTGTTCTCAACAAGGGCATCATCAATGCTTACCTCACCGATCTCATTCTCGATGACGGCAAGCTTCTTATCGTTCTGCTCTCTCAAGATGTAGTTTAGCAGCGTTGTCTTCCCTGCCCCGAGGTAACCCGTCAGCACCGTGACCGGTAGTCGCGATCTCGTCCTGTGAGCATCACCTGGCAAAGACTGGAAACACTTCAGAACCGGAAATGTGAACGGAGAGCGTATACACATCTATATTTAAATGTATATATATATATATGTCTATATATATATAGCAATATATTTGCTAATCCGAGCATCTGTTTCATTAATACCCCCACATTTAAAGAGTTTTTTTTCGCCGAGAAGCCCGCCGGAAGACTACTTTCCATTCCGGTGGATTTCGTATGGGCCAATACCACCACATTTAAAGAAAATGTTCTCGGGGAGGTTCCAAAATCTGTCGGCAGGCTTCTTGTTTTGCTTGCTGAGCTGCGAAGCTACAGCACCTCAGGGATCTGCGGCCTATTGTTTTTAATGGAGAATCAATACAGGGCCACGGTCTTACCATTGTGGAACCGGCCTTTCTTATTGCGGTGGGGGGGGGGGGGGGGGGCCCAATTAAACAGATGCTCGGATTAACATATACACATATGTAGAAATATATGTGTGTGCTGTGTAACAACATATATACAAGTATATCACTATATACACACGCACATTTGAAGCTTAGTCGCTGTAGCCGTGGCTGTGGCCGTGGTGACCATCATCCGTGCGCCTCTTCTTGTCGTCGATCTCGGAACCCATGGCTTGGAACCCGACGGGGCGCTGCCCTTTGAAGCCCCTAAAGAACACAAAAGAAAAAAAGAAGCCCTAGACCCTAAACCCCAAACCCTAAGCCCTAAACCCTAAACCCTAAACCCCAAACCCTAAACCCTAAACCCTGAACCGGAGCCATCCAAAACTAATGCAGCTGGGGCCAAAAAGCGAGGCGGCTTTCTCGTTCGGGAATTCAGCTCCAGGGCTGTGGATGTCGAAACGTTTGAGGGTTGAGGGTTTAGGGTTTAGGGTTTAGGGTTTCGGGTTTAGGGTTTAGGGTTTCGGGTTTAGGGTTTAGGATTTAGGGGTTTAAGAATTGTGGGCTTTCTTAGGGGTTCCGGGGTTTTGCGTCCTTGGCTTCCCTCAACCCCCCGCCCCCTTCGGGTTTAGGGATTAGGCTTTAGGCTTTAGGGTTTAGGGTTTAGGGTTTAGGGTTTAGGGTTTAGGGTTTAGGGTTTAGGGTTTAAGGTTCCGGTGGGTTTTACGGTTTAGGGTTGGGGTGGCTTCAGGGTTGATAGACATCAGGGTTGGGGTGGTTGTTGGGTTTCTGGCACGGGTTCCATTACGGGGGTAAAAGGAGGGAGCCTCTAGAAGGGACCCTTCATCTGATTCCCCTACTACACATAACCCCTATATATATATATATATATATATATATATATATACCTTATGTAGTCCCTATATATATATATATATATACCTTATGTAGTCCCTATATATATATATATATATATATATATACCTTATGTAGTCCCTATATACCTAAACTTGCCCCGAAATCACCCCCAAATAACCCCCAGTATCCCTCGTAAAGGTCCCTCCTTTTGTTCCCTTGACAAACCCTACGAACCCTATAAACCCTATAACCCCTAAACCCTACACTGCGCTAAACCGCTAAACCCCTGACCCTGCAACCCTAGCACCCTACAACCCTAAAACCCTAAAGCCACAACCTCTAAAGCTCTAAAGCTCCAACAAAACCCAAACCCTAAACGCCAAAACCCTGAAACCCGAAACCCTAAACCCTAAACCGGAAAACGCCAAAACCCGGACCCTAAGCGCGTAAAACCCTCCGCCAACCTTCGAGCCGAAACTCCCGTGGTGTAGGGGAAGAAAATTGGCAATCCGCCCAAAACCCAAAACCCAAAACCCAAAATCCTAAACCCTAAACCCTAAACCCCAAACCCTAAACCCGAAACCCTAGCGCGCTTCAAACAGCGACACATCATTCCTGAGGGCTAAGAACCAGTTCAGAGTGGAAGGGGTCCGTGCTCTGGGACATAAGCTGCCACAATAAGGATGCGCACGTTTTAGGGTTTAGGGGTTAGGGTTTATTTAGGGTTTGGGGTTTAGTGCTGAGGGCAAAATACTTGCTTACTTGAATGTATGTTTATAAGGGTCATCCTTGAATAGATACATGGCCCAAACCACAGGAACCCTAAACCCTAAACCCTGAACCCCCAAACCCTAACCCTGGGGAGGGCTGGTGGGTTGCCGCTTGCCTCGGCCCGCAGAGACCACCGCGGACAACCGCCGCCTGGCATCGAAGACGTGTAGGGTTTAAGGGTTTAGAGTTTAGGGTTTAGGGTTTAGGGTTTAGGGTTTAGGGTTTAGGGCTTAGGGTTCAGGATTTTGGGTTTAGGGTTTAGGGTATAGGGTTTTGCTTGGAGGTTCATGGTACGTCTTAACCAATTAAACTGTACTTGTAACCGTACGTATGACCATAATAGCACTTAAGTTAAGGGGCTTCAAAGTGGGTTATCAGTACAGTTTTAATTGGTTACTAAGTACCATGAACCTCCAAGTAGGGGTGAAGAGATTAGACCCTATGAAACCTGAAACCCATAACCCCAACAGCCGACACCCAGTTGGAGCTGGGGGGTGTGTTCGCTGATCGTGGCTGCTGCTAGGGAACCGAAATTAAGTTGCCATCATTCGAGTAAAAATGCTAGTACCGTATGTATATACACACCCTTCTCATGATAACTTCAGTCTCTGAACCTCAGCCCAGAATCCTAAACCCTAGACCCCTGAATCCTAAACCACTACACCCTAAAACCTAAAACCGCTCCACTTACACCCTGAAGCCCTAAACTCTAAACCACTAAACCCTAAACCCTAAACCCTAAACCCCAAACCCCCTAAATCCTAAACCCCCTTCAACAGCCGAAAGCCTGAGCCCTAGATCCGTCTACCTGAAACCCAGACCGAGGCCCTGGCTATGCGCGGGCACGAGAGCATGCTGACGAAAGGCTCTACCCTTGAACTCTGAGGCCGAAAGTCTTCGGGTTTAGGGTTTAGGGTTTAGGGTCAAGGGCTAAGGGTTAAGGGTTTAGGGTTTAGGGTTTTGGGGTTTAGGGTTTGGGGCGTCAGAACAAGCTGTCCAGGATCTGGCCTTTGCATCCAAACTCCCAATCACGGTCACTCCCCCAGGTTCTCTTTGTCGCACAACAACCAGCATCCGGCTGTCATGTCCAACCGCATCGCCATCCACGCCAACCTCCCTAAACCCTAAACCCTAAACCCTAAACCCTAAACCCTAAACCCTAAACCCTAAACCCTGAACCCTGAACCCTGAACCCTAAACCCTAAACCCCAAACCCTAAACCCTAAACCCTAAACCCTAAACCCTAACCCTAAACCCTAAACCCTAAACGCTAAACCCTAACCCTCTTGGCACCCCGAGGCTTTGGAGGCCCCTCATCTCCCAGACCTCACGGTCTGTGATCAGCAAGGAGGTGCGAGCCCAGGTCTATCCCTAAACCCTAAACCCTAAACCCCATTGAACCAAGCCTTTCCGATGGAACTAACATGTTGAAAAACCTGGATGGAAGCCTTCCCTGCGGAAAAACTGCAAAGCTTCTGACTCATCAGTTTAGCTCGAACATCGACAATGAGTTCATGAGGTCAAGGTTGGGGTTCACGACCAGTCTCAAATGATCGAATGAATGAAGCCATCAAAGATGCACATCGTACACCCGAATGGGAGAGCTCCGCTGAGAACCAACAGTCATGATCTATATTGTTGTTGATGTGTGCTATGTCGATGCATGTTTTTACCAGTTGTCAGCTATAGTTATTGCCCAAGGTAATCATAAACCCTTGAGAAATCAGCACAACTCGTCATCACTGTATCCATCATGAAGCTTCATGAGTTTGTCTGAACATTGGGGATACCTCATCAATGGCTATCTGTTCGTGAACAGATCCTCACACGTTTTATGCAGCCACTGGAGCCTGGAATGCAGGAAACGCTCTTTTTGGCATTGGTCGGACATGCCGAAATCAAAGGGAAAATGCTGAAGGCCAGGCCCACAGAGGAGCACAACAGAAACATTACACACCCAGAAACACTGGCCTGCACGAATGCTACCTCGCATACATAGTTTACATAAACGAAAGGCTGCATGTACATGTGAGAGTCGGGTGTACTGCCAAACCCAGCCCAAGCCGGTACTGTGGTTAATTGGTTACCAATCATATCAGATGGTGTATATGGTATTAATCTATTTGATGTATACCAGCTATGATACGCATGACTATCCTGGACCAACGACTTCGTGCCAGTGACTTGAGCCCCAAGAAGACTGGCGGGAACCTTCATGATTGCAGGTGCCCAAATCTGCTGATCGCAAGGTGTTCCTTGCCGCTGCTTCCGGCAGAGACACTTTTTGTGCTCGCGCAGGTTCGCGTCAAGTTGCTGGCACAGGAAGGCGCGGAAGGGGGGAGGTTCTCTTGGAGCAACAACACTGAGGTTGATGGCAAGCCTTTGGCTGAAACTAGGAGTATTACTCAATTCTCCCACCTCTCCCTGCATTGGACAGTTCCGATGGTACATGTGTGGCATTCATGAAAGTCCTCGTGACAGCACATTTGGGACTGCATTTCGATTTCGACACTTCAGATCCGTATACGGCGGGCTTCAGAACCGCAGCAACTGGACATGTACTTCGTGACTCTCGCCTTGCTGGAGCTTCGGCAACGCAGTCAGCAGCTCCTGCAGCACCAGGTTTTAGGGGGCTCCCTTACTACCCCCCTCTATACTACCCCCCCGAGGTTCCCCCCTTAAATAACCTTAATTGGGCTTAATTATCCCTAAATAGCCTTAATTATGGGGGGAACCGGGGGGGGGGTAGTCTAGAGGGGCCATGAAGGTTAGCATGGTCAGAGACTTCACTTCAGGGATTGGTCTGACAACGATCCTCGCATTAAAAAAAACAATTTAGGTCACCACAGGGGTTTTGGACTGACAATTTTGTTTCAATTTAAAAAGAGAACACGTATGTGCGTTTTTAGGGAAGGATACTTGTGATATGACAATGTACTTTAAAGAGCAAAAGAGTCGTGCTGAAACAGAGAAGCCTGACTGACTGACCATCAAGAAACGAGAAGACTGACTAAGAAGGAAACAAACAGCTTGCTCTAAATCAGTTGAGGCTCAGCTTGGAATCTTGCTGCATGATAACCCCCGAGTGCCAACTCCTATATCGACCTTGCAAATCCATGATGAAATCCTGGCCTATAAAGCTATCCGGATGGTGGACGCCCCAGCAAAGCATCGAAACAGTATTTTCGCCTGTGGCTAGAGTGAAATGAAGGTATGTGAGTGGATTGTGTCTCTTGCAACGGTTGGTGTTTGAGCTGATTGGGTTTCTGGGAGCCTCTCTCTAAAGGTTTGGCACGAGAGGCTCCGGACGAGAATCTCAAACAAGAATCTGAGTCTTTGCTACAATTTCTGGAAGGTTAATTGCCCAAACTCCAAACCCCAAACCCCAAACCCTAAACCCTAAACCCTAAACCCTAAACCCTAAACCCTAAACCCTAAACCCTATCCGCATGCTGAAACTTCTGGAAGAAGCATTTCTGAGCATCCCCCGGGGCCCGTGGAATACGATCCCCGAATTTTTTACGTATGGACCTGAGATAATACTCAAAAACACCAGTCTCAAACCCTCCGGCAATCCCACAATAAGCCATTTCATAGGAACCAACCTGCAATGCTCACTTCAACCCAGGGCCCATTCCTACCGGGACGCTGACTCCTTTCTGCACACTGGGTTTAGGGTTAAACCCTAGGGTAAAGGGTTTAGGGTTTAGGGTTTAGGGCTTAGGGCTTAGGGCTTAGGGCTTAGGGCTTAGGGCTTAGGGTTTAGGGTTTAGGGTTTAGGGTTTAGGGTTTAGGGTTTAGGGTTTAGGGTTTAGGGTTTAGGGTTTAGGGTTTAGGGTTTAGGGTTTAGGCGTCACCCCGTCAGGATGACCGTCCTGGACGAGCCGTTCGGCCGACTCTTCGGCGCAGTCCGGGCAGCGCACCTGACGCCCCACATTCTCTCTGTAAGTGGCTTTCTGGAGTAGGGTTTAGGGTTTGGGGTTTAGGGTTTAGGGTTTAGGGTTTAGGGTTTAGGGTTTAGGGTTTAGGGTTTAGGGTTTAGGGTTTAGGGTTTAGGGTTTAGGGTTTAGGGTTTAGGGGAAATCCACGAGACTTCAACGTGTTCGTGACACACAGAGGTCTTCATGGCGGTCATCTGCCATGGGAAAACTATGGAAAACTTCGATCGCGTGGCATGACCGTGGAGGTGGGCTGGCAGTGAATATGCCAGTAGCTGAGCAAACCATGCCATGTCAAGCGAAAGTGGCCAAAGTCTTGGTTGAAAATGGACAAGTTTTGAGAAAAGAAGCATCGAGAAACCACGTGACCCTCACATTGCTGGATGTTCAATCAGTGGGTTCGCAGGCAAAATTCCACTAGTCTTGCAACAAGCAACGTACTTGGATCATGATCGCAGGAATCAGAAGTTTCCTTACTAACCAACAATTGCTATTATTATACCCCAGTTGAATGATGAGTAATCTTTGGGGACTCCACTAATGGCAGACTCAACGCGTATGTCTGACAAGCATTTGTGAGTCCAGGCCGATCATCAAGTCCTATTGGAATCCCTTGGACCCTCGCGCTTGCTGACTGGGTGAACAAAAAAATCTAGTGGTCTTTTGGAGTCCATATTGTCCTCAGAATTTGGACCACTGGCTCTGGCTGGCTCCTACCTTGTTCTTTGGATGTGAAGCACACATCAGTTTTACGCTGTGAAATCAAGTTGACATCCCCTGCCAAAGCAAGCTTTTTCAATGGATGTCTTCCGCAGTCTGACTATTTTTGGAAATCATGACATGCATCTAGATGTTACACACATGACCAACAAGCACGGGATTTCCTTCCGCTGGGCCTGCCACAGCAGCAGCAGAACTGGTGCCAGAAGCCCCACGCGCGTAAGCCAGGCAAACTTGTCATAGACGAAGGCAGCCGAAGACAAGGCCAAGCAGAAACAGCTGAAGCTCTGCAACTGACTCACCTGCGGCAGTGGCGAATTCTTCAGTTCCTGATGACCCGGAGTGTAGGAAGTTGATGGAAGTTGTAAGAAATTGTTGTGGCTTTGGCATGTTGGGTCCTGAGTTTGGCCTGGTCTTCATGATAGTTCATGGCAGGGTCAGTGGGTTCTTGAGGGGGGGGGAAGCTGTAGAATGGCTGGGGCCCATGGTCCGCTTTGAGAGTTCTCAAGAGGAATGAGGACATCGGAGGCTCAAGACGTAAGCCTAGGTCTCAGACGGGACACTCAAATGCTTGGTATTCTGTGACCCTGGACCCTGAACCCTAAACCCTAAACCCCTAAACCCCCAAACCCCCAAACCCCTAAACCCCTAAACCCCTAAACCCCTAAACCCCTAAACCCCAAACCCCTGAACCTTTGTCTGGTCTGCAACTCATCTGAAGCTGTTGACTGTGCCTGCGGCTGCATGTACGGCTGGGAGACACCAACCAACACAGCCATGCCCAGGCTAAAGGCAATAGCCCATTTCCATGCGTCCGACATGGACACACAAGACACAAGCGCCACGGCGAAGAGCTTCATGGCTACTTCCATCCAAACATCCTACCAGGGATTGCATGGGATTGTAGCCTCATGTGAGCTACCCCTGAACCCTAAGCCCTAAACCCTAAACCCTAAACCCTAAACCCTAAACCCTAATTTTCGGTGGGCGGAAAATGTCGAAGTGTTCAGTCCATGGTCTTCTGTCGCAGGTTTTCAGTGAGTCTTCAGCAAGTCTTCAGGTCGGAGAAACGTTTAGGGTTTATTGGGGTTTAGGGTTTATTGGGGTTTAGGGTTTAGGGTTTAGGGTTTAGGGTTTAGGGTTTAGGGTTTAGGGTTTAGGGTTTAGGGTTTAGGGTTTAGGGTTTAGGGTTTAGGGTTTAGGGTTTAGGGTTTAGGGTAGGGAGAGCTCATGTTTTGGGGCCGCATCTGTAGGCCTGTAGGCCTAAAGAACATGAGGGATGATGCTGCACCTGTTCTTAGCCAACCAAGAGCAGTGCTCCCCGCCCCTTGTTCATTGTTGGGATCATATGAAAAATTTGCATTTATATTCCATATTGGGTTTAAGTACCCTTAAAAATTGTAAAATGTTACCCAACTATGACAAAGGTCCTGGGAGAGAGAGTACTTGCACAACAGCGGTCGGGCGCCAACGAGCAAACCATCCTTTGCTTTGCTGATCGGGAAATCATAAGAGAAAAACAGCACAAGGTGCGGCTGCCTCCATGGAAACACAAGTGTGAAGACCTCGTCAAAACCAAACAAGTACAAAAACAAAATGCTTGCAACGCTGTAACACCGGATATAAAGCGTCTACACCCTCTTGAAAACTGCGAATCCGAGCAACCATCTTATAATCAGGGTACCCTTTCTGGGGTTGCGCTCATTGTTATAAAGGAACCCCAGAAGCCCAAAAAGGGCACAAAAGGGCACCACTCAGCTGCCCCCTAAACCCTAAACCCTAAACCCTAACCCCAAACCCTAAACCCTAAACCCTAAACCCTAAACCCCAAAAGCGCTGCGAATCCGAGCAGCCGTCGCTTCTTGGAGCATGGCCCGCTCTGTCAGCATCTCGGCGATTCTGCGGCTCCTCAGCCTGGGTCCAGAGCCAGCGCATTTAGGGTTTAGGGTTTAGGGTTTAGGGTTTAGGGTTTAGGGTTTAGGGTTTAGGGTTTAGGGTTTAGGGTTTAGGGTTTAGGGTTTAGGGTTTAGGGTTTAGGGTTTAGGGTTTATATGTATATATATATATATATATATATGGTGCCCCCCCCATGTACCTACCATGTTTTGCTTATTTGGTTGATTTGTTTTGTCTCGACGGCTTCGATTTTCGTATTCTGCTCACGCGAACGACGAGGGAAGAGTGGCTGGGAGCACGAAACTCACGGATAACATTGGTTTTCCCAATGCTTTTCAAGGATGGAGCCCAAAACCATCGGCAAAACCGATAATTTCCAAAAAACCCATGGTTTTCAAACCATGTGGCTGGGAGCACCCAATTCACGGATAACATTGGTTTTACCAATGTTTTTGAAGGATGGAGCACGAAAACATCGGCAAAACCGATAATTTCCAAAAAAACCCATGGTTTTCAAACCATGTGGCTGGGAGCACACAATTCACGGATAACATTGGTTTTACCAATGTTTTTGAAGGATAGAGCCCGAAAACATCGGTAAAACCAATGTTACCCATAAAATCCATGGTTTTCAAACCATGTGGCTGGGAGCACCCAATTCACGGATAACATTGGTTTTACCGATGTTTTTGAAGGATAGAGCCCAAAAAACATCGGCAAAACCAATGTTATCCATGCCTTTCGTGGTCTAAGCCACATGGTTTGAGAGCCATGGATTTTATGGGTAACATTGGTTTTACCGATGTTTTCGGGCTCAATCATTCAAACACATCGGTAAAACCAATGTTATCCGTGAATTGTGTGCTCCCAGCCACATGGTTTGAAAACCATGGGTTTTTTTGGAAATTATCGGTTTTGCCGATGTTTTCGTGCTCCATCCTTCAAAAACATTGGTAAAACCAATGTTATCCGTGAATTGGGTGCTCCCAGCCACATGGTTTGAAAACCATGGGTTTTTTGGAAATTATCGGTTTTGCCGATGTTTTTGGGCTCCATCCTTGAAAAACATTGGGAAAACCAATGTTATCCGTGATTTTCGTGATCTGAGGCTCTCTCCCAGCCAAAATTTCTCTAGGTAGTACCAAGCAACAAACTCGAATCCTGCAAATTCTCGAGTACAAAAACCTCCATATAATCAATCACGCCCCAATACGCAAGACATGCCATCTATCCAAAAACTATACCTTAGCCACCATATCTCAAACAATCATCCCCCGGGTTCCTATCAATTTAAACAGGATTCTTACTCATGTTACTGGGATTCGCATAGGGTTCTCATTAATTCTACAGGATTCCTATTGGATTAGGCTCATATTAGTTTAGTAGGATTCCTATCAGTTCTTGTTTTTGGATTCTATTGTTTTTTCGGCCTGTTGGTTCCTATTGATTGTAGAAAGATTCCTTCTCGTTTTAATAGGATTCCTGTGAATTGTAATTCGGGGTCTTTTTGATTTGTTTAGGGTTGCCATTCATTTTAATAGGCTTCCTTCCTATTAACTGTTGTCCGGTTCCGATAATTCAATAGAAGATTCCTATTTATCTTCATAGGATTCCAGAAAAAGTTTCATAGAGTTCCGAATTATTAATAAGGCTCCTATTGTTTTGTAATAAGAGTCCTATCAATTTTAATCAGTTTCTTATTCATGTTAATGGGGTTCGTGTTAATATTAAAGGGGATCTCATTCACTTTCAAGGGATTCCTATGGTTTAGACTCATGTTCATTTTAATCGGGTTCGTTGTTATTTTTCTAAAGGTTCACATTTTCTTTACAGGAGTCCGGTTGGTTCCTATGCAACAGGATTCCTGTTAATTCTACGAGGATTCTCATAAGTTTATGAGGAGCCTCCAATTCATTTTAAGAGGCTGCCTATTGACTTTACGGCGCCGATTAATTTGAAACAGGGTTCCTATGGATTCAAATAGAGGATTCCCATTGTTGTTTATAGGATTCCATAAAGTTGTCCCATTTGTTTTAGTAAAGCTCCTACACATTTTATAAGATTCCTATCAATTTAAGTAGGGTTCTTTTTCATTTCAATAGGGTTCCTATTGAATTTATTAGTATTCAGGGTTCTCATTCATTTTCAAGGGCTTCCTATTCATTTTCATAAGAATCCCATTAAAATACAATGAATCCTATGAACCCCATTTATTAAATTTGATCGGAAGAGGCTGCCTATTGACTTTACGGCGCCGATTAATTTGAAACAGGGTTCCTATGGATTCAAATAGAGGATTCCCATTGTTGTTTATAGGATTCCATCAAGTTGTCCCATTTGTTTTAGTAAAGCTCCTACACATTTTATAAGATTCCTATCAATTTAAGTCGGGTTCTTTTTCATTTCAATAGGGTTCCTATTGAATTTATTAGTATTCAGGGTTCTCATTCATTTTCAAGGGTTTCCTATTCATTTTCATAAGAATCCTATTAAAATGCAATGAATCCTATGAACCCCATTTATTAAATTTGATCGGAACCCTATTCGAATAAATTGGATTCCTGATTAAACTCACAAGCATGCAATCCACGAGCAAATTGTTCAGGTCACTTCTGCTAGAATAGATTGTTATGGGAGCTCCCCAAAGAAAACGACCGCGCGTTGCGGGATCTTGGGGGGAGGGGAGAGATGGGGAGAAATACAGAATATTCTATGAATTCAGCCCAAAAGGGTAGGTACATGGGGGGTGTAGCATATATATATATATATATATTATAAGTTAAATATTATGAACTATTATAACTCAGATGTAAACTGATTGGGACAAGTTGAGAGAAAAAAAGCACAGCCGTATCAGCCGTTGCACCAAGAGTGAGGTGTGAACAGAGAAGTTGTTCCTCGAGACACTCAGCCAAACCCATCTGAATCCATCCGAGCAGCATATCCAACTTTCTCAATGCTTGTGCATCTGCCATGAATCTCATAGCATCCACTTTCTCGACCTCCACGTCCTCATGCCTTGTTCATTGTTGGGATAATCTTAAAAATTTGAATTTATACTCCTTGTTGGGTTTAAGTACCCTTAAAAATGTAAATGTTACCCAACCTCTGAACCTCTGAACCCTAAACCCTAAACCCTAAACCCTATGACAAAGATGCTCTTCCGCGGTGAGGATCACCATGTCTCCCTGCAGCTTGATGCGCCACTTGCCCCGGCAAAATACGGCCAGGTGAGCAGCTGCCGCCACCTGTGGAGGGTTTAGGGTTAGGGTTTAGGGTTTAGGGTTTAGGGTTTGGGGTTTAGGGTTTAGGGTTTAGGGTTTAGGGTTTAGGGTTTAGGGTTTAGGGTTTAGGGTTTAGGGTTTAGGGTACAGGGAGCTCGAAACTGCTGGTTTCGAGGGAGAGCCGATACCAACAGTATCCCTGAACAGTTACATCATGTCCCAAAGTCTCCTGGTTAGGATGGGTGCCCATCCAAGCTCAAGCTGAGATTCCCCTAAACTCCGGAAACCACCATGCATCTGAACCCTTGCGCAGCCAAGCCACCACCAGTCGTCTGGGAAGACTCTCCTTCGGCGGCTCGCCGTGCCTCGGTCATTGTTGGGACAATATTTAAAAATCTGACTGTTGATTCCTTATTGGGTTTAAGTACCTTAAAAGTGTAAAAAATGTTACCCAACCTCTGAACCCTAAACCCTAAACCCTAAACCCTAAATCCTAAATCCTAAACCCTAAACCCTAAACCCTATGACAAAGGTGCAACATCTGGATCTGCAACGCCGTGCTGCGCGCTGTGACGTCTGCATGGGCAGTGAAGAGTCGGGCATCCTGTAGGGCCAAGTACCTCGTTTAGGGTTTAGGGTTTAGGGCTTAGGGTTTAGGGTTTAGGGTTTAGGGCTTAGGGTTTAGGGTTTAGGGCTTAGGGTTTAGGGTTTAGGGTTTAAGGTTTAGGGTTTTAGGGTTTTAGGGCTTTAGGGTTTTGGGTTTTGGGTTTTGGGTTTAGGGTTTGTTCTTCAAAAAGCTATGTGAAAGAAAAATGACTCCGTCTCCATGTAAAATCAGGCGGTAAAAGTTCCACGAGCGCGGTCAAACTGGAAATAGCTCCCTGTGATGGCACGTATGCAAGATCTCTGGCTGCCGACAAGCCACTGCCGCACCAAGAGCCAGGCCTCACACTTCGTGCTTTTTTAAACAATCCAAGAATGGGGTGAGATGCGTTTCTGAGGAAACCCTTCGGAAACACAGCTGTCAAAGCAGGCGTTCTACGTGTGAAAGCCCGGCCTTTTTGTTCCCCAGCTTGGGGTTCGGCCCAAACTAAGCTCAACTGAACAAGACTTCAGCCAGGACCGAGTCAAAACTCTGTGTATCGCTTCTTTCTCAAAAGGTCTTGATGCTCGCTCCCTTGCTTTGAGACAAGATTTCAAGCCACGATCCATTTGGCGCCTAGGCTTCCAAAACCCAGGCATCGCCCATCCTCAACCGCACCCTGCCCTTCTTGCAAGTCTTGCAGCCCAGGCCCTAAACCCTAAACCCTAAACCCTAAACCCTAAGCCCAGGGACCAGGAAGAGAGGAATCAAAATGCCATAGGCCGCAGCAGCGCCTGGGCTGACTTCTGAACCTCTCCTAAACATTTAACTTTTAGGCTCCTTGTTGTACTTTCGACCAAAGCAAAAAAAAGAGCTAAAGTCCTAAGAGCCAACCAGAAGAAAAACAAGGAGCTGTAGCCAACCACATCGACCCCCAGGCCACTGCTGTCGTTGCAGCGAAGCTTTTGGAAAGACTTGCGAAATGCGAAGTCGCCAAGGCTTTCGCCATCTGCCAGGGTGACCAGACAGGGGCGATGGAAAGAAGAGAAACTTCTTGCGCATGCATGAACAAACCAGCTGGGAACCCATCAACCGGTGGTTAATTTGGCTTGGAGTTGGCGGCTTGGAATCCGAGGAAGTTTCTTGCTGCCAGCAAGGCCAGAATTTCCAAACCAACAAAACAAGTCACCACTGCTTAGACATTGGCTGAATCAAGGAGACCTACCTAGTCACAAAAAATTGTCCCAGCATGGGACCCCAGCTAGCATGGTTTAGGGTTTAGGGTTTAGGGTTCAGGGTTCAGGGTTCAGGGTTCAGGGTTCAGGGTTTAGGGTTTAGGGTTTAGGGTTTGGGGTTTAGGGTTTTGGGTTTAGGGTAGTTGCAAGAATCCTTATACTGTTGCAATCGGGGGAACCAAAAAGAAACTAAGAAGACGACCGCAATACCCACAGATCATCTGAGTCTTGTGGGGCGGGCGTCTCTGTGCTCAAGAAAGGAAGTCGGAATCGAACATTCGGATACGTGTTGTTGTTTGTTGAAGAACCCTAAACCCTAAACCCTAAACCCTAAACCCTAAACCCTAAACCCTAAACCCTAAACCCTAAACCCTAAACCCGTGCATCATGAAGTGCAGCTCAATTGTCTGAATTGGATACGAACAGCACACTGCTAACTTATTCTTCTGTAATTCGGGAACACCCTAAACCCTAAACCCTAAACCCTAAACCCTAAACCCTAAAGCCTAAACCGTGGCTTGATTCGATGCTATGGGTCACTGACCACTCACAGAATGTCCGGCGCACCTCCGTCTGTTGACTGGCAGCTCAGTAGCTGGGCAGTGGCAGATGCACCGCCAATGAACAGAAAGGTGAGGGTCTTCAGCGCCATACTGACCTCATCTTGTCTTGCAAGCTGCTTCATCTGGCCATTTCTTACACCCGTTTTCTTTCACCCCGTCTTGCACCACGTCTTTTCACCACTTCTTTCATGTTTTGCTCCACCACCTGCTTTCACCTTTCCATTCACTGCGCCCTGAGAACCATCGACAGCAATGACAATTGCGTGAAGCCGAAACTTCAACATGATGACTCACACCCAAACATGAACAAAAACAACTTCACATTGCTTGCATCGAACTACCCTAAACCCTAAACCCTAAACCCTAAACCCTAAACTGTCAAGAACTTGAACATCGGACACGTTCAGCCAAGCTGACGCCCAGGCCAGCTTGGAACGGCTCCAGTGCTGCGCAGCAAGCAAGCCTCATGCAGAATCAAAGAAACGGCTGCAGCAAACCTCAAGATTACCCCTGGGTGCAATGTCCATGAACTTCTGGCCTAAACCCTAAACCCCAAGCCCAAACCCCTAAACCCTAAAGCTTCACTTTGGCCCATGTCTTGGTGTGCGACTCATGCTCAGATCGGACACTTCCATCTACTCCACCAAGAAGCAACACCAATGGCACCAATGGGGAAGTCAGAGCCGACAGCGTCCGGATGGTGTCGGCGTGGAAGTTGCACTGAAGGTTCAAGGAGTTCTGAAGCTGGGTCGCCGTGAGCTGCAGACCTTCCTCGGCTCCAGGTCTTCACAAACTGTTTGGGGTTTAGGGTTTATGGTTTAGGGTTTAGGGTTTAGGGTTTAGGGTTTGGCTTTGAGAGAACTCCACATACCTGACACTTACGTACGTATATCATCGTATATCAACCATCCACATCTGATCCAACATTTCAAGCGAACAAGCTAATTTGCGGAGAATGGTGTTCCCGCAAACATCCAGAAGTTTAAAGAAAACATAGCAAGCACTTTCTGATCAAAACGCCCCAAGTTTCCAAATATGGAATCTCCACTTGTCTTTGGGTGGAAGGGGCTCGGCCCAGGCGGCTGAGAACCCCCCACAGCTGTGCCGTTTGCAGCAAGACTGGGCCCTGCAACGCAATGAGCCTCAGCGCTAAACTCTTGGCCTTGGCTGAGCACGTCTTTGAAAAACACATGGGTGGTTGTCAAAATTAGGGTCCCTTTTTGGATCCCTATTTTAATACGGCACCTAATATTTAGGGTACCCTAAAAGGAATCATAATTTTGACATCCACCCACATAGACATCCGACACATCCATCTGAACATGACCAAAAAATGTATCGAGTGCGAAAGTGAGCCGAGCCTTTGCCCAATCCGTCCGATCAGGCTTATGAAAGGAACTCGTCAGCTTCATGAACCCAAAGACGCCAATATCCGTTAAACTAAGGAATGTACCTTAAATCATTTAAATCATATTAGGGATCCTACTATGACTTAAGGTATATCCCTCAATTCAGGGATGTTGGAGTCTCTGGGAACCGAGGTGCGGTGGGTGGTGGCGGAACCTGCACTTCGTGCATCTTCCGGTAGACGAGGAAGGCGCCGAGGATCAACGTGGCGACTCCCAGAAGCCCAAGCGACCAAATCCACGTCGTGCTAGTCTCTGCGCAGGGCCTCAGTGACCCAGAGACTCCAATATCCCTTAATTTCAGGGATATACCTTAAATTATTGTAGGATCCCGAATATGATTTAAGGTATATTCCTGCATTTAAGGCGTCTTTGGGGACGCCAAAATCTCAAGATGGAGAGTTGAAGGAAATCAAGATCAGATCAAGTTTACTGGGCGCGTTTCAGTAGTCGTCAACTGATTGTGGGACGTAAGGGCCCTGTCAACCCGCTCGAGTCCAGAGTCAGGAGCATGTTAAGGCTCACGCTGGAAAAAGTCAACTATTAAGAACGATTTCCAAGGCACTCACACCGGCCTCTTCTAGCCCAAAAGCGATCATTGCAGCTGCTGCACAGGGTGCCCGTGTATCCAGCGCCACACCTCTGGCTGCCAGGGCAACGCTCCCCCTCCGCGGGTGGAAGGCACTTGCGAGCCTCCTCTGCGAGTGCCTCAAGACGTGCGTACCCCAACTGAGGAACTGCAGTGGACGCAATGCTTCCCTTGTCGCTGCAATTCAGATGAAGCTTGCTGCAAACGGTGCAGGTGGCATTCTGCAGGGCTTCGTGCTGGTCGCACTCACACTTGCCGTGGTGCAAATGGCCAAAAGCGCACTGGCAATCGGCTTCCTTGGCTGAACCTTCAGGGGCAGCGCTGCTGTCTGGGCACTTGGAGCATTCCCTTCGCCCCATTTCTTCATTGTACGTATTTGGCGGACACTTCTGGCACCTCGCCCCGCGTCCATGCCAGCCGGGAAGGCATTCACAAAGCTCATCCGGCAAAAACTTGCTTGGTGTCACGCGGACTGCGCCGATGATGTCTTTGCAAGCAAACCCGAGGTCTTCGTCTCGCAGCGCAGGCTCGGCGGTGCTTGTGAGGGCGCCTCTTGCGAGGAGCTGGGCTGCTTCCTCTTTGTTTGCCAACTGGGTCTCTGAGAGGTCTATGATGATGTTGGAGTTCACCACCTCCGTCAGCAAGCCTGGCCTCATCTTCAGCACATGGTTCCGGCGCAACTGGAGGCGTCCGATGCGCGGGAGGACTGGCACACCCCAGAGCTCCGTGATGTTGTTGCTGGAGAGGTCAAGCAACTGCAGGGGAGCTGCATATTTGAAAGTGAGATTTTGCAGGTGGATCTCACCATTCTGCACTTTGGGAATCTCCCCATAAAGACCTGCGTTCACTGCTTTGATCTCAGTCAAAAATTTGCAGTTCCTCAAAGGCACTAGCAAGCGCCCCACATGGCTATTGGCTGGACCTCGGGCCAAATCCGTGCAAAGACACAGAGAATACATGAAAATCAAAAATCTTAAAGAAAAAAACACGACTTGTGTTACTGGTGATTCTCTCACCATTCTTCCCTGGGCTGAAACCATTGCAAGCCACTCTTTCCACAACTTATGTTGCAAGCCACGGGGCTATTGCTAATGTCCAAGCTCTGCAAGCGCGGCAGGATGCGCTTCACCTGCAAGGCTGCGAGGTCCTCACTGCTGGGCGACCAGTGCACAGAAGAATTGGTCAACTGCAAAGTCTTGAGGTCCTGGAGCTTTCCTCGAAGGTTTAGGGTTTAGGGTTTAGGGTTTAGGGTTTAGGGTTTAGGGTTTAGGGTTTAGGGTTTAGGGTTTAGGGTTTAGGGTTTAGGGTTTAGGGTTTAGGGTTTAGGGTCTAGGGTCTAGGGTTTAGGGTTTAGGGTTTAGGGTTTAGGGTCCGCCTGTTGGATGGGAAAAGGAGGTGAAAACCTCCCTCTTTCCCTCCTCACCCCCCCAAAACGCGGGGGGGGGGTATGGGGGGGTACCCGTGGAGGAACAGGCCACCCACACCGCGTAAACTCATGGACCATAGGCGTTTTCGCACAGGGCATAGGGGCTCTTTTGGAAAAAACCCCTCCCCCGCCCTGCACCCCCCCCCCCCCACCCCCCCCCCCCCACCCCCCCACCCCCCACCCCCCCCCACCCCCCCCCCCCCCCCCCCCACCCCCCTACCCCCCCCCCCCAACAGGAACCGCAAACAAACCCCAAACCTTAAACTTGTTCTCCTGCGGGGTCGGTGGCTTGAGCCGGAGGCTCTTAAATTTAGGGTTTAGGGTTTAGGGGTTTAGGGTTTGACAAACGCCAGTGCCAAGAATGAGAACATGAAGGACGGCATACATTTCTCCGAAGCGAGGCTTGCGAGATTCGCGAGATGGACAGTTTTTCCAGACAATGAAAAGAACACACACACACACACCAAACCAAAAGTTGCAAGTAGTGAAAGCTCTGCAGCGATCAGCCAGGCGTCCACACCACCCCTTGGTGACTCCACCAGCGACCTTCTTTTCTTGAAAGAAAACTCAGCGAAGCTGTACTGTTGATGGGACTAGGATCTACGACACACCTTAGCCAAGCGACCTTCGTGTCGGAGAAGTCCACCTCCTCGACATACCTCAGGGCCGTCAGCCGGCTGAGGTTGCCAGTGACCTTCGTGGAGCCGAACCTTGGGGTTGCTCTCATTTCTATCAAGGTTTAGGGTTTAGGGTTTAGGGTTTAGGGTTTAGGGTTTAGGGTTTAGGGTTTAGGGTTTAGGGTTTAGGGTTTAGGGTTTAGAGTTTAGGGTTTAGGGTTTAGGGTTTAGGGTTTAGGGTTTAGGGTTTAGGGTTTAGGGTTTAGGGTTTAGGGTTTAGGGTTTAGGGTTTAGGGTTTAGGGTAGCCATCTTATAATAAGGGTACCCTTGTTGGGGTTGCTCATTTTTATAAAGGAGCCCAGAACCCTTAAAAAGGGCACAAAAGGGTACCACTCAGCTACCAAGGAACTTCACAAGCCTCAGATGGTACTTGCTCTCTGAAAAGCCCTCTCCGTTGAAGTCGTCGCCCAGGAACTCCTCCATAAACCCTAAACCCTAAACCCTAAACCCTAAACCCTAAACCCAGGAACTCCTCCAAAGAGCCCTGGATCGCCGTGCTCGAGAGGTCGGCCTCGTAGAGCGGCTGCGGAGCCAAGGCCAGCAGGTCTCCCGAGACCTCCCCTAAACCCTAAAACCCTAAACCCTAAACCCTAAACCCTAAACCCTACACCCGAAACCCGGACCTCCCCACACTGCGCCAGGTGCAGCTTTCGGAGCTCCGCGGTCGTTCGGAAGACCTGGATGTCTCCGGACACCGCGGTGTGGGAGAGGTTGACCGTCAACCTTGGTAGGGTTTAGGGTTTAGGGTTTAGGGTTTAGGGCTAGGGTTTAGGGTTTAAGGTTTAGGGTTTAGGGTCTAGGGTTTGCTGTAATAGGGCGTAGATGCTGTGAAGGTTAGGATGCAGCAGCGGAATGCCTCGTCAGGTGCGAAGAGCAGCTCTGGCCCGATTGCGGAGGGCCATGCTCCCACCCCACACCGTCCGAGGCGAAAAAACCTTTCCGTCACTGATGGCCACTTTCAGCCAAGGGAAAGGTTTGAGGCCAAGTCCCGGCTCGTTTGTAGCACGGCTTTCAGCCGCATACAGGGGCTTAAGCGCCGCCCCCCCTCTGTAGGGGGGCGGCCTAGGCCCTGAGTTTAGGGTTTAGGGTTTAAGGTTTAGGGTTTAGGGTATTGTATAAAGGGAGCCCCGAACCCGTAAAACGGGCAAAAGGGTACCACTCAGCTACCAAGCAACAGATTATTCATGCCTCGGAAGACTTTCAGGTCTCCGGCCACTTGGGTGTTGGAGAGGAGCACCCTCTGCAGCTTCTCCAGGCCTTTGACAGGGTTTAGGGTTTAGGGTTTAGGGTTTAGGGTTTAGGGTTTAGGGTTTAGGGTTTAGGGTTTAGGGTTTAGGGTTTCGGGTTTCGGGTTTAGGGTTTAGGGTTTAGGGCTTAGGGCTTGGGGCTTAGGCCTTTGAAAGCGCCGAGGTCGCCGGTGAGCTTCGGCGAGTTCATCGCTTCCACCTCACTTGGAGGTTCATGGTACTTACGAACTTAGGGTTTTTTTAACGTTAAAAAAACCCTAAACCCTAAAAACCTTAGGGTTTTTTTAACGTTAAAAAACCCTAAACCCTAAAAACCTTAGGGTTTTTTAACGTTAAAAAACCCTACGTACAACTTACTTATAGCCCTACTTATCATACCCCTAAAGGGCCTTAGAGGGGTTATCCCAATTATAAGGCCCTTTAGGGGACTTACAACTTACTTATAGCCCTATTTATCATACCCCTAACAGGCCTTAGAGGGGTTCTCCCAATGATAAGTAGGGTTAGAAGGCCAGTTATAAGTGGTGAGTAAGTACCATGAACCTCCAAGCAAGTTCTCAAGCGCAACCGTCAGAGTGGCTTCCCACCGGCCTGTCCCATCCTTTCCATCGTTCCATCCCACACAAGTGACAGCTTTACGACACATGCGGCTCACGTGCGTCACTTGCTTTCGTCCAAACGCTGTTTCATTTCCTTCAACCGCATAAATCAGCAAAAACCCTCTTCTGCCTCAAGTGTCATCATGAATCCACTCTGCCAACATCACTTCGTTCCACCTTAATCTCTGGCCCAAACAGATTGGTCCGAGCTGCAAGTTCAAGGTGTTCCCATCCAATCCGTTCTGGCAGGTGCCCGCCGCATTCGCTGCACTGGAGGCCACCAACAGCGCAGCACTTGCGTTCCTTGGCTGACAAAAACACAAAGGAATCCAGGAATCCTGAGAATCACCAACTTCCCTGTCCCGGAACATAGAGGGGTTCCCACAAGCTAAACCGCAATGGCGAAGATCACACGCCGAGGCCACGGAACACCGAGTCCTAACAACCTCACAAATGAATCCACGCACTAGAAGAGAATTAAGTTAGGTTTGCTTGGGATAAAAACCAACAAAGATCAATGGATCCCGGTGACAAGGCAGATTCGCCACAAGTGAACAGCTCAAAAAGAAGTGAAAATCACAAGGCCAAGTTTCCTCCGTGTCCACCGGGCACTTCTCCGGAGAGTAGCACTTGATGCCGCGCCAGCTGCAATGGTGTCCCTCTAGTGCACCTGAATGATGCAACCTGCAGTTCACAGCTCATCAGAACATGTGGTCAAACCTGCAAGACCCTTCCGTTTGGAACATCTTGTAGCATAGTACCGCTGCTGGTATCGAGTAGATGCTTTGTCAGGCTGTCTTGCAAGAACTTCCCAGTAGCAGGATACGGCAGATCCGGCAATTCTTATTTTGTTTGGTTGCTATATGGACCCTAGGCCCTAAACCCTCCAAGCCAAACCCCCACGGCAACACAGGCTCGGCACCTTTGAAGCCCATCTCCCGCAGAACTCTCTCCGTCTCCTTCCGCTCCCTGACGCAAAAAGACTCGTTGCCACCTGATGCGCAGCAGACGACGGCCGTTTTTTGAGAGGAAAAAAGGGTTTTGGGTTTTAGGGTTTAGGGTTTAGGGTTTAGGGTTTAGGATTTAGGGTTTAGCTAAGCTGGAAGCTGCTGGAAGGTGGACAGCATGAAGCGACGGAGGAAGTTGGTTGGGAAGCAAGGCGTCAAAACTTATCGTCTGCCATTTGCATCCACATGTGGCAGGAGATATAAAGTAAAGCCGCACAGCTCACTTGGAAGATCTGTTGATGTAGTTCCATGTAGTACCAGCTACTGGTGCAGTGGGTGAATCTTTGATGTCATCAAGTCTGCGGAAAAGTTCAGTCCAATGACGACATACATGGCAACCACTCCCTACAGATGATAATAATGAAAACGCCAGGCACAACCCTAAACCCTAAACCCTAAACCCTAAACCCTAAACCCTAAACCCTAAACCCTAAACCCTAAACCCTAAACCCTAAACCCTAAACCCTAAACCCTAAACCCTAAACCCTAAACCCTAGCCAGCGCCTTCATGAGATGGCTCCGTCACTCCATCTGTGCTGAACAGTCCATTTGCTGCGGCAACATCATCTCCTGCCAGAATTAGGGTTTAGGGTTTAGGGTTTAGGGTTTAGGGTTCAGGGTTCACAGCCACAACTAAAGAGTGGAGATGTCTGCACTTCCGGAGAGGCTACTTCTGCAAGCCCTTTGGACCATCTTATTGCAATGAAGGCCACAAGTTTTTTTTAACGTGTACGAACTTGCTGTGGTGTGAAATGGACAGCCTAGGGATGCTGTCAAAAAGCGACCCCAAAATCACCAAGTGACAACACAGTGACAACAAGTTAAATTTTAGGGTTTAGGGTTTAGGGTTTAGGGTTTAGGCTTTAGGGTCTAGGGTTTGGGGTTTAGGGTTAGGGTCCGCCGACCCTGGCGGCGTGTTGGATAGGTTTCTGGAGGTGAAAACCTCCCTTTACCACCCCCTCCAACCCCCCTCCTTCCTTTTAGCCGACCCCATCCCCCCCTCCCCCCTCACCCCCCCCCTTCCCCCCCCCCCCCCTCCCCCCCCCTCCCCCCCCCCCCCCCCCCCCCCCCCCCCCCCCCCCCCTCCCTCCCACCCCCTACCCCCCCCATAAAAACTTAACCTGCACCCTAAACCCTAAACCCTAAGCCCTCCCACCCTTAACCCTAAGCCTGTGGTCGTTGGGCTGTCCTCGGTTTAGGCTTTCGGGGTTTACGGTTCCGGTTTCGGTTTAGGCTTTACTTTGAGGTTTAGGGTTCGGCTTTAGGGCTGAGGCTTTAGGGTTTAGGCTGTAGGGTTTAGGGTTTCGGCTGTAGGGTTTAGGGTCGGGTTTGGGTTTAGGGTTTGGCGCCGGGGCACACTGCGCCGCTTGAGCCCTGAACAATGCTCCGGCGGGGTCGGCGGCTTGAGCCGGAGGCTCTTAAATTTAGGGTTTAGGGCTTGATGCATCTGGGCGCCTGTGCTCTCCACAGCAAGGCTGTGGGAGGCAACCTCGTCGCGTAAGGCAGCCACCGGAAGCCACAGCAGCACGACCAGAACTGCGTCCCGACGTCCCAGGAGGCCCTTGTCGTGGGTTTAGGTTTTAGGGGTTGAGGGTTGAGGGTTTAGGGTTTAGGGTTTAGGGTTCAGGGTTTCGGGTTTAGGGTTTAGGGTTTAGGGTTTAGGGTTTAGGGTTTAGGGTTTAGGGTTTAGGGTTTAGGGTCCTTGTCGTATGAACATGATGAGCTTGGCAAGCGATGGGATGACATGGGGCTCCTTGAGCCCCAAGGCTCGCAGATGCAAGGGTGCTTGCAAAGGAAACTTGGTATGCTAGGGTCACATGTCAAGCGTGCTCCAGCTTTCTAAACCCTAAACCCTAAACCCTAAACCCTAAACCCTAAACCTGGCAGTTTCCTGGTTCAAGTGTTCAAGTTTCCAGAGGTGGCGGTAGCGTCACGGTAGATCCAACTGGGAACTCCCGGGCCACCACAGTGCAAGTGCTGATCTTCCACCGTGGGGTTTAGGGTTTAGGGTTTAGGGTTTAGGGTTTAGGGTTTAGGGTTTAGGGTTTAGGGTTTAGGGTTTAGGGTTTAGGGTTTAGGGTTCAGGGTGGTTGTCGAGCGGCTGGGTGGTGGGGAGGATGGCCGTGCAAAGATGGTGGATCGGCTGGTGACATATTTTTTCTCTGGCAAAGTGTGACTTCAGGATTCAGATTCCGGCTGTTAAACTTACAAGGTGCTTGAGAGTTTCATGCATGGGGATTGCAGGAATCGAGCACGCATGCACACACCGAAAGCAGCAATCGAAAAGCGTCATGCGAACCTCTTTCGCCAACTCTGCTGTCACATCCCATCTGCGCGGCTAATGGCAAAGCAAACGTGCCTCAAACCCGATAACAACCAACACCGCTATCAAAGATCCTAGCAGCTAGCCAAAAGCACCATCGATCACGAAGCTATGATTGCAGGTGTTCCACAGCTGTAGATCAGCTGAAGCTCTGACGCACGACCCCCCTCTCCTTGAAACAGTTGAACTTGCAGCCATATCTTGACCTGCTGAAGACAGATGGGTGGCTGTCAAAATTATGATCCCTTTTGGGGTACCCTCTATATTAGGTGCCGTATTATAATCGGGATCCAAAAAAGGGATCATACTTTTGACAGCCACCCAGATCAGAATGGGTTTGCTCTCGAGGTCAACCTGCAATCGGCAGCACTCCCTTGTTGCTTGATTGTTAGCGAGGCCGGCAGTACTGGTCGGACGCAGAGGCATTGGCACTGCGTCCAGTGCAGAAGCCAAACTCTATCTTGACAGCCCTGGCGCACCAGAGCTTGTCCTCGCGACGACGGCAAAGCGCAGTTCTCACCCTAAACCCTAAACCCTAAACCCTAAACCCTAAACCCTAAACCCTAAACCCTAAACCCTAAACCCTAAACCTGGCAACAACATTCGGTGCTTGGGATGCTTGGCATTCGGACGTCAAGTCGCGGGCCAGCGGCAGCAGGAACAGAAGGCGGGCTAGGTAGAAGCAAAGCTGACCCATTCCATTGACTTCTCGGTGACGTGGAGCAGCGAACACCATGAGGCTAAACCCTAAACCCTAAACCCTAAACCCTAAACCCTAAACCCTAAACCCTAAACCCTAAACCCTAAACGGAAATCGGCCCTTTGGTTCAACTCAAAGGCGCACGTGGGGCGGCTCAGGTTGGGGCAAGGTGGTTGGCCGCACCATCTGCAGAGACGCCTTGCCGAATCAGGCGGACCCTAGAAAGGGGCTAAACCCTAAACCCTAAACCCTAAACCCTAAGCCCGATATGTATATATATATATATATAGATATATATACATATATATATATATATACCTGACATAGTCCCTCTCTACCTGAGTAGCCTCCACATGACCCCTCAATAGCCCCGGAGGTCCCTCGTAAGGGTCACTCGATCAGAACATGGAGACTTCGGGCCGGGCCTTACATTTAGGGTTTAGGGTTTAGGGTTTAGGGTTTAGGGTTTAGGGTTTAGGGTTTAGGGTTTAGGGCTTAGGGTTTAGGGTTTAGGGAGAGCTCCTCATCTGAATTGGTCCTGCACAGGCAGACACCGGACGGCTCAACTCTTTAAGCCCTGAACCCAAGGTGCCCTAAGCACTTAGATGCCAGGTTTAGGGTTTAAGCGACCCGTTTAACCCAAACCCTAAACCCTAAACCCTAAAAACTCAGGTTTGCTTTAAGAAAGTCTGCCGGGGCACGGGCTGCGCGTAGGGGCACCTCTGCCACCTCTGACAACTGGGGAACGCCATCACGCGACTTACAGCTTCTTGGTTTAGGGTTTAGGGTTTAGGGTTTAGGGTTTAGGGTTTAGGGTTTAGGGTTGAGGGTTGAGGGTTGAGGGTTGAGGGTTGAGGGTTGAGGGTTTATTAGGGTTTAGGGTTTAGGGGGAACTAGACAACTGAGGTTCCCTATGTCATTCGTTGAAGGCTTCTATAATGGGGATGTACCTAATTTTTACGGAATCCTTGCTGAACAATCCGAAACAAGGCCGACTAATTTGCAGGGTGTGGGTGCACTGGTCGCTAGCAGCATGCTGTAGAAGCGCAGGGCATCGTGGACCAAGGTGTCCGAAACTCCAAAGTGAACGCTGAAAGCTCAGGCACGGCATTTCTCAGGCTCACCACGTAGAAATGTCGCGAACAGCACGTGCTTCCATAAGAGTCACAAAGACCCACAGCTCTCACGCCCACAATGGCGCGACTCCCAGCCACGACTCAGGCCGCATTCGTATGATGCGGATGCGAGTCACATTCGCAACGGATGCGCGATGCACCGACCACTCCCTCATCTTACACTCTCACGGGTAGGAGCAACTATACGCCCCTTAGAACCTGAACAAATATAGTATGTTTAATATCCTCTGGGGTTTTAGATAAACAAAACAAAAAACAATTCCCAAGGGGATTTAGGCAAAATAACAGCCATGGGACTACCGGTTGCATCCGTGGGCACTTGTGGCCATGCTCGAATCTGAAACACGACTACTATTTGCTTAGGAACCCTACAAGAATTCAAACTCCTAAGCCCTAAACCCTGAACCCTAAACCCCAAACCCTAAACCCTAAACCCTACAATAGTACCCTTATCCGGAAGAATTACTGGACGACGTCAGAGATCTCTTTGTCTCTTTCAACGCCCCTTGGGGCGGCTCAGGGCTGCAAAGGCAACCTTCGGCCCTTGAATTATAAGGGTTTAGGGTTTAGGGTTTAGGGTTTAGGCTTTAGGCTTTAGGGTTTAGGGTTTAGGGTTTAGGGTTTATAGACTCTGATCAATGTTACTTCCGGGTGCCTCTCACATACCCAAACTGAAAGGAGATAGAGTTTCGCACCAGCCAAGCTTAGAAAGCTTTGGACTTGGATCGCAACAACCAAATCGCAGTGAAACGGGACACAGCCCCTGTTGCATCCTCCTGCGCGACAGCCCGGCCTTGGCCAACGCGACTATGGAGGCATTGCAGCTCATCATCAGCTGTGACACGGTTTCACCCAATGTCACCCCCTTGTCACTCACCGCGGCTCCAAGGCAAAGACTCGATTCGCATTCGTGCGAGCCGTGTATACTTGTATGCTTGCAACGGAAAAAACAGCTCAAGAGCAACGACCGAGCGTTAATCTAAGGAGGCCAGAAACGAGTCTCTGCGCTTCCACGGTGGGTGCAAAAAACACCGGCCACAGCTCTGCTCAAACTCTTGCGGGGGGCAACAATCATTGCTGCGACAGATTTTAGGCCCGATTCTACAGATGCCGCCCCGCTACGGGCTTGATGCCGAGCATTTGCGGTGGTTGATCTGCATCTAGCCCGAAACCCTAAACCCTAAACCCTAAACCCGAAACCCTAAACCCTAAACCCCAACAAGCGACCAGCCGACTCCTCGATTCGTGCTGATTCTGCAGGCTAGAGCGGCGAGAAGAAAACGGACAGAGTGACCTGGGCAACCGGTGTCGCCTGCCCCAAGACCCTGAGCCCCAAACCCTAAACCCTAAACCCTAAAACCCTAAACCCTAAACCCGAAGCCCCAAAACCAATTTCTACATGAGCTTTGAGAAGCCCAGGTCCACAGCTTTAAAGGTACAGGGGGGTTCACGGAACTTCAAACTCTGCCACTCTCCCAGATGGAAAAGGGGGAAGCTTGAGTGTCGAGGCGCCTCAGCCGATTGAGTTCCTGTGTTAGCTGTTGAACTGCCAATGTTAGGGTTTAGGATTTAGGGCTTAGGGCTTAGGGTTCGGGGTTTAGGGTTTAGGGGTGGTCTGTCCATCTGCCCCTGCACGCTGTAAACTTGTCAACTCAATCACAAGATGAAGCACCTCCATCCGCTCAACCCTCTTCGTCACTAGCTCACCACCCAGTGATGACCGTGAGCTTGATGAACGCGACATGTGCTTTCGGTGGAAATCGCGCCGGGTGATGGGCAACGACGTGGTACTTCACTTGCCCTGGGGTGGGCTCGCGTGGCCTGCCATGCACCAAGCCTGATCGCACGTCGAGCTCTACTCCGAGCGGAAGCTTCGGAACAACGACAAAATAAGAGTCTGGTGGGTGAGATACCAGCGGGCACAACTCCACTCTCTGACCAACACATACCTCCAGGCTGCAGGGCGTGTAGAAGCTGTTGTACCGAAACAGCACTGGAGTCGTGGGGGGCATGGACAAGCTTGAAAGGTGCGCTTCAACCTGATCCAGAATCTTCATCAATCCTGCCAGGCTGGCAAACTCCCGTTTAAAGCTGGCAAAGCTGCAAAGCTCTGACGGGGATGGTGCTAGGTTGCTTTGCAAGACTTGTAGCGACTGCACCATCCCGTTTAAAGCATGTGCATTTCCAAAGCGTTTTGGCAAGGATCTGCCCAGGTCTTCTTGCACGACATCTGGCAAGAATGGATAGCTCGCCGTCGATGTCCAATGATGACTCCTGCTGGCCACCGTTGTTGCCTCGCTCCTTAAGGAACCATAGCCTGTAGCCAGCGTGTCGGTAGACGTGTGCGTGTTGCTGTTGCTGTCCCCTGACTCACTACCTTCGTTCATGGCCGGCAGGGGCCACCCAATGGGTTCAGTGACGCCTGGGTCCTTCAAGCTTTTCCCGCGCAATGCGGGCGCAGCTTCTTTCCCGCGCAATGCGGGCGCAGCCACAGACGCCATACTCCCATTCAGCGCAGACCCTGCAAAACAAGCTTGATTGCAAAAACCTAGAACGATCTGCACCCTTGGTTTGCGCTTGAGCCACTGCGGCGATGTGAGCGGGTTTTGAATACTACTCGCACAGCTTCAATCCGCGAGGGCACTCGGGACTGTTGGGGTGGGGGGGGGGGGGGGGGGGGGGGGGGGGGGGGGGGGCTGACAGCCGAAATTGGATGAGGACCCCTTTCAAAGCTTAACAGTCTAGAATTCAGGGTTCAGGGCTTAAGGTCCCTAAGCCCTAAACCGCGTAAGCACTCTGCACAGAGACAGCCCAGCCTTCTTGGCTTCGGCCAACCAGGTCCAGTAGGCCTTGTCCCAATTTCGGGTTTAGGGTTTAGGGTTTAGGGTTTAGGGTTTAGGGTTTAGGGTTTAGGGTTTAGGGTTTAGGGTTTAGGGTTTAGGGTTTAGGGTTTAGGGTTTAGGGTCCAATTTCGGGCCTGGACAATTTCAGGGCCATAGGGTTTTGAGGGGTTTTATCATGGGTTTCTCTACTTAGGCTCAGAATCCTTCAAGAGCCTGAATTCTGGGGGGAATCTAGGGGGGGTCGGAAAGAGGGAGGGGTAGTAGGGTGTGAGATTTCGGGCTTTGGGTTGATGACCTTTCGTAGTCTACTGGGTCGCGCTGCTTGCTTTGTTCGTCGAGGTGTCGGCCTGGTGTGAAGGGCCCCAGGGTGTAAAGAGAGCTCGACACCCTAAACCCCCCCCTGAACCTTCTCTTTTTGCTGCTCACCTCAGAACGAGCTTATGGGTTTTCTCATGACAACCTGCGAAACTCAGCGATCGAGGTGGCGCCATGAAGCCGCGGTCCCAAGCCCGCACCCAAGACCCTCCGTCTAAACCCGATACAACCCCTACGCCCAAAGAACCTCAACCGAGGTAGGCTACACCAAAATCTAGGCCTAAAACCCTGAACTTCGTAAGCCCAACAACCCCTGCGAAACACTATCTTCCTCTAAGACGACGCCGTTTTTGGCGGTGCCTTTCTCCGCCTGGATCTCAGGTAAGGCTAAACCCTAAACCCTAAACCCTAAACCCTAAGGCTCGCTTGACCTGCCAACCCGACACTGGCGGATGCCGTGAGTCGTGAGTACGACAACGAGTTCATCATGCCAGCACCAGCAATTCTCCACATGAATAGAGTATCACCCTGATACCAAACCCTGAAACCTAAACCCTAAACCCTAAACCGTCCCTGGGACGTCTGGCCTGCACCCGGTGTTGCACTAAACGGCGTGCATTAGCAAAGCCGTCTCCGCCCGCGCGCTGACCTGCTGGACGGGAGGCTTGTTTCGAGAAACAACAGTCTGAATGCAACCATCATGAACCCTGAGGGTGGGGGGGGGTTTAGGGTTTAGGGTTTAGGGTTTAGGGTTTAGGGTTTAGGGTTTAGGGTTTCGGGTTTAGAGTTTAAGGACTGCAGCAAGCGACGCGCCCGACAGCCTCAACGTCCTCATCTTTCAGACCGTGCCAAGGCGGCAACATTGAGTAAGGTGCACAAAGGTTTAGGGTTTCGGGTTTAGGGTTTAGGGCTTAGGATTTAGGGTTTAGGGTCTAGGGTTCAGGGTTTAGGGTTTAGGGTTTAGGGCTTAGGGCTTAGGGTTTAAGCTCATGAGCCAAAGCAGCTGAAGCGGCGACTCTGGAACACATTCCTCCGAATCTCCCACAGTGCGGGAACTTGCTCTTGCCTGACTAGACCCAACCTTAACTTAGGAACCCTAAACCCTAAACCCTAAACCCTAAACCCTAAAGGTTTAGAGGGCCTTGTAAGGGAACCTAAACCCTGGGCCTACTCTGGGTCCTAGCTGACATTCTCGGTGCCTGAGCTCTCTAAGGCGGATGTGATGGGTTGTTTTAGTGGTGCCCGGGCAAGAGGGAGGCCAGGTTCTTAGCCGGGAGGCTGGCAGATGACCATGCCCCAAAAACAATCCAAAGCCCCCAAAGCCCTTAAGCCCTTCGGCCCAAACCCTAAACCCTTAACCCATAAACTCTAAACTCCAAAACCCTAAACCCCTAAACAACCTCTAAACCCTATACCCTAAACCCCCTCAACTCCCTAAACCCCTAAACCCCCAAACCCTTAGACCCCGAAAACACTTAACCCCTTAACCCCCAAGCCCTAAATCCTAAACCCTAAACCCTAAACCCTAAACCCTAAACCCTAAACCCTTAACCCCCAAGCCCTGAACCTTGGGTTCCCTTATACTAACAGTCCTTAGTAGGGATTCTAGTACCCCTCATGAGAATCCCTACTAAGGACTGTGAGTATAAGGGGGGAACATCCCAACCCTAAACCGAAACCCGAAACCCGAAACCCTAAACCCTAAATTGGGTTTTTTGTGCATTTAGCCCTAAACCCTAAACCCTAAACCCTAAACCCTAAACCATAAGTAAATTAAGCCCTAAACCCTAAACCGCAAGAAGCTCCACAATTTCCAGCGCCGGAGCGATCCTTGGGTTCAGCCTCTGACTCTCTCTTCGGGTGGCCTAGACCCCAAACCCTGGCTGTTTAGGGTTTAGGGTTTAGGGTTTAGGGTTTAGGGTTTAGGGTTTAGGGTTTAGGGTTTCGGGTTTAGGGTTTAGGGTTTAGGGTTTAGGGCTGAAAGAGTTCGAGGAGCCTAGGAGCCCTCTCAGGTGAAGACCTCCGCAGAGGGCTGCCAGTCAGTCCCATAGGTCACCGCGGGGAGGACCGAAATGTAGTCCAACAATGCACCCTGGTCCGCCGTCACCTGGCAGGATTTGGGGGTTTAGGGTTTAGGGTTTAGGGTTTAGGGTTTAGGGTTTAGGGTTTAGGGTTTAGGGTTTAGGGTTTAGGGTTTAGGGTTTAGGGTTTAGGGTTTAGGGTTTAGGGTTTGTAGTGTGCAGGGCGTAGAGGTTGGTTAGGGCGGTTTAGGGTCTGAGCCCTAAAGCCCAGGCTTTCTCCGCCGGCACTGCTAAAAGAATCGACCCTCCGACCCTCAAACCTGAACCCTGAGAGCCCCGAAACCCTAAAGCCCGAAATCCCTAAATCCCTCAACCCCACACCCTGAATTCAAGTGGCTCGAATTCCTCTCCGCCTTTCAAGGTTGAGGGCTCAGCATTGAGGGAGTTTAGGTCTCAGACGGATGCCCATGCAACTGCACAGGAGAAACACCCCCGTAATAGCTTAACCAATCTCACCAAGGTCCCCTAACCTCTAAGCCACAACCCTAAACCCTAAACCCTAAACCCTAAACCCTAAACCCTGAACCCTAAACCCGAAACCCTAAACCCTAAACCCTGGCCTGGATCTCACCAAGGAGTGGCTGTCCCACTGCCACGTCGAAGCGGGGAGGAAGAGCCCGGATGGTGCGGGAGGGCTCCGAGGGCATGGGCGCCCGGTCCGGGAAGGCCTCTTTACATCCCTAAGGGTAGGGTTTAGGGTTTGGGGTTTGGGGTTTGGGGTTTGCGGTTTGGGGTTTAGGGTTTAGGGTTTGGGGTTTAGGGGGTAGGGTTTGGGGTTTGGGGTTTAGGGTTTAGGGTTTAGGGTTTAGGGTTTAGGGTTTAGGGTTTAGGGTTTAGAGTTTAGGGTTTAGGGTTTAGGGTTTAGGGTTTAGGGTTTAGGGTTTAGGGTTTAGGGTTTAGGGTTTAGGGTTTAGGGTTTAGGGTTTAGGGTGGGGGGGGATTACAGTAGTATTATAAAGTGACCATAAGGGAATACTATTAGTAGTTGTTCTTAACATTTCAACCCTACCTAAACCCTAAACCCCAAACCCTATATTATAACGGGCCCAGAAGGGAATACTATTCATAATTATTCCGAAACCCCAAGATTATACGTCCCCTCCATGGACGCTGGGGGTTTTCGGGCTTACGACAGCTCTCCGGTGTCTGCTTGCAAAAAAACCTTGGGGAAACCCTGAGCAGGGCTTGGGAAACACCCTAAACCCTAAACCCTAAACCCTAAACCCTAAACCCTAAACCCTAAACCCTAAACCCTAAACCCTAAACCCTAAACCCTAAACCCGAACTAAAGGCTCACAGGGTCGGAGCTCCCAGCCTCGGGATACATGGGGTTGAGCCAGACCTCACGGTGCGTTAAAAAGCAGGCCTGAAGCCTCTCTCTCTCTCTGGTTTAGCGTTTAGGGTTTAGGGTTTAGGGTTTAGGGTTTAGGGTTAGGGTTTAGGGTTTAGGGTTTAGGGTTTAGGGTTTAGGGTTTAGGGTTTAGGGTTTAGGGTTTAGGGTTTAGGGTTTAGGGTTTAGGGCTTGGCCTTCGGGCTTGAGGGCTTAGGGCTTACGTCCTAAAACCCTGAAACCCTAGACCCCTCAAGCCCTAAGAACCCTCAAACCCCAGCGCCCTAAATCCCTGAAACCCGAAGGCCCTGAACCCTAGACCCTAAACCCTAAACCCTAAACCCTAAGAACCTTGAAGCGCACTTCGACAACTTTTCGACTTTTCGACTTTTCGATGTTTTTAGGGCGTCTCCGCTTATCTGCAAGCGCGGAAGCTTGCGTGCTTAGCGGGGGGGGGGTCGAGGAGAAACCCCGCACGCCAAAAAGCTTGAGGCTTGAAAACCCCTTCCTTTGGGTTTAGGCTTGAGGGTTGAGGGTTTGGGGTTGAGGGTTCCAGGTTTCCCGCAACTCCAAACCCAACCCTGAGCATCCAAGACTTTCTGCAGGGCTGTTAGGGCACCTAACCCTAAACCCACTTTTAAGGTACCTTTAAAAATCAGTTTCTGCGTAATCACGCAGGATGCCTGAGAGTTAAGAATCCCTGAGCCCGAAGGCCTAACCCCTCAACCCCTAAACCCTCAACCCTAAACCCTAAACCCGAAACCAATAAACCGGCGCTGTGGACACGAAGACCCTAAACCCTAAACGCCAAACCCTAAACCCTAAATTCTCGGCAAGGGGCCGCCACGCGGCCTGCCTTGACAAGCACGCGGAGCATGTTCCAGGCGGCACGCTTGGGAGTCGCCGTGATGCTGCTGGACAGCACCCCGCACTCCTTGACGTTCGAGGGTTCAGGGTTTAGGTTCAGGGTTTCGGGTTTCGGGCTTCGGGCTTAGGGTTTAGGGTTTAGGGTTTAGGGTTTAGGGTTTAGGGTTTAGGGTTTAGGGTTTAGGGTTTAGGGTTTAGGGTTTAGGGTTTAGGGTTTAGGGTTTAGGGTTTAGGGTTTAGGGTTTAGGGTTTAGGGTTTAGGGTTAGGTTTAGGGTTTAGGGTTTAGGGTTTAGGGTTTAGGGTTTAGGGTTTAGGGTTTAGGGTTTAGGGTTTAGGGTTTAGGGTTTAGGGTTTAGGGTTTAGGGTTTAGGGTTTAGGGCCCCAAGCCCTAAACAAAAAAAACCGAGGCGCGAGCGCTGCGGTGCTGAAGTTCCGGTGCCCCACGAGGCTCAGCTGCGCGCGTGGCACGTCCAATCGCACCTCCAGGGTGCCCAGCTTCGCAACCACCTCAGGGGCTCTTAAGGACTGACCCCTACTAGGGGTTTAGGGTTTAGGGTTTGGGGTTTAGGGTTTAGGGTTTAGGGTTTAGGGTTTAGGGTTTGGGGTTTGGAGTTTGGGGTTTGGGGTTTGGGGTTTGGGGTTTAGGGGTTTGGGGTTTGGGGTTTGGGGTTTTTGGCTTTAGGGTTTAGGGTTAGGGCTTTCTGGTGACTTTTAAGGACTCAGGGGTTTAGGGGCTTAGGGCTTCTGGGAGTTTAGGTGTTTAGGGTTTGGGCTACAAGGAGAATAGGGCGATAAGAGTTTCGGGTTTCAGGCATTCTTCGGGCCGCACGCGCGGTTTTGAGGACCGATCCCTACGGAGGGTTTAGGAATTAGGGTTTAGGGTTTGGGGTTTAGTTGGGGTGTTGGGGTGCTGGGGTGTTGGGGTTAGGGCCTTAGGCGTTGGTGTTGGGGCTTAGGGCTTAGGGCTTAGGGCTTAGGGCTTAGGGCTTAGGGCTTAGGGCTTAGGGCTTAGGGCTTAGGGCTTAGGGCTTAGGGCTTAGGGCTTAGGGCTTCGGGCTTAGGGTTTAGGGTTTAGGGTTTAGGGCTAAGGGCTTGGGGCTTAGGGTTTGGGCTTTGAGGCTCAGGGTTTTGGAGTTTAGGGTTGAGAGTTTTGCGCTTTTGCGCTTTGGAGTGTCACGCCGACAGAAAAAAAACCTGCAGGCAAAAGGCCCCGAAACCAGAGGCCAAAGACATTAACACCCCTGAAACCAATAAATGCAACTCAACAATCCCAAGGCTGCAACCGCCTTCCCCATAGAGAACACAGAGCGCCCAAAACCCAAACAAACCCCAAACCCACTCTCCCAAGACGAGCGGACGAGCGGCGGTGCTCAGGGGGGTTGGCCACACCGCCATCTCAACCTTTTCGGGGGGGCCCGAAACCCCGGACCATAAACCCTAAACCCTAAAACCCTAAAAGCCTAAACCCTAAAAACCCTAAAACCCTAAACCCTAAAACCCTAAACCCGAAAAACACACAAAGCCCGAAACTCTAAACACCCGGCTCAGCGTTAAGGGCTCAAGGCTTAGCATCTCGACCACACCCAAACAGCCCTGATGGTTCCCCCTTCCCCGGGCGTTTGCAGGTTTAGAGGCTTTAGGGCTTGGGGTTAGGGTTCTGGGGGTTAGGGGTCTAGGGTTTGTGTTTTAGGAGTGTAGCGGTTTCGGGGTTTCGGGTTTAGGGTGCTAGGGCTTTGGTTAGAGGTTTGGTGGCTCTGAACGTCCACTGTCGGTGGTCTAGTGTCTTGAGGTTAAACCGCTTGTACTTTCGAAGAGACACCAACGCTTCGTGGAGTGTCCCTGGCAGCGGTACACGGAAAGCGTTCTCGGACAACCTCGGCAAGGGCCGGTTTGGGGGCTCGCGAGTCTATGGGCTGCGGCTGGGCGGGGGGGGGGCAGGGTGTTGGGTTATGTTTTTTGGGGGTGGGGGCGGGGGGGGGGGGGTGGGGCTGGGATTTGATCTGTTCACTTCTAGATTATGGTCCCTTTTGGGGGGTTTCTAGTAGAAGGCGGCCCCTACTGGTTAGGGTACTTTTTTTGAGAGCTGACCTGAACTGTACTGCGCAGGGCCCAGCTACACGTAGAACCTCTCGTCGCTGTTCGGGTTCGAGTCCTTCAGGAAGTCGTCGAAGTAGATGAAGTCGTCCTGCGTGGGGCCCGATGCCCTAAACTCGAAAGCCTAAACCGTAAAACCGAACTGCAGGAGTCAGGTCGGAGCTTCTTATGAGCCCTTACCTGTTGTTGCCTCGAAATTTGCACCTTTTTTTGTAGGTGACGAGTCGGGTGGTGGGTGGGCAGAACACGTTCACACGACCTTACATGCATGAACCAAACCCTAAACCCTAGTCCCCAACCCCTGAACCCTATACTGGAAGCCCGGAAACCCTAAACCCTAAACCCTCAAAGCCGAAACCCCAGACGATGTTGATCTTCAGGGCCTGGCAACTGTCGGGCTTCATGGGCACTATCACTGGGTCCTAAAAACATGTTGCGCAAAGAGGGGCGGTACCTCCTTTGGAGTAAATTTATGGATAGGGTGTAGGCTTCAGGGCTTAGGATTTAGGGTTTAGGCTTTCAATCTTGGGGGAATTTAGGATTTTAGCGTTTGGGTGGGAGGGGCCTAGGGGCCTTCAAATCTAAGGCACAGTGCTTGGGGTTGGGTTCGGGTTCAAGGGTTTCGCATAGCAGCTTCGCCCCCTAACCAATTCCTTCCAGGGCTACAAAGTTGAAACCTAACCTCGCTTCAACTGCATGTGTGTTGGCCTTGCCTCTTTTGCGAAAGTTAGGGTTTCGGTTCAGGGTTCAGGGTTTAGGGTTTAGGGTTGGGGTTAGGGTTTAGGGTCTAGGGTTTAGGGTGTAGGGTGTAGGGTTTAGGGTTTAGGGTTTAGGGTTTAGGGTTTAGGGTTTAGGGTTTAGGGTTTAGGGTTTAGGGTTTAGGGCTCAGGGTTTAGGGTTTAGGGTTTGGGGTTTAGGGTTTAGGGTTTAGGGCTTCGGTGTCCTTGCCGGTGATATATCTGCGGATGGCTGCAGCTTCAGTGTAGCTCACCGGGCTACCATCAGGGAACAGATGCCTCAGCAGCTGGCTACAAGGCTTGTTTAGGGTTTAGGGTTTAGGGTTTAGGGTTTAGGGCTTTGGGGCTTTGGGGCTTTGGGGCTTTGGCGCTTTGGGGCTTTGGGGCTTTGGGGGGCTTGCGGCTGGAGGTCTGAGTCTTGTTGTTTCAGGAGCATCCCCCTCTGGAGCCCTTACATCTAGGTCCTAGGGTCCTACTTTGGGGGTACTAAAGCTACAAATCCGATGGCCCCTGTAGTTCCAAGGCATTCTGTACCCGCGTCTTCGTGGATGGGGCGCGTACCGTGCTGTTTCACAGGTTGGCAACTATTATATGATTCATATGGCTTAGGGCTGAGCCCCCCCTGCCAGAGCCTCAACATCATGGTCAAGGCGCTGATGCCACGGAATTGCTGGCTCCGCGGCATTGGCCGGAGTGAACCAATGCCAGCGCGTGTTGCTATTGCTCACCATGACCTAGTCGGGCAGCGTTTTGGCATAGAAACGGGGTGGAGATGAGCCTCTGTCCAAAAGCCCAAAACCCTTCGCCCCCAAAACCCTAAAACCCGCACCCCCCCAACTCCAACCCCAAAATTTCCCACCCAAAAAGGGATCGAAAAGCAGCTTACGCGAAGAAAAGTCAGCAAGCAACCTAAACCCTAAACCCAAACCCCAAACCCCAAACCCTAAACCCTAAACCCCACACCCTAAACCCTAAACCCTAAACCCTAAACCCTAAACCCTCAACCCTAAACCAAGAAAAATGACGTCAACACAAAGGGATCTGCAGCGGCCCCGCCTCCCAGTCGAGCATCACGCCGGGGACGAACTTGGCGCCAGGGTTTCCACGCAGCTTTGTGAGCCTTGCAGAGTGCTTCAGAGGGGTTTAGGGTTTAGGGTTTAGGGTTTAGGGTTTAGGGTTTAGGGTTTAGGGTTTAGGGTTTAGGGTTTAGGGTTTAGGGTTTAGGGTTTGTCGATTTAACATGCGTAGTGTGTGGAAAGAGAGACGGACGTCCGAAACCTTCAGCGCAAAAGGGTTCCGTCATGTACATGGAGCTCTACTTTCTCCCACCCCAGGATGCCACCCAAAGCATCTGTAAGACGCTTAAATTCTTAAGCGTCGTTAATATTGAAAGTACTGTCTGGTAAAGATATTACAGAATATGTGTATACAGACAATCACAGTAAATGGCTGTAATTATGTGCCATAATTACCATTACTTCTAGGTAAGACTAGAAAGTCGGCTTTGCTAAGGCCTTTGGGTGGCTTAGGAGGGCTTACCCCCTCCTGTGGGGGTACCCCACGCAGGAATTTTTCTCTCCAAGCAAGGCCAGACAATGAAAAACGCGCTGTTTTCGAGTGATTTTTGGCTCCAGGCCTTTGGCTGGTCACGAGCACTCGAGGGTCCATTTTTTGATCCGGGCTTGACAGGGCCAAGGGGAGCTTACTATCTCCTGGGATACCCCACAAGAAGGCCAGAATTTTAGAAAATGAGGGGGTCATTTCCGCTATATAAAATCTATTTAAAATTAACTGGGAATCGAGCCATTTTTCCCGAATCCTGGGGTACCCCCCCCCCCCCCACGGAGCTTCCCTGGGACCTTCGAAAAAGCTTTCAGCCTCCTTCAGACCTTCGAAATAGCTTATTCCGGAGGCCCCACACAGAGAAAAAGGCCAAACAAAAAAAAAGCGGTGTTCCCGAGTAATTTTTGGCTCCGGGCCTTTGGCTGGCCACGAGCACTCGAGGGTCCATTTTTTGATCCGGGTTTGACGACTTGGGTTTAGGGCTACCAATAATACTTGTATTAATTCTGACAGTACCGCCTACAGAAATATAGATATAGGGATATTAATGAATATTTGTATACAGACATGCACTTACCTGTAAATGGCTGTAATTATATTCTATAATTACCATTTACCTCTAGGTAAGACTAGAAGGTCATTTGTTTACATTCCCGTCAAGGTGTGTTACGCTCCTGTACGTGAGAAGGCTTAAGCTGAGCACTCAGGCTTAAGCTTAAGAGTTTAGGGTTCAGGGTTTAGGGTTTCTTGCAAGGGGAGTGGAGACAGGTGTTTGGTGTTGGCACAAGGATTCCCACAATTACCCCTCCACCTCCCCTGAAAAACCCTTAAACCCTAAGCCCTAAACCCTAAGCCCTAAACCCTCAACCCTAAACCCTAAACCCCCCACCCTAAACCCTAAACCCTAAACCCTAAACCCTAAACCCTAAACCCAAGCACCAGCAAGGAGCCAGTCCACCACCGTCAAGGGGGAGCCGTCATCCGTGGGGTAGCCTTGCAGGGAGCAAAAAGCCACATGAACCCTAAACCCCAAAGCCTAAAGCCTAAACCCTAAACCCTACACCCTAAACCCTAGACCCTAAACACCTGCGTCATCAAAACAATCAGTTTGGGGAGTTTAGAGTCCAGGAACCCTAAACCGTTTAGGGTTTTGGGTTTTGGGTTTAGGGGTTGGGGTGTAGGGTTTTTGGTTTAGGGTTTTGGGTTTTGGGTTTAGGGTTTAGGGTTTAGGGTTTAGGGTTTAGGGTTTAGGGTTTAGGGCTTAGGGTTTAGGGTTTAGGGGTTAGGGTTTAGGGCCTAGGGTCCCTGAACTCTCCGCCAGGACCTTGATACCACCGGGCGCCAGCTTCCGTAACCAGACCGCCCTTCATCTTGCCCGTCAAGTTTTGGAAGACCTGGGTTTAGGGTTGGGTTTAGGGGTTAGGGTTTAGGGTTTAGGGTTTATGGTTTAGGGTTTTAGGGGGAGTTTGGGGTCCACGGTTGAAGGTTTTCTTGAGGGTTGAGGGTTTTGGGTTTTAGGGTTTCGGGCTCAGGGGTGCCGGGGGGTTTAAGATGTGACCAGGGTTTAGGACGTTGCTTTTCATTTGCTTTATTTTTCCTTCTGTTTTTGTTGTGGGGGGGGGGGGTGGGGGGGGGGGGCTCTGAGGGCTGGAGGGTTCGGCTTCGGTTGTTTCGGGCGGTTTGGGGTCTAGGGGTTTGGGTGAGTTGGGGTTTAGGGTTTGGGGTTAGGGGTTTAGGGTTTAGGGTTAGGGTTTAGGGTTTAGGGTTTAGGGTTTAGGGTTTAGGGTTTCGGGTTTAGGGTTTAGGGTTTAGGGTTTAGGGTTTAGGTTTGTTTGAGACCCAGGACTCCAGGAGCTTGTTGGGGGGGGGGGTGTTTGGAATTGGGGGGGGGGGGGGGGGGGGGGCGTTTAAGCCCTAGGATTATACTTCCCGTTGTGGTCGTCAACATGAGCATTACGGTTCTATTCCCTAGACCCTAAACCCTAAGCCCTAAACCCTAAACCCTAAAACCCAAACCCCAACTACTTGTGGGAACCACGAACCTCTTGTCGAAACTGAATCCATTTCCGCCGTGTTTCGGGTCATGGGGTTTAGGGTTTCGGGTTGAGGCTCAAACCCGAAGCCTTTGAATGAAGCCCGCAACCCTGAATCCTCAACCCTGAGACCCTCAACCCAAAGATCCAAACGCAGATTCTGCCCGTGCAGCTGCGCGGCAGCATTCGAGGTTCCGTTCCAAGGCACGTTGTACTGGTGAGCATCGTTCCTGGGGTTCGACTGGGCTTCCGGACTACACCCCTGGTACAGTAGGGGGTTTAGGGTTTGGGGTTAGGGGTTTAGAGTTTAGGGTTGAAGCCATGCCCTGCGGGTTTTCAAAGGCTTCAGGGTTGAAGGTCATAAGGTCTTAAAGGCCTTCCTACAAGTCTTCCCTTGACACCGACTTGGCGATGCCACTCGCATGCTTCCAAGCAACCCTAAACTAGCCCTAAACCCTAAACCCTAAACCCGAAACACTGTGTCCCCTAAATTGCATGTCCCCTAAACCCTACATGCCACCGAGAACGAAAAGGAGAATGCTGCCCGAGAAGCAGCTCAGAGTTTGAGATGCTGGTGTTCGTACCCCTGAGCGCACCAAAGGCTTAGAGTTTTGGGTCTTTGGGTTTCAGGGTTCAGGGTTCAGGGTTTAGGGTTCAGGGTTTAGGGTTCAGGGTTTAGGGTTTAGGGTTTAGGGCTAGGGTTTAGGGTTCAGTTGGGGCCGAGGTTTAGGGTTTAGGGTCCGCCGACCTTGACTGGATCATGGATTGAAGCCTTGGCGGTGAACACCTCCCTTGTCTTCTAGCTTTCTTAAGGGAGGGGTTTAGGGTTCAGGTTTCAGGGTTCAGGGTTTAGGGTTTAGGGTTTAGGGTTTAGGGTTTAGGGTTTAGGGTTTAGGGTTTAGGGTTTAGGGTTTAGGGTTTAGGGTTTAGGGAGCTCATGGGGGCTTCAGGGTTTCAGGGTTTCAGGGTTTCAGGGTTTAGGGTTTGGGGTCTTGGGGTTTGTTGTTTAGGGTTTGGGGGGTTTAGGGTTTGGGAACCCCAAATCCTAAACGCTAAACCCTCAACCCTAAACCCCAAACCCTAAACCCTAAACCCCTAAGCCCTAAATCCCACGTCCGCGCGCCTCGTGGTGTCGTCCGCCTCGTTCCAGCAGCTGATCACGGGCTGACGAGGGGAGAGGTCCTCGTTTTTTGCCAGCGAAGCGGCTGAGGGGTGGTGTAGGGTTTAGGGTTTAGGGTTTAGGGTTTAGGGCTTAGGGTTTTGGGTTTCGGGCTTAGGGCTTTGGGCTAGGGCTTCGGGCTTAGGGCTTAGGGCTTAGGGCTTAGGGCTTAGGGCTCAGGGCTTAGGGCTTAGGGCTTAGGGCTTACGGCTTAGAGCTTAGGGTTCGGGGACAACCCTGAACCCCCTGAAAACCCGAAGCCCTTAACCGATGCCCAAAACCTTAAACCCATGAGGTCCTAAACCCTAAACCCTAAACCCTGAACCCCAAACCCTAAACCCTAAACCCCAAACCCTAAACCCTAAACCCTAAACCCTAAACCCAAACCCCAAACACCTAAACCTTAAAACCTTAAACCCTCATGGGTGCAACCGATATGTCAAGCCTTGCACCAGTGGAAGGCAGCCGCCCTCAGTGCTTCGGAGAAGTTGCCTGGGTCTTGAGGTAAGAGTCGAGGGTTACAGGTTTGAGGGTTTCCCCTAAAACCCTAAACCCCAATCCCTAATCCCTAAACCCCAAACCCTAAACCGCCCCCAAACACCGAGCACCAAGTTGCCTTGCGGGTAGGGGTGCTTCCTTATGCCAGGTTCGTTGATGATCTCCCACCAAAGAACACGAGGGTCTTGTCCAAACTTTCTCACCAGGTCCTGCGCCCCAAGCCCTAAACCCTAAACCCCAAAACATCAAAACCCCCCAAAAAACCTGAACTTTTAAACCCTTAAAACTTTAAATCCCACCCCGAAACCCTAAACCCTAAAACCCTAAACCCCCCGAAACCCTAAACCCTAAACCCTAAACCCACCTTTGGGTTCCTGAGATCCCCGACCTAGGGATCCCCTAAGCACCATAAAACCCTTCATGGGTAAGTAGGGCTTAGGGTTTAGGACTAAGGCTTAGGCAGCTATAACACTGAGAAGAATTTCCATACTTATATCTCTAAGTACCCTACTTACTAAGCCAGAACTACCTGGAACACGAGTTTTCCTACTTGAAACTTCCAAGTACACCAGTCGTGTTGGATGTCGGCGGCCTAGCATGTTCCACCCCTCCCCCCAGCCGAACTCCTTGAATCCATGAACAACCCTTGAACCCTCAGCCCTAAACCATCAACCCTTAAATCCCTGCAACCTTGGGGCCTTTGAGCCCTTCAAGCTCTACACCCTACCCTAAACCCCAAAACCCCAAAACCCCAAAACCCTAAACCCTAAACCCTAAACCCCAAACCTCAACACCCCAAAACCCCAAAACCCTAAACCCTAAACCCTTCAAGCTCTACACCCCAGAACCAAACGTCTTGCGTTTTGGGTTGCTCTGCGTCAGAGCAAGCGCTCTTCAATAGAAATAGAGATGATGCTGAGGATTTTGAGGGGTTTAGGGTTTCCGATTTAGGTTTAGGGAGCTTAGGGCCTAGCACTTAGCTAAATTCAACCAGGGCACCATCTGTGGCAACACGATCAACGGGAAGCAGCCTAGCCTAAACACGCCCAAAGTCCCTGAACCCCAAACCCGAAACCCTAAACCGACAACCCTAAACCCTAAACCTCAAAGATACCCCCCACCGCACCCTCCGCAGAAGTCTGCTGGCTGAGCCCAAGCCCGTCCTGAACGTACGGCTTGAAATGCTCCACGCCCAGGTACCTCAGGGCTTAGGGGAGAGTTCTTTGCTCTGCCTCTTCTTTTTAGGGTTTCGGGTTTCGGGTTTCGGATTTCGGGTTTAGGGTTTAGGGTTTAGGGTTTAGGGTTTAGGGTTTAGGGTTTAGGGTTTAGGATTTAGGGTTTAGGGTTCAGCAACTCCGGGTCGAGCAATCTCCAGAGCAATCTCCAGTAGAGCCGCTGTTTGGGCTCTCGAAAAAAAACCCACCCACCCAAAAAACCCAACACATTAAGAAATAAAAAGTTTACATTTTTCATCAGCAAGCCCTGTCCTCCAACCTCACTCTGTCATGGACCATCCTACCCACGAACCATTTCATCGGCCCGCAGACAGGCCACCAGAAGAAGGCCAGGGCAACAAAAAGGGGAAGGGTGGGGGGGGGAGGGGGCGGAGGGGGGGGGGAGGGGGGGGGGGGGAGGGGGGGGAGGGGGGGGGAGGGGGGGAGGGGGGGGGGAGGGGGAGGAGGGGGGGGGGGGGAGGGGGGGGAGGGGGGGCCAGATGGGAGGGAGCCCCTAGCCACGAAGATATGACCCTTAGCCACGAAGAAATGACCCTTAGAAATGACCCTTAGAAATGACCCTTGCCACGACGAAATGGCCCTTAGCACCCAGGAAATGGCCCTTAGCGACCAAGAAATGGCCCTTAGCGACGAAGAAATGGCCCTTAGCGAGGAAATTGCCCTTAGCCACGAAGAAATGACCCTTAGCCACGAAGAAATGACCTTAGCCACGAAGAAATGGCCCTTAGCCACGAAGAAATGACCCTTAGCCACCAAGGTGTATAGGGTTTTAATATATATAGTAAGAGAGGTTTAGGGTTCAGGGTTTAGGGTTTAGGGTTTAGGGTTTAGGGTTTAGGGTTTAGGGTTTAGGGTTTAGGGTTTAGGGTTTAGGGTTTAGGGTTTAGGGTTTAGGGTTGGGTTTAGGGTTTAGGGCCTGCAACCTAGAAACCGCCAATTTCTTGGGATGCGCTCGACCCAAAACTAGGGCCTTAAACTGCATCCAAAGAAAGCTCTCCACATCTTGCGGCCGAAGCCCTAACCTTAAACCCTAAACCCTAAACCCTGAACCCTAAGCCCTAAGCTGCATCCAAAGAAGCCTCTCCACGTCTTGCGGGCTGGCCATCCAGCAGTCGTTGTGAAGCCCCTTCGTCGGCAAGCACGGCTTCCTCCAGCCAGGATTTTAGGGCTTGGGGTTTAGGGTTCAGGGCTTGGGGTTTAGGGTTAGGGTTTAGGGGGTTTAGGGGGTTTAGGGCGTTTAGGGGGTTAGGGGGTTTAGGGGGTTTAGGGGGCTTAGGGGGTTTAGGGGGCTGAGGGAGTTTAGGGGGTTTAGGGGGTTTAGGGGGTTTAGGGGATTTAGGGGGTTTAGGGTTTAGGGTTTAGCGGGAAGCCTTCTACAGATGCCCAGCAGCTAAGTCCAGGCCGGCTACCCTCAACCCTAAACCCCCCAAAGGCCCCCTAACCCTAACTAAACCCTTGAACCCTTAAACCGTGAAACCCTTAAACCCTAAACCCTGAACCCCAGAACCAAAACCCTAAACTCCAGAGCAGGAAATCTCCCAAAGCCCCCATGGGTCATGCAGCCTGGCCACTGCAGGTCCAAGCCACTGTGATGCCAGCAGTCATCGAAGAACACGAAGCCGACTCCAATGCCATTGGCATGGCAGATGTCCAGGAACTCTTCCTAGGATGGCCCTGAATAGCCCTAAACCCTAAACCCTAAACCCTTAAAAGCCCTCTGAAAATTGTAAAATGTTCCTGAATATGGATCAAGCCCAAGTAAGAGAAAATCTTCCTAAATATGGGTCCTCTTAAGCCAAAACAAGGGAAAAACTAAAATGTCCCAAGGGCCTACCTAGCGTCCAGGGTCTTCAGGAAGGTCTCCGGAGAGGCGAAATAAATCCTCGGAAGGGGAAGGCTGCAGAGTCGTCCGGGTTAAGGTTTCGGGTTTAGAGTTTAGGGTTTAAATAGGGTTCGGGTTTGAGGGTAGTAGATCACTTGCTTAAGAACTGCCCTAAGCCGAGCATCATCGAATGCAGAAACACGCGAAAGGCAGTGAAGGATAGAGCTCGCTTGATTAGCGGGATCTCCCGTTGGACGTCTGCTTTGTACATGTCCCAGTGCTGAAGCCAGTCCTGGAAAGTCGGGGCTTCTAATCATGGAGAGGGTTTAGGGTTTAGGTTTAGAGTTTAGGGGAACATGTATAACAAAACTCCATATATGCTCACCAAGAACAGCAATACAAACCCTAAACCCTCCACCAAGAACAGCAATATGAACCCTGTCACATAGGATATAAGGCTCGGCCGCTTGGCCGAAGGCATGCAGCTCAAGATACTGCAAGCATCGGGCATCACCCATCTTCTACGCGTGGACACACGGAAACCGTCTACATCGGCGTGCCGCGAGAAATCCTGATAGCTCTTTCGGAAGAAGACACCAAACAACAAAAGACCCAGACAAGGTGGAGCTAATGCGAGTTCAATACATACTGTACAGCATGAAGAACCTGACATTGGATTCTTGCGGCTCCAGCCGTGTCGCGAATTAAGTTGAGCTACTTTGACTTGTAAACCGGGAGGGAACAATGTCTTCCTTAGTGATTCTGCGTAGCTTCGTTCACTGTTTTCAGGCATAAGAAATGACCTTTATGAGACATTCCATCATCGAGTCACACATTCACTATGAGTATGGCCGCGGTCTCTTTGACTGCGCTCACGACTTTTGAGCGACAGAACATAACATACTTTTTGCCTCCGCCTCGAGGATTCTCACGCAGCATGTGCACGCTCTCTCGAGCCTTTGACTGGAAACAACCACTTCATGTGAAAAAACGGGCCCGTCAAGAATGGCTCCACAAAGAGGCGTGCGAGTGACGTGCTTGGGGTTTGGGGTTTGGGGTTTGGGGTTGGGGTTTAGGGTTTAGGGTTTAGGGTTTAGGGTTTAGGGTTTAGGGTTTAAGGTTTAGGGCTTAGGGCTTAGGGTTTAGGGCTTAGGGCTTAGGGCTTGGGGCTTAGGGGGTTCAGATAGCGGTCAGTCCTGGTTGCTGCTCTTAGAGGGCTGGTATTCGGCGCCCACCCAGGACGAGGTGTCCACCAAGCTTTCCGCATCGGCGCAGAGCCTCAGCAAGGAAGCACGACGTTGCCATGTTAGGGTTTAGGGTTTAGGGTTTAGGGTTTAGGGTTTAGGGTTTAGGGTTTAGGGTTTAGGGTTTAGGGTTTAGGGTTTAGGGTTTAGGGTTTAGGGTTTAGGGTTTTAGGGCTTAGGGTTTAGGGTTTAGGGTGGTGTTCGGAGGGACTATCTACTTCCACTTCCACGCTGTGGCCGGATTTTGAAAAGCAAAAAGCGTTGCTAAAACCTAAACCCCCCAAGCCCTGAGTCCCGCCCCTTTCACCCGCAGTAGCCCCTAACGTCCCCCAAAACGTTCCTAAACCCTAAACCCCTCAAACCCCAATGCCCCCAAACCCTAAACCCTAAACCCTAAACCCTAAACCCTAAACCCTAAACCCTAAACCCTAAACCCCAAACCCGACTCCCTCCCATCCCCCCCAAGTAGCCCCCAAAGGGTGCAGGGTTTAGGGTTTAGGGTTTTGGGTTTAGGGCTTAGGGTTTAAAAAGCCATCCTGGAAGCAGACCCAGGATGATTCCCCACCACCGCATTTGGGCGGATTTCCTGCAAGGCCTCGCCAGGCTCTTGCTACAGGGGGCTCGGTGTATCTGAGCCCAAACATTCTGCAGTTTAGGGTTTACGGTTTAGGGTTTAGGGTTTAGGGTTTAGGGTTTGAGGTTTGAGGGTTTAAGGGACGGTGTTCAGGGCTTGGGGTTGAGAGTTTTAAGCCGAATGCTCTGCTGCGTTGGCAGCTAACACTATTTGCAAATCTCTCACCTCTTATGCTACGTTTCAAGCAACCCTGGCCCGAAACGCTAAAACCGGGGTTCAGGATTTGGAGGCTTATGGGGCTTTGGGATTCGGGTTTAGGGGCTGGGGGTTCAGGATTTGGGGGCTACCGGGGTTTAGGTTCAGGGGCTTCGGCTTAGAAGCATACATAGGCTTACCGAAGACCCCCTACTGGCTCCACCGCAAGCCCTTTCGCGCTGCTGAAACCTGGAGACCTTGCAGTACAAGGGCCTTCAGTCGTGGCCACATTGTTATTATACTGCAAGGCCTGCAAAAGGGGGAGATGTACATTGGCGAGTTTTCTAAAACAGGGTCCCTGTTTGGGGGGTCCTTCAAGCTGTAAGGGTGCTGTTCCATGTAGAGGACCCAAGAAGAGGGACCCTATTCTAGAGAACTGCCCACGTCGTGGGCCTCTTGAAAAGTAGGCACCGCCGACGGGTTCAGGGCCACAAAGGGCTGGCGGAGGCTTCAACCTGCTGTTCACACCTCGCAGCCGATCTGAGGCGTGACCTGGGCAGCTGGAGTAAGAACCGACAGATGGTGAGAAAGTTGGAGTTTCGGGTTTAGGGTTTAGGTTTTAGGGTTGAGGGTTTAGGGTTTTCGGATGAGCAAGCAGAGAAAACAGTACAGGAAAAGTAGCAGGATGTAGAGGGGGTTGCAAAGGGACAGAAAGGTGACTTGAAAGCACGACGTCAAAGCTGAGGACAGAATCTGCTAGGCTCCATCCATCTAAGAGTAGTTGATTACAATGGTCCCCTCAAAAGGGTACCCCTTATAGAATCCAAGCCGCCATGTCAGATTTCGAAGATATGTCTCGCCGAGGTTGGTGACATTGTTCTCGCCGAGGCAGGTGGTGAGAGTGTGGCGATGGGCTCGGTGAGAGGTGACGCCACCGAAGTTAGCCTGTCGCCTGCCTTGGGGATTGAACCTTGCAGCAACAAGGGTATAAGAGCCGGTCCCTGTGAGCCCCTTTGGGGATTCACAGGGCAGGGCGAGAGCAACCGCACCGGAAGTGGAGCACCCTGAGTACACGCAACACCATTCTGGTGGCTGACTGGCACTGGCTTTGCAAGAACGGGTGCTTGCTGGAGTGGATACATCAGCTTGCCCTGGGAATACGACAGCCTGTGCCACGGCTCCGGCACTGCGACTACTACACCCGCTTCCCCAGGACGATCTGTGCGAAGAGTCGAGCTCTGACGTGCCTGCCGCAGGAGGTTCAGCCGGTCTTGAAAAGTGCCGAGGTCCCACAGGGCGACTTCTACCGGAGCATTGCCGGCCTTCGACACGCGGATGCACAAACTGGGAGCGCCTTGCTTGCTCCTCTCCTGGAACGATGGAACCGGCGCGAGCGTGAGGAGCTCGTAAGTGAAGCCGAGCGATAAGCATCTGGACAAGGCCGATGCCTCGTCGATGAGGCTCCGCGCCAGAGAAGCCTGCTTCACAAAGTCACTTTGCCCCTCCACTGGAAGCAGCGGGCGGGCACGCGGGCCCACAGAGCCTCTGGAGTGGCTCGGGGCTCGTTTAGGGTCTGCAACTCCCGGGGCAACCCTTTGCCTGGAGGCTCTCGAATAGTTAGAACTGGGGATGTAAGAAGGTGAAATACCTATGAAACCTTATAACCTTGTAAGAGAGGCACATATAACCCTAATTGAGGCGACCATGGACCTTCTCAAGTAGATGCACTAGGCTTTCTATACCCTCGTGCCAGGAGCATACATCAGGTTCGTCCCTACATGACCCGTAATATCTTACTATGGGAACCCTCAAAACGGTACCCCTATGATCGAAAATCTCCATGTAGGGCTTACTTAGGCTGTAAGTGCTTCCTCAAAAGTTCAGGGGCCCAAAAGTTCAGGGGCCCTGTTGCTTCGGGTGGGGTGTTTTAGTTTCTTCCTAAACCCTGAACCCTAAACCCTAAACCCTAAACCCTAGCCCTAAACCCTAAACCCTAAACCCTAGCCCTAAACCCTAAACCCCTAAACCCTAAACCCCCGGGTTCTTGGGGCTCTCCGGCCTGCCACCCCGGGGCCAAAGAGCAAGGCTTGCAAAGCCGGATCCAGCTTGGTGAAGGCAAGGAACCTGAAAACTGAAGGGGTTTTGGGTTTAGGGTTTCGGGTTTAGGGTTTCGGGTTTAGGGTTTAGGGTTTAGGGTTTAGGGTTTAGGATTTAGGGTTTAGGGTTTCGGGTTTGGCGTTTGGCGTTTTGATGGTTGAGGGCTTAGGGTTTCTCAGTAGGTAGGGCTTGACTTGCTGATTCAAACCAACCTTATAGTCACAAAGCCCCAAACCCTGATCCCTGGACCCTAACTCCCCGTTTTTAGAATTGAAGGGTTTAGGGTTTAGGGTTTAGGGTTTAGGGTTTAGGGTTTAGGGTTTAGGGTTTAGGGTTTAGGGTTTAGGGTTTAGGGTTTAGGGTTTAGGGTTTAGGGTTTAGGGTTTAGGGTTACCATACCTACGCCCCAAAATGGCCGAAGACTCCCCAAACCTGAAACCCGCGGTCGCGCGAGCCTGAAAGATTGGAGCACAACCATGTCCTGATGCACAAGCTCCTGGGAGTGGGTGGGGGGGGGGGGGTGGCTGTGCCCACTTCTGGTCGCTGGCCTATTCTAGGGTTTGGGGGCTAGGGTTTAGGGCTTAGGGTCTAGGGTTTAGGGTTTAGGGTTTAGGGTTTAGGGTTTTTAAGACTACCCCGCCCCCGCCCCCGCCCCCCCCCCTCCCCCCTTCCAAGTCTTCCTTACACCCGAAACCCTGCACCCTGAACCCAACGAAGGGGCCAGACATTCAGAGAACACGGCGCTCTCCCTAAACCCTAAACCCTAAACCCTAAACCCTCAACCCTCAACCCTAAACCCTAAACCCTAAACCCTAAACTCTCCTGCGCATCTTGCAGCAGTCGGCCGTTCACCTCGGGGCCGACTCTCGGGAGTCTTTTTTTTTTGTTGGGGGGGGGGGGGGTTCAGGGGTTTAGGGTTTAGGGTTTAGGGTTTAGGGTTTAGGGTTTTAGGGTTTTAGGGTTTAGGTTAGGGTTTAGGGTAGGGTTTAGGGGGTTTAGGGTTTAGGGTTTAGGGTTTAGGTTAGGGTTTAGGGTTTAGGGTTAGGGGGTTAGGGTTTAGGGTTTAGGGTTTAGGGTTTTAGGGTTAGGGTTTAGGGTTTAGGGTTTTAGGGGGTTAGGGTTAGGGTTAGGGTTTAGGGTTTAGGGTTTAGGTTTAGGGTTTAGGGTTTAGGGTTTAGGGTTTTAGGGTTTAGGGTTTAGGGTTTAGGGTTAGGGTTTAGGGTTTTAGGGTTTAGGTTTTGGGTTTTTGGTTTTAGGTTTTAGGGTTTAGGGTTTAGGTTTTAGGGTTTAGGGTTTAGGGTTTAGGGTTTAGGGTTTAGGGTTTAGGGTTTAGGGTTTAGGGTTTAGGGTTTAGGGTTTAGGGTTTAGGGTTTAGGCTAAAGAGTAGGATCCCCTGATAATAAGGACCACAAGAAGGTACCCCGAGTCCGCACACTCACCACAGTTTGGGGAACTGCACAACTTTTTGGGGGTTTCCGAAACTAGGGGCACCTTATTGGGGTCCTGATTATAGCGGAATCCTACTATTTGGGGGTCATCAAAATTGAGGAGGGTCCCGCATTTTCATAAACCCCCACATGAAGATGGATGCACCAGTCCTTAACAGTCAACTTGCAACATCCCAACAATCATGTGGGCACTTGTCTAGAATATGGTCCCTCACGATTGGGGTCCGTGTAAAAAAGGCGGCCCCAATTATTCAGGCCAAAAAGGGACCATTGACCCCGTGTCTTACCCATGTCTTAGCCTGCCCTCGAAACCTAAACCCTAAACCCTACACCCTAAACCCGCGCGCCTCAACTGCTGCCGAGGGAAGGGGAGCCTTCCCCGTCTGCTTGATGAAAAGCCGACCAGACTCCTTCAGGTTTAGGGTTTAGGGTTTAGGGTTTAGGGTTTAGGGTTTAGGGTTTAGGGTTTGGGGTTTAGGGTTTAGGGTTTAGGGTTTAGGGTTGAGGGTTTAGGGTTTAGGGTTTAGGGTCTAGGGTTTAGGGCCTAGGGCTTTGGTTTAGGGCCTAGGGCTTAGGGCCTAGGGCTTAGGGCTTAAGGTTTAGGGTTTAGGGTTTAGGGTTTAGGGCTGAGGCCGGTGCATGCCCGACTGTTTTTGGGGTCCTAAGATATGAGCCAGCATGCACATCTCCCGAAAGAAGGGTCCCTCGGAGTCCCTCGAACGCCGAAAGCCGAAGCTCAAAACAAGAATTCAACAACAAAACCCCAATCCCTCAACTCTCAACCCTAAACCCTAAGCCCTAAACCATAAACCCTCAACCCTAAAACCTACCCCAAGCTGAGGCCGTCTGATAACACTTTCCCAAGTAAACCCACGCTTGACGGGTTAGGGTTTTTCTGCTCCACGGAAGACCTCTACAACTTAAAAGACTAAGTCCATGTACTCAACGAGGACGCCCCCCACTGAAACGGGGTGCTCGGACTAAGAGGGTTTAGGGTTAAGGGTTGAGGGTTTAGAGTTTAGGGTTCGGGGTTTAGGGTTTAGGGTTGAGGGTTTAAGGTTAAGGGTTAAGGGTTTGGGGTTTAGGGTTGACAATAAAAGGTCGAGGGTTTTGGAGTGGCAGTGGCGGGTAGGATGCAGACAGGCCGTCAAGTCCTGCCACATGGCATACGTCGCCGCGCCTGGGTTGCGCCAAGCAAGGCTCAGGGTTTGGGGTTCGGGGTTTAGGGTTCAGGGTTTAGGGTTTAAGGTTTAGGGCTTGGGGTTTAGGGTTTAGGGTTTAGGGTTTAGGGTTTAGGGTTTGGGGTTTGGGGATTGGGGATTAGGGTTTAGGGTTCGGGGTTTGGGGTTTAGGGTTGGGGTTCAGCGTTTGGGGTTCAGGGCTTAAGGTTGAGGGTTGAGGGTTTAGGGGGATGTCTTGGAGCAAGCAAGACTTGTCGGGAGAAGGGCGAGCCTTCGGCTCAATGACGACAAAACATGTTGTTTAAGGAAACTGTACAGCACGTTTAGGATGACTACACGAAGTAG